>CM021109.1:622941674-623398273 GCA_007115665.2 Sequoiadendron giganteum
AGATCAGAAAATCAAAGAAGACCTCCTCTTTCATATTTTCTCATCAAGAACATCAAATTTAAGAAGGAAAAGGCCTATATTATCAAATTTCAGCAAGCTGATCCTTTTTTGTTCTATCTTCTGGACAAATTGTTGAAGATTTCTCTCTAAGTTGCAGCAATTGTTTTTATTTTGCATGTCAGGAAAAACTTCATATTCATCCATTTCTAGTCTTCTGGGTCTATGCTAAACCTTCTTCTGGACAAAACCCATACCTCAGCTTTTTCAGAGAAACTAAAAGTTGTTGCTTTTTCAGTCAGAAGCCAGGGTTTTCAAAATCTAATCTACTGGGTCCATTCAGATTATACTCAAAAACAATACCCAAATTTCAGCTTTTTTTGCCCTTTTTGGGGAAAATTAGGGTTTGTTGCTTTTTCAGTCTCCACTCCATCTTTTCAAAAACGGGCAATCTGGGTTGGCTTCTAACGAAATTCTAGTCACAACCCATATCTCAGAATAAAACTCAAAAATTCGTCCGTTGGAGGAAGAAAAATCGGCAAAGCTAAATTTAGAAAGTTTGTCAAAATTTGTCTGAACCTAGGCGTGTTTACTGTCAATCTTCAAGTCTTTCAGAATGGAATACCCTCCTGCATAGTTCAAGACCAAATCAATTCTTTACCACGATTTCATTGAAACAGCTGAAACTGACTTGCATCACATGAAGCCAGTGTTCAATATACGTCCTTTAGAAGATGCAGGCAATACCACCATCAGGCATCTCGCCCATTCAGGCCTTCTTGCAGCAGCATCCATACCTTTCTCAGTACAGAGCTTAGAGTTCATAATTGCTTGCATCAAGCATTACAATCCAGCTACAAGGGAGATACAGTCAGTTGATGGGAGAATCATTTGCAGCCTAAAACCAGATATGATTGAGAAATGTTTCTCCATTCCACCATGGCCTGGAAGCGTCACTATCAACGTGGAAGAATGTGAAAGGATATGGGAAGAACATCAAGATAAATACAGCAAGAAGATTGCACATAGGTGGCTGAAAGAGAAACATTCTACATTGCCAAAGGATGTCGGAAGAGGACAGTTCAAAGAGGTTGAGCAGCAACTGTTCAACCTCTTCCGCAGGTCAACTGGGCTCATAAAGAATGCTTCACAGTGGAAGAAAGGACAAGACAAGTGGTGGAGTACAGTAAGACTTTCTTGATTCTAAAGAAAAGGGAGTCAATTCCAGTAGTAGAGCCGCCACAGAAACATTCATCTCTTCCCTCTTCTTCAAGAGTGCAACCAAAGAACAAAGAAAAAGTTCAGTCTCAAGAGGTCACAAAGGGCAATAGATCAACAAAGAGTTCTAAAAGGAGGTTGGATTATACAGGGATTGTTATATAGGAGCAGCCTACAGCTGAAACAGAAGTTCCTCAACCAAAGCCCATACTTCAAGAAGAAGTGCAACATGATGAACCTTTGATACAAGAAACACTACCATCCCCTAGGTCTTTGCCAATTCACATTGATTTGGAAGACAAGGTGATAGAGGTCAATGTTACAATCACTCCTCCCTTGGATGTTAATAGAAATACTACATCTTGGCTTGAGAGCTCTTTGGGGAGGATAGGAAGAAGGCTTTCGTATCAGGTGAATGTTGATGACCTTAGCATATACCAGGAAGCACCCAAGAAGAAGGCCAAGAAACAAATGCATTTTGAGACGAATCTCAAAGGTGAAATGGTCATGGAGACAGCTACGCCTCTTGAAGACAAAATCAGAGATGAGGTGGATGTTGACGATTTCATCATGGTCAAAGCAAACCTTGGTAAAAGTACTCGACATGCTGATATAAGTTTGTTTAAGATGGTAACAGAAAATATTCAAGAAAGAGTGCAAAAGGATGGAGAAGACAAGGCAGCCCTCAAGGCTGAAAATCGCCAACTCCGATTATGTATATCAAATCTTATCCAAGGCACCTCACAAACAACTCAGTTGCTGCCTCAAGTCTTAGAAACACCAGTTGATCAGCACCAATGAAGGCAGTTAGTTATTTGTGGTGAACAAACTAATGAGTGGGTTGAAGAGATCATCAACAGAGGAAAAGAGGTCCTGACACAAGTCTTCCAGTTGAGATACAAGGCTCATGATTTACGTCAAGGAATCCAAGATTTTGAACAGCTGATAGCCGAGTTCAAGCCTGTGCACGAAATCATAATTGCAGATTTAGAGATGGCTTGTGGCTCTACCATGGCAAGAGAACATAAAAGACAAATCCCGGAGTGGAAAGAAAGTCATCTTTTCGAGGTGGACACATGTATCAGAATATCTGAGGAGTTTGCAGCATATAAACAAAGAGTTGTTGATGCTCTTAGGTTCATCAGAGAAGTAGTTGCAGGAATTCCTTGTCAGTATTGCCTTGAGGATGGTTCCTACATTGGGCTTGACGTAGTCCAAGCTGAGTTTCAGAGCATTTTGCATGGCAGCGAGTGCAGTGTTGGGAGAATGATGATGATTTCCATGATGTCAGCAAGGTTCGAGAAAGCGGCCAATGAGAGTGAAGATTTTTTGAAATCAACTACAGATGGCGAAGAAATCTTGGAAAAGCGGCATTTTGCTATTAATAGCATCAACACTCCTACTTCAGATGAAGTTGCCCGTTTTTTAGCAGATGTGATCGAGTTTTAAATCTGCTTTCTTCTAGAAGTATCTTCCACGCTTTCTTTCTATTCTTGTCTCAAATCTTTTTCATTCTTCAAGGATAGAAAGAAAATATTGTAACAAGTTGTCACGAGTTGGCACTTTCCTTTTTAGTAAGCTTTCTAGGGTTTAGATGTTTTAATCTCTTCTAGATTTAGAAATAAAGCTTGCATGTTGGCAAGCAGTAGTTGTAAAAGCAGGGAGATTTTAGGGTTTCCTACTCCTCTGCTTAGTTATAAATAAGAGTAGTGTTTGCTCATTTTAGTTTAACTATGCTTGTGATAACAAGACATAAGTGTCATAGTACCTTCTCTTTGTTATCGTTCAGTATTGTTCACTTGATGTAAGGAGCAAGTTCGCATGCCTCTTTAGCTGCAAATACTTGTTTAGTTCATGTGTAGTGTTGATTATAGTTAGGTTGATCGCACGTTGCAAGCGTGTTTTTTAACTTGCTGTCCCAAAGTTGTTATCCTTGTTCCAAAAACTTGAGTAAATAAAATCTTGAGCGTGCTTTGTCTACCTTGATATAAACATCTAAAGTTTCCGTCTATTTGTTTTGTGCTAGAAATACAAGTAAATAAAATTTTTAGCGTGCGTTGTCTGCCTTGAAATAAAAGTCTCTTATTTCCGTAATACTTTTATGATCTCTTTTCAGCTTGCCATAAAACATGTGTTGAAGAATAGTTTATTTAAGTATATTTGTCGGAAATCATACTCGTCTATTTCCAAACTCTCTTGCTTTGCGTTTACTTGAGAGGGTGGAAACGTTTTAAGCGTAGGTTAAGTTGTAGCTGTCTAGTTTCATTAAAGGGAAAACCTCAGCCGCAACATCTAGTGTTCTATAACCTTGTGTTCTCGCAACTGAACCAAAAAGATAGGCGTAATTAAGTTTAGATTACTTTTCTTTATGCAACTCAGCAAAAGAGGGAGCTTCCCCTCCTAATTCGAAGAGCAGTTTACTGCACATAGCTGTCCGTTTCCAGAACGCATTCCAGAGGTGCGATTTGAAACGCCAACAGTTTTCTGGCGCCCACCGTGGGGTACGAGTTATAGAACTTAAAGAAAGCTTGCGCTTTACAACACGCGTATGACTCTGTGGCGTCCTACTGCTCCAGTTCAACAACCTGATCTTATACCACCAGTTATCCAGCCAAATCTTGAGATAATTGAAGGAGAGCAAGCGGACATTATCAGCAGCCTAAGGAGTTTCATCTTTGAGAAGATGGAGACCCCTGCTCAGTGTAGAGAAGCTGCCAAAGTACTTGACGAAGAAGAAAGGAAAGCCGACATTGCAGCCGAGAGACCTGTATTGCCTGATCTTGCTTGGGATCAGTCAATCCTGGCTTACATAGTCTATACAAGAAGAAGGAGGAATCCTCTCTTTCAAGAAGACATCAACGCTGATCCTTTCGTTCCACATCCCATTCAAGTTGGAGAACCATCCAACGAAGCTCCTGAAATCATCACCATCAAAGAAGAACCTGAAATCAAGTTAGAAGAACCTGCAATTCAGCCGGGAGCAATGGGTGACAACAACGACAACAACAATCGCAATCGGAGGCGAGAGATCCCTTTGCCTTGGGGCAATCAAATTGGACCTTTGGCTTTGGCGGTAAATCACAAACTACCCAAGGGGTCAAGAAAGCACTTCCCATGATTCCATGGAGATGGAACACAACATCCTGACGACCATGTTTCAGCTTTCTCAACTGCTTGTGGTGTCTTGCACGTCGCACATGAAGATGTTGCAGTATGTCTCTTTGTCGATATCCTCAACGGCGCTGCAACAGAATGGTTCCACCACTTAGAACTAGGATGTATTACAAATTGGGTCACCATGGTCGACAAGTTCTTCGCTAGGTTCAAACCCGCGGAAGATAGTCACCGATTGTTCGCCCAACTATCCAACGCGAAGATGGAAGCTCACGAGCCAATGAGAGAATTCGTGGCAAGGTTTAACCGCCTTGTCACACGTATCTCTCATACGCTAGACCCATCACCTGAAATTCTAATGAGCAGTTTTGTTAATGCTCTTCCATCTGAGATAGCCTTCTTCCTCAAGTCGGCTAATAAAACAGAATTAGTAAATGCACAGCAAGGTGCAATAGAGATCGAGGACAACATGATCGCTAGTGGAAAAATGAAAGGCGATTCTATCAGGCCGCTAGTACAAAGTTCTGCTGATCCGCTATTGCAAAAGGTGGCAAATAAAATGACTATTCTCAAGAGGCAGTTACCTAGTCAACCTGCCCCGCCCACACCACTGGCATTACCAGCACCACAACAATATCAAGCTCCACAACAACCATATCAACCAAGGAGGAATAATTTCCAGCCTTTCAACAACTTCAAGCCATGAGGGCCACCTCCACCAAGGCAAGCAGTTGACAATACACAGAATGCTGTGTTTTGCTCCTTTCATGATACCAACGAACATACCGGCTCTTCATGTCCTGAGAATTTGAGAATGACTCAGATCATGGGTTTTGCCGAAACTGCACCAGAATTGAATTTTGTACCTGCTCCTAGTTCGAATGTTTTCTTGCCTCAAACAGACAATTTCGATGGCGACTCTGCAACGGGATACTTAGAAAGCGAACCCGAAGAAGAAGAAGAAGAAGATCCCCGTCATTACTCTCTTGCCGTGAATCCTTAAAATCATATATCTCTTGTGTTTACACGAAATCAACATCAGAAAGCTCAGGAGGAAGAGAGACTAAAGGTACAAAGAGAAAAAGAAAAAGCGAAGGAAGTAGTCCCTATTTCCAAGCCTTCTCAAGAGAATGTAAGTGCTCGAGACTCAAATTTTGATATAGTGGACTCCTTGATGAAGAATAAAGTGCAGATTTCTCAGCTAGAATATCTACAAGATCACCCAGAACAAGTCGACTGACTCCTCAAGTCTGTAAAGAAAGGACCAGCCAAGCAGCCAACATTGCTCGAGTCTTCCGTCCCAGCGGGAGATAAACCCAAGCCCTTCTATATTTCTCTATATATGGGAGGTTACAAATTGAGCAATTGTATCATCGATTCAGGAGCCTCAGACAATATCATGCCGCTTTCAGTGATGAATGCTTTAGGCTTATCATGCACCAGTACAAAGGACAAATGTTACTCATTGGAGTCCAAGTCGGTGCCATTAGTCGGACAGTTGAAAGATGCCCAAGTAAGATTGGCGGCTTGCCCAGAAAAGAAGATTATGATGACCATCCTGATAGCTGACATCCCGGCTAGCTATGGGATGCTGTTAAGTCGAAGTTTCTGCAAGGATCTCGGTGGAGAAATACAAATGGATTGGTCTTCTGCGACCATTCCAATCAAAGAAGGAACTTTCAAGCTAGAACCTGAGCTCAAATCTAGATTTGCAGTGGTGAAATCTCAAGATCCGCAAGCACAAGTCTTATTTCAAGAAACTGGTCGAGGGACTTATGTGTTGTTGGAAGAAATAAATCTTGAAGCAGAGCAGAACAGTGGACTCATCAAAGGAAGGTTCACAAAAGAAGAAAAAGGAAAGAACAAGATGTACCTCGAAGGAAAATTCATAGAAAATCCAGAAATGTGGACCATGCAATTCGATGGGAGTTGCTCGACTGCTGGTTCAGGGGCGGGAGTTGTCATAATTTCTCCCGAAGGAAAGCTATATCTGTTTGCATATCGCTTGCAATTCGAATGCACAAACAATACAGCTGAATATGAGGCGCTTTTGTTAGGCTTTAAGAATGCCTGAGATATGGGTATTAAGCAACTCAAAGTCGAAGGTGATGCCGAGCTGATCGTCAAACAAGTCAGAGATCAGTATCAAGCAAGAAAAGATCGCCTTAGAAGTTATAAAGATAGGGTCTGGAATGCAATAGACTGGTTCGAAGCTTTTGACATTAAATATCTTCCACATGCGGAGAACAGCAAAGCAGATGCTCTCGCAGTTTCTGCTTCTCTTTTCATACCAAATGCTGACTTTTGTCAGAATGCATTTGCCATCGAACTCATACACAGACCTGCAGTTCCTGATAACAACCAAAACTGGCAAGTTTTCAATGATGATGATCACATCAAAGAGTTTCTCACTATGGCAGACAACTTTGAAAGCTTGTACTTTGAAGGGAGTTCATTCCCTTTTAGAGAATCAGTGACGGAATATTCTAAAGCGACCAAGTCAGGGATTATCCAATTGCAAGGAAATCAGATTTCAAAAGAAGAATTCTCTTTCGAAGATGTTTTTGACAGACAAGACAGACATAAAGATGATGCTGAGTCCTCAGAAGGAAAGGATTTTATACAGCTAAAAGGAAACAGGATTCCTAAAGGTTTAGTCTCCTTGGAGAATCTGTTTGATAGACATGACAGACGCATCCAAGATCAGAGGGATTCAAGTGATAAGACTTCTGCTGAATATCACTCAGTAAACATTGGATTTGAGGACAAGCCCCGACTTGTAAATTTGGGAAATTCTTGTACACCAGAAGAGAGTGAAAAGCTGATCTCCTTATTCAAACAGTATAGGGACGTTTTTGCTTGGTCCTATGAAGATTTAAAAGTCTTCACACCTATCGAATTGTCTTACACAATTCCTTTGAAACCTGATGCTAAGGCTTTCAGACAGAAACAGAGGCATTACAACCCGCTCGTTCAAGGTACGATCTATGCCGAGATTCAAAAGATGGTCAATGCCAAGATCATTTTTCCGATACACCACTCTACTTGGGTATCAAATATAGTTCCTGTGCGAAAGAAGAACAGAGAAATCAGAATCTGTGTTGATTTCAGGAACCTGAATCAGTCTTCCCTTAAGGACAATTACCCACTGCCAATCATGGATCACACCCTACAAACTGTCACTGGGTCAGAAATGCTATCTCTACTCGATGGTTTTTTTGGGTATAATCAAATTGTAGTTGCTGAAGATGACCAGTTTAAGACCGCATTCACCACCCCATGGGGAACATTTGCATATGAAAGGATGCCTTTTGGTCTCATTAATGCGGGTGCAACTTTCCAAAGAGCCATGGATTTGGCGTTCGGAGATTTGAAGAATAAAGTCATCGTGGTCTATCTAGATGACCTCACTGTTTTCTCAAAGAAGCGGAAAGATCACTTCTCCCACTTATTAAATGTCTTTGAAAGATGCAGGTATCATCATATTTTTCTAAATCCTAAGAAGTCTATCTTTGCAGTAACTGAAGGCAAGCTCCTCGGTCACATCGTTTCAAAGGAAGGGACTCGAATTGATCCAAGTCAGGTTGAATCTATCAGAGATTTGTCTCTTCCAACCAGCAAGACAGGAGTTCACTCTTTCTTCGGTAAAGCGAACTTCATACGAAGGTTTGTACCGGATTTCTCTGAATTGACGAAAAAAATATCTGCCATGATGAAGAAGAAGTCCGCTTTCAAGTGGACAGAAGAAGGAAAGAAAGCCTTCGTTGCAATCAAAGAAGCCATTAGCCGAGCACCAGTCTTGGTGCATCCAGATTTTGGAAAGAATTTTATTCTCTACTGTTATGCATCAGAGCACACTATGTCGGCAATATTAACACAAAAGCTAAATGAAGAGGTAGAATCTCCCATCGCATTCATGAGTAGCAGTTTCAAGGCTAGTGAAACGTGCTATTCTCAAATTGAGAAGAATGCGTATGCAGTGGTTAGGGCCGTCAAAAATTTCAGGTTCTACATCCTGAACTCCCACACAATAGTCTATGTCACCGATCCAGCAGTGAAAAGTTTGTTAACACAACGAGAGATGGGCTCTAAGAGAGGCAACTGGGTTGCAAAGGTTCAAGAGTAGGACTTGGAGATTCAACAAACCAAACTCATACGTGGGAGAGGTTTGTGTCAACTAATAGCTGAATATGGCGACAAGAAGCTCCAAGAGGAGGTCATACCAGAGCTCGAACCTGAAGAAAAAGAAGATCTTCCTATGGTTCTACTAATAGAATCCGCAGGAGAATGGTTTACAGAGATTTGGTACTACCTGACATATGGTGATTGTCCACATCACTTGGATAAACAACAAAGGAGGACGTTAAGGTTGAAGGCCCAGAATTATGTCATAACGAACAACATTCTATACAAGCGCAGGCTTGATGGAACATTCTTGTTGTGCGTCACCAAAGACCAACAATGGCCTTTGTTGGAATCTTTTCATGATCAAGCTTGTGGAGGTCACTTTTCTTCGAGAGTGACAGCTTTTAAAATTTTGCGAGCATAGTTTTTTTGGCCGACTATGTTCCGCGACGCATACGAATGGGTGCACAAATGCCAGTTGTGTCAGCAATTTGTCGGCAAGACGAAGTTGGCAGCCATTCCTCTCAGGCCAGTTATTATAGATGCTCCGTCTCAGCAATGGGGCCTAGATTTTGTTGGTCCTATCAACCCACGGTCTACTAAAGGTCATATCTATGTCCTTACAGCTACAAATTACTTCACTAAATGGGTTGAGGCTATTCCGACTAAGCGAGCTACTTCTGAGGTAGTTTGTGACTTCTTAAAGGAGAATATTGTTTCACGCTTTGGAGTACCTCGCAAGATTATGACAGATAACGCATCATGTTTCTCATCAGAGGAGCTATTAGAGTTCTGTTTTGATCACGGCATCACATTAGCTCATTCATCAGATTATTACCCACAGGGTAATGGACAGGCTGAGTCATCAAACAAGAACATAGTCACAATAGTGCGCAAGTTAGTTGATGCTAATCAGCGAGCTTGGCACAAGAAACTTTATGACGCTCTTTGGGCTGATCGAATCACTCCCAAAAGGGCTATTGGTACTTCACCTTTCATCATCATGTATGGTGCAGAAGCTATGTTACCCATCACGCTTGAGTTGTCCGCTTTACAGCTGGCGACCGCACTAGAAGATGGAGAGTTTGCAGATCCAATTGAAAAGCGCATCATGCTCTTGACAAAGCTTCAAGAAGAAAGAGTGGAGGTGGTAGACAGAATCACCCAACATCAGGAACGGGTGAAGAAAATTTTCGACAAGAAAGCTCGTCAGCAAGTTTTCGAAGTCGGTGATCAAGTCCTACTGTGGGATAAAAGACATGAGCCCAAGGGAATGCACGGAAAATTTGATTCCTTGTGGCTGGGGCCATTCAAGATCCACAAGTTTGCTGGGGAGAATACCTACATTCTCTCGCACTTATATGGGAGACTCCTGCCGCTGCCTCACAGTGGACAATACCTGAAGCACTTTATCTCTTCGGAGGTGGAGTGAAATTTCTGTAAATAATCTTTTTATGCTTTAGTAATGTGTTTCCCCTTGCTGTAATTTTTTCCTTCGTAGTGTTGTGTTTCCCTTTCACGTAACAGTTTCGTTGTGTTTTAGGTGATTAAGAGTCTTGTTTTAGGTGACTTCTTAGGGAAAGTCCAACTCTTAGGTGATATTAGGAAGTCCGGTCACAGGTGACTTAGGGAAAGTTTTGCAAATAGGTGATTAGGATGTTATGCTAACTCCGCTACCCAATGGACAAGGCACTGGTCAAGTTTGAAATACAGAGATTCTACGGTTCTCCTATGCCAAAAGTAGCCAGCATGGTCCCCAGACGGAGCTATGTTGTACCCCAAATTAAAATTTTCGCTACACTTAAGCATTTTGAAGAATTGAGTCAAGATACTGTTATATCTGTCAAAAAGGTCAAAATGGGGGGTCTGCATGTCTTGCATGGGGGTCATAAACTTTAAATTTTATAAATCTGACAATCTGGGTCGGTCTAAAAAGATCAAACCTACAATACCCAGACTTCAGTTTTTCATCCCTAAATTTTAGGAAAAATTCTATTTTTAGCAGTTTTCTAAATATAGAAACTTTTTCTGGTTTTTTCTGGGTTTCTTACGAAATGGATACTTGTAAAATTTTCTAAAAATAGAAAGTTTGGCCATTAGGGTTAAGACTGATTTTGATTGGCTTAAAATACTTCCTCATCAGACTGGTGCAGTCAGAATCACAAAAAGGTCAGTTTTACTCTACTGGGTCTATTCTGCTTTTTCAGAAGCCGCTTCGGAGATCCAAGGTCATTCATGGAAGTCAGCGAGCTGCTAGGTGTCAGAATCAAGAGTTCGAGCATCAAACAAAGATTGTCGATGAACAATGTGCACGAGAAACAAGGAACAAACTGAGGAAGTTGAAAAATGAAAAATATCAAATTTTATCTAAGTTTGGAGATTTCAGGCACCCCTATCAAGAAGAGGCGCCCATGTTTACATGCCTTAGAAAATTTTCAATCTTGACAGCCAAAGGTAATGGAAACACGTGTTACGAGGTATAAATTGAAAAATTGATAAAATTTTCTAACACTGCCAACCATGGGCGCCCCTGAAGAATAAAGGCGCCCAGCTTTTCAAGAGGCCAAAAGCCAAAATTAGGGTTTCTTTATCCAAGACAATGTTGCTCAGATTCATCCCAGCTCCGCAACGAATCAGTCGGCATGCTCGTTGGATCATCCAGTCACTAGCAAATTCAAGACGAACAGGAGTCACGGAGAGATTTTGAAGACTGAAGACAAAGAACATAGAAGAAAATCTAACTTTGGAGAAGCTAGGCGCCATACTTCAAGAAGGGCGCCCAAACTTTTGAGATAGCAGATGGTCAAATTTGCTGAAGACTTCTCCAGCATGACTTCCTCACACTGGATCCAGCTCTCCAATGAATCCGTCAGCTCGTCCATCAGAGTCAGCAGTCATCACATATCGCCGGGCAAACAGAGGAGAAAAAGTGTGAGAAATGGTAGAAAGTGGAAAGCAACAGTGAAAATTCAAAATAAAAACTAACACTAAAAGCTATGGGCACCCCTGAAGGAGAAGGGCACCTAGGGTTTAAGGCCACCAGAAGTCAGTTTCCGGAAACGAGTGATCCAGAAGACCCCTTCCAGATTCATCTCAGCTATCCAGTGAACTCAATAGCCAGTTGATATGACAAGTACAAACACCCGGAATAGTAAAATCATCTGAAGGTCAGAAGATAAGCATAAAAATTGAAGATCATGAAAATGGCTAACACTGGAAGAAATGGGCGCCCTTATCAAGGACAGGCACCTAACATTTCGAAAGGGTAAATGAAGCTTTTAGCAGATGACGTCTCCAAAACAAAGTTGTTAGATATGATCAGGCTCCGCGATGGAAGAATCAGTTCATTCATCGGATAAATCCAGAGGTCGGGAGACAGAGCTGAAGCAGGGTCAGAAAGTGAACAAAAGATTGAAAACGACAGAAATTTGTCTAAGTCTGGAGAGACTGGGCGCCATACCTCAAGAAGGGCGCCTATTCCTTCATGCCTTAGTTTATTTTTCCAAAATTTCAAAATTTTCAAGTGAAGAGAAATACGCCTTTCCTCAAGGCATGAATTAGGTTTAGGGTTTCTTCAAGATTAGGGTTTGAGAGGTTGTTTTCAAAACAAAAAACTTATTTAAGGACACCTCTATGTGTTATTTTTTTTATATTTTCTTACAGGTGCCTTCAAAGAGAAACAGAGCAGCAGCTTCAAACCTATGTTTTTCAAGATTCAAGAACCCTAACTTGCTGGTTCCTCATAATATTTTCAGATCAGCAATCAAAGAAGACCTCCTCTTTCATATTTTCTCATCAAGAACATCAAATTTAAGAAGGAGAAGGCCTATATTATCAAATTTCAGCAAGCTGATCCATTTTTGTTCTATCTTCTGGACAAATTGTTGAAGATTTCTCTCTAAGTTGCAGCAATTGCTTTTATTTTGCATGTCAGGGAAAACTTCATATTCATCCATTTCTAGTCTTCTGGGTCTATGCTAAACCTTCTTCTGGACAAAACCCATACCTCAGCTTTTTCAGAGAAACTAAAAGTTGTTGCTTTTTCAGTCAGAAACCAGGGTTTTCAAAATCTAATCTACTAGGTCCATTCTGATTATGCTCAAGAACAATACCCAGATGTCAGTTTTTTCTGCTTTTTTTGGGGAAAATTAGGGTTTGTTGCTTTTTCAGTCTCCACTCCATATTTTCAAAAACGGGCAATCTGGGTTGGCTTGTAACGAAATTCTAGTCAAAACCCATATCTCAGAATAAATCTCAAAAATTTGTCCGTTAGAGGAAGAAAAATCAGCAAACTAAATTTAGAAAGTTTGCCAAAATTTGTCTGAACCTAGGCGTGTTTACTGTCAATCTTCAAGTCTTTCAGAATGGAATACACTCCTACAGAGTTCAAGACCAAATCAGTGCTTTACCACGATTTTATTGAAACAGCCGAAACTGACTTGCATCACATCAAGCCAGTGTTCAATATACGTCCTTTAGAAGATGCAGGCAATACCACCATCAGGCATCTTGGCCATTCAGGTCTTCTTGCAGCAGCATCCATACCTTTCTTAGTACAGAGCTTAGAGTTCATAATTGCTTGCATCAAGCATTACAATCCAGCTACAAGGGAGATATAGTCAGTTGATGGGAGAATCATTTGCAGCCTAAAACCAGATATGATTGAGAAATGCTTCTCCATTCCACCATGGCCTGGAAGCGTCACTATCAACGTGGAAGAATGTGAAAGGATATGGGAAGAACATCAAGATAAATACAACAAGAAGATTGCACATAGGTGGCTGAAAGAGAAACATTCTACATTGCCAAAGGATGTCGGAAGAGGACAGTTCAAAGAGGAATTCACCATCATAATAACCCTACTCAATTGAGTCACGGGTCAAGCCGATGCAACAAGGTTTCAGCCTTGGATGTTCTATGTGATACCTCATATAATGAAAAAGACAGAGTTCTATGACTGGCCTACATTGATCAGTGACTGCTTACATCATCAGATAACTGAGTATTTTCATAGACATGCATTTCACATGGTCTCCTACCTAGTCTATTTGGTTGCCTATCAAGGTAAATTCAGAGGGTTAAACACGGAGGGTTCTTTGAACGTTCAACATGTCTACAACTACTACACTCAGTTGGAATTCACTGCTGCATCACGTCATTACAAAAGGGTGAATGAAGCATTCTTGATTTATACAATGCGGGACCTAGACAACGAGCTACATGTTCGCATCTCATCCATTGCCAAGGCTGCAATATCAGAATGGGCAGATTGGTTTATTCAGTTCGCCACTTTCACTTACCTAAGGGTGTACGGTTATTCAGGAGCTCCACTTATGTTACCGAGGTATCCATCAAATGAGGTAGTATGCATGGAATTCTTCAGGCAGATTTCAAATGTTCACACCCGTCTGCGTAACAAAAAGAGACCAGCCTTCAGCTTTCCTTTCGCTTTAGGCATTTACACATGTAGATCATCCGCAGAAGCTAAACTAATGGGTAACGAGTTAGATAAGTTTGGTCTCAAGCCTTTCAACGAGAGACGATTATATGATCCCCATGGCTTCTATGCATCAAAACTTGGTCAAAACCATGCTCATACACCCGCACTTGAAGACTTTTGGGCTAATTGCAGAGACAAGTATGAGGTGCGGAGGCGAAGTCTCAGTAGGTTAACCCTTCATCAGATGAAAGATTGCTTATCAAAAGATATTGAAGGGTTGTCAGATGATGATGGGGACGTAATTCTTCCAGCCTACACTAGAAATAAGGTTGAGCAGCAACCTCTTCCACAGGTCAACTGGGCTCATAAAGAATGTATCACAGTGGAAGAAAGGACAAGACAAGTGGTGGAGTACAGTAAGACTTTCTTGATTCTAAAGAGAAGGGAGTCTATTCCAGTAGCAGAGCCGCCAAAGAAACATTCATCTCTTCCCTCTTCTTCAAGAGTGCAACCAAAGAACAAAGAAAAAATTCAGTCTCAAGAGGTCACAAAGGGCAGTAGATCAGCCAAAAGTGCTAAAAGGAGGTTGGATTATACAGGAATTGTTATACAGGAGCAGCCTATAGCTGAAACAGAAGTTCCTCCACCAGAGCCCATACTTCAAGAAGAAGTACAACATGATGAACCTTCGATACAAGAAACTCTACCATCTCCTAGGTCTTTGCCAACTCACATTGATTTGGAAGACGAGGAGATAGAGGCCAATGTTACAATTATTCCTCCCTTGGATGTTAATAGAAATACTACATCTTGGCTTGAGAGCTCCTTGGGAAGGACAAAAAGAAGGCCTTCGTATCAGGTGAATGTTGATGACCTTAGCATATACCAGGAAGCACCCAAGAAGAAGGCCAAGAAACAAATGCATTTTGAGAGGAATCTCAAGGGTGAAATGGTCATGGAGACAGCTACGCCTCTTGAAGACAAAATCAAAGATGAGGTGGATGTTGACGATTTTATCATGGTCAAAGCAAACCTTGGTAAAAGTACTCGACATGCTGATATAAGTTTGTTTAAGATGGTAACAGAAAACATTCAAGAAAGAGTGCAAAAGGATGGAGAAGACAAGGCAGCCCTCAAGGCTGAAAATCGTCAACTCCGATTATGTATATCAAATCTTATCCAAGGCACCTCACAAACAACTCAGTTGCTGCCTCAAGTCTTAGAAACACCAGCTGATCAGCAGCAATTAAGGCAGTTAGTTATTTGTGGTAAACAAACTAATGAGTGGGTTGAAGAGATCATCAACAAAGGAAAAGAGGTCCTGACACAAGTCTTCCAGTTAAAATACAAGGCTCATGATTTACGTCAAGGTATCCAGGATTTTGAACAGTTGATAGCCGAGTTCAAGCCCATGCACGAAATCATAATTGCAGATTTAGAGATGGCTTGTGGCTCTACAATGGCGAGAGAACATAAAAGACAAATCCTGGAGTGGAAAGAAAGTCATCTTTTCAAGGTGAACACATATGTCAGAATATCCGAGGAGTTTGCAGCGTATAAACAAAGAGTTGTTAATACTCTTAGGTTCGTCAGAGAAGTAGTTGCAGCAATTCCTTGTCAGTATTGCCTTGAGGATGGTTCCTACATTGGGCTTGACGTAGTCCAAGCTGAGTTTCAGAGCATATTGCATGGCAACGAGGGCAGTGTTGGGAGAATGATGATGATTTCCATGATGTCAACAAGGTTCGAGAAAGCGACCAATGAGAGTGAAGATTTCTTGAAATCAATTATAGATGGCGAAGAAATCTTGGAAAAGCGGCATTTTGCTATTAATAGCATCAACACTCCTACTTCAGATAAAGTTGCCCACTTTTTAGCGGATGTGATCGAACTTTAAATCTGCTTTCTTCTAGAAGCATCTTCCACGCTTTCTTTCTATTCTTGTCTCAAATCTTTTCCATTCTTTGAGGATAGAAAGAAAATATTGTAACAAGTTGTCACGAGTTGGCACTTTCCTTTTTAAAAGCTTTCTAGGGTTTAGATGTTTTAATCTCTTCTAGATTTAGAAATAAAGCTTGCATGTTGGCAAGCAGTAGTTGTAAAAGCAAGGAGATTTTACGGTTTCCTACTCCTCTGCTTAGTTATAAATAAGAGCAGTGTTTGCTCATTTTAGTTTAACCGTGCTTGTGATAACAAGACATAAGTGTCTTAGTACCTTCTCTTTGTTATCGTCTAGTGTTGTTCACTTTGTGTAAGGAGCAAGTTTGCATGCCTCTTTAGCTGCAAATACTTGTTTAGTGCATGTGTTGTGTTTATTACAATTAGGTTGATCGCATGTTGCAAGCGTGTTGCTACGACTTGCTGTCCCGAAGTTGTAATCCTTGTTCCAGAAACTTGAGTAAATAAAATCTTGAGCGTGCTTTGTCTACCTTGATATAAATATCTCAAATTTCCGTCTATTTGTTTTGTGTTAGAAGTATGAGTAAATAAAATCTTGAGCGTGCTTTGTCTGCCTTGAAATAAAAGTCTCGTATTTCCGTAATGTTTTTATGATCTCTTTTTCAGCTTGCCTTAAAACGTATGTTGAAGAATAGTTTGTTTAAGTATCTCTGTCAGAAATCAAACTCGTCCATTTCTAAACTCTCTTGCGCTGCGTTTACTTGAGAGGGTAAAAACGTTTTAAGCGTAGGTTAAGTTGTAGCTGTCTAGTTTCATTAAAGGGAAAACCTCAGCCGCAACATCTAGTGTTCTATAACCTTGTGTTCTCGCAGCTGAACCAAAAAGATAGGCGTAATTAAGTTTAGATTACTTTTCTTTATGCAACTCAGCAAAAGAGGGAGCTTCCCCTCCTAATTCGAAGAGCAGTTTACTGCACATCGCTGTTCGTTTCCAGAATGCATTCCAGAGGTCCGATTTGAAACGCCAACACATTGTCAGTAAGAGTTATGTTTCCCCACAGTAAGAGCGGTTATCTGTAAACATTGGCATACATGATGGGGAAATCTAACATTGTCAGTAAGAGTTATGTTTCCCCACAGTAAGAGCGGTCAACTGTTCAGAAGAACGGTTTCCAAAAGCAAAGTTGAATGGATAAGGATGACCAATGAAGTATTGGAAACAGCAAATTTTCAAGGACCCCTATGCAAGTACAGCATGTGCATGTCCCATAAATTAAAATGCAAAACCAAGAAAAAAATCAAGAAGACTGAAAACACAAATGTAAAGACAAATATTAAAATCTCAAAAAACATTATGACTAAATATCAGCTACATTGTAAATAAATTTATTGTAATTATTGTCTAAATTATTTATTAGCACAAAGTTCGGCTAAAATTATAATAACTAGTAATTTAATTATCTATTTTTCTTTATACAGAAAGAAATAATAATTTTAAAATATAAAAAATCCAAGGCAACACAAAGGAGATACCACAAATGTTTTTTACAGGTTCCTCCTCAGAATGCTCTGAAAAGATTGATTGACTATCGAAATGAAGACTGTATGGATCTGCACTTCTTTGCTCAATGTTAAGCTAAAACTATTTAGGAGTTTAACCATCTATTTCTTTAAAATAAACTTAAAGCAGTAATACTTTTAAAATATAAAAAATCTCAGGCAACCCAAAGGAGGTACCGCAAATGTTTATTACAGGTTCTTGCTCAGATCTGAAAATATTTATTGAATATCAAAGTGTAGTGTATGGATCTGGGCCTTCCCATTTTGACCTTTATGTTTTCTATTAACATCTAGATTGTGGTGTCATTTCCCCAACATTCAGTAGTGCCCACCCCTTTTGCACCTCATTGTCATGATCCCTAACTCTTCTTTTGAAAGGATCTCTCTCCCAGTGAAATCATGTCTGAGCCATCAGAGGACATATATTTTTGTTTGTGTCTTCAAAGAATGAAGGTCGGCTCCCCACCCCCCACTTCCCCTCCCGCTCTCCTTTGTCTTCCTGTTCACCTTAGCAGCCTCCTGCTTCACCTCTCCGCTTGTCTGTTGCTGCTCCCTCTCACCTTCATTCCACTATCCTCATTCTCCAGCATCCCTTTCTGACCTGAATTCTCCTCCACAATTGCAGCAACTCTCACTTCTTGGTGCTGCCTCTGCCCATACCACCTGCATCCATTGTAGACATAGAACCATCAATTATGGAGACCATCTAAATTTAGGCAAGACAATGCTGGTTTTAATCTTGGCAAGCACCTTGTGGTGGAGATCCAATTTAAGAAGAGGAGTGTGGGAATACTTCAAAGCATTCTCATGATCTTGTTCATCACTCTCCTCCGGGCCTCCCCATTCAGCTGTCAATGGTCATGGTGATCTGAATAATCAGCCAAACAATGACAAAGAAGGCCAAAGGCTACCCACCAAGCACCACAAACTAGTTATCTTTGAGAACTTTACAACGTGTTAAACTAGTTTAGTTTTTGCCCAACAAGCTAGGAGTTATGACCCCACCAAGTTAAGTTTGCCAAAATTAAGTAACTCCCATAATATTTCTTTGTTTTCTAATATTTCGATAAATTTGACCTCATCTAGCTGTCCATTTCAACTTCCAAGAGTGACACAGGTCATCACAAAGCACTGTGACTGTTTGGTTTCTGCTGGGAACCCCAGTTTACCATTTTACTTTTTAGTAAGTTTTCAGTTTTGCATTGTAAACATTGTAACAGAGTAGATGCCATGCATCTATAGAACTTAGAGAGTCTACTCTGAAGACCTCTGAAAATGTGAATAGCGAAAACATAGAAATACCAAAAACAAAATGAATTTCAGTATTTTTCAGATTCTTCCCTGGAACTGCCACCTGGATGCCACTCAGATCAGAGCATAAATGGAAGGATCACAGGTTGAGAATGAGGAAAATGAGATTTTTACAGCGAATGATGCAAATGTGGAAGGTCTAAAAATTTCAACAGGAAAGAGCAAACTTATTTGCAAATCAGCACAAATTTTAACTTGGTGTTTTTTTATACCATTAAAATATAAAACCATAGCCTACCAGGAAGGTGTGCAGCTATTAGCCAAAGAAAAACCACATGCCCTCAGCTGCAGAACAGCAACACTCACTCATCTCTCAGTTCAATTTATAACTCCACATCAGATACTTGAATACATTTTAGGGCATCTTCTATGTAGTATCCTGCAACTCTGTCCTCAAGTTAAAAAGCAAATCAGCATTTTTTCAGACACACAAAACATGTTCCAAGCAAGCAACCAATCTCCAAGAGCAATGCAAAATGAGAAAAGTAAGCACATCAGGAATATACTTTAGAGTTACTTGCACTTTATCCATCTTGTTAATCTCTGTTGTTATGTTCCCACTTTTATCCTCTCATAATCCTTTCTTAAGACTTTCAAACCTTTATTGAGATTCCTGAAGGTCATTCTTCATCCTAAAATAAAGATGGTATAAGACTGTGGCTAGGGTACCCTGCACTGTTTTGTGCCCATTTCAGACTTCACAGAAACGTCACAGCCACACATTTCAGTATCAACATGCCTAACTCCAAATACATATAAAAATCAACCTAGAGTATCAAGGACCTAGGACCTTATTGACCCCCATATTTGGTCCTCAAGCACCTACAGAACTCTACAAATTCCATAAACGCACTAAGCAGAATATTATTGTCTGTTTTTAGATATGAATCATTAATAGTCACTCAAAACTCTAAGCTTGCAATATCTTTAAGCCTTAAAATTCAAATTCTTTGCATCAGTCCAAGGGGTTGAGCTTAATTGGTTAAAGCATTGAGTTCTTATTGTGGAGGCCCAAGTTCAAATCCCAAAGGCACATTTAATATGGAATTCTAAGTTGTGACTCTTGGTCTTCCATAGTTGCTTCTAGCATGAAGGTGGTTTCTAAATAAGCAGATTTCTAAGTTGTGACTCTTGGTCTTCCATAGATGGTTTCTAGTGTGGTTGCTCAAAAGGAGCTGATATTAGACTCATTGTTGTACTCACAAGACTTTGTATTGGTCTCATGTTGATGCCCATATGAGCAGAACATTTGTAAATGATTAGCAATATAAAAAATATATATATTCTTTGCATCTGTCCTTCCTGCATTCATATCAAGGTACCACATGACATGGCTTGAGTAATATTAATCTTCACTTTATTTACTGTATCATCTTGGATTTCTATTATCTTTTCACAAATTGCAAGAGCCCAAGAAAGATTCTTATCCAGGCAAGATTACAACTTACCCTGCGAAAGAGGCTACATAGCGAACACGGGGTGCCTCCTCAGGTGACTTGGAACTGCTCTTCCAGCTTACTACTTGAGTAATATCAAGTGCTATTCTTTTACCAAGAATTATCTGCATTGCAGAAGTAATAGGATCCCGAGCACTAGTAGTGCTATCATGACCACCAAAAAAAAAATTATTAGGAAAGAGAACAAATAAAAGATGGTCAATGAGATTATATTTTGATGAATTGCTAAATATGTAACAAAGGTGCCTTCCTATCACATTTCAATTACCATATACAAGGCAGGTTCTTATAGGAAGAGCAAAAAATTAAGTGCAGAAGGGCCAATCCATGTATTGATGAAATCCATAAAACCTACAAAATAACAATCTTGGCTCGTAAACCAAAATAGATTGTGTACACAAGTTCATAATCAATGAAGGGACCAAACAAACACTGATATTGATGTTTTATCTAAATGCATACTACATCCTTTCTATCAAAGGCTCCTGACAAAAGGGCTGAATGGCTGCAAATACCAATAAGACCTTCTACTGAATTCATATCATCTTCACAAATGCATGCTCCATCCTTTCTATCAAAGGCTCCTGACAAATGGGCTGAAATGGCTGCAAGAGCAAAAGGTGACCAGAAAGGGTTGCTGTTCAATTTGTCAATAGATAAATATGCAGCCCGTGTGTAAAAGACAAATGGGTAATGCACACCAGATCGCATTTCTTAAATGGTTTCTATTTGATAAGATAATTCAATCAATGTCACACGATTCCAATTCTACAAGTAAAAGGGTCAAAGATCAAATCAAAAATTGGTAATAACTTCATAAAACATATAAAACCCAAAAATATATACTATATCCAAAACTTAATAAATTGATGCAACTCATGTACATCGTTGAGACATCAACATAGATAGAGACTATGCTCATCTAAACAGTAAAATTGTAAATAGGTAAATAGAATTACTAATCATATGATATATCAATCAATGATAAATTTATGAATCATCATAGTCTAAAATTTATTATCAAAGATGAAAATTCCACTTCCCAAATTGAAAAAGATTCCCCAGATGATTAAAAAATTAAAGAATTTAAATATTAACAAAAAATCAGATATTGGAAGCATGAAATCAGTCTCAAGGAAAGAAACAGAAGTTAAAATAACTGAAATGGTGCCAAAAAGGGAAATAGTGCAAATCAATTAAGTCAATCACCTCAACATTCACTCCTGAGAATCTGTGTCTCAACTTGGCAGGGAACCGACTCAGCATTGACTTGCAGGTGTTTGTAACCCAAAAAAAAATTGTCTACGAATTCAATAAATGCAAAAGACAAATTGGCGTCTGCTTCTGAAACAAAATAATAAAATATATAAATGGAACACAAACACTGACTATTTTGACCCAACTATTTGGCATACTAGCAAGTCAAACATTCTAGCCCCATAGTAACATTCAACCAAAAACCCTATATGTTTATAACATACTTTCGTCTTAGTTTATAGCAATTAAAGATGGTTTATTATAAATACATAATGTGAAGACAAATATATGTTGAGATACTTGAATGGCATATCTAAAGAGGGTGGATAAGTTAGATTATACCTAATCACTATGGCATCAGTTGAACCTGCAGGAATAATTCCAATTCTGAATGATGGATTTGGGAGAGGAAACAAGCTAGTTGCCTCTTCTTTCACGCAAGACCCTGTACTATCAGATATTGAACTTGTCAATATAGTTGCAACAGGAATCTACAGTAAATTGATTACACCTAAGAAAAATATTTGAGCTGGAACCGCACATCCCTCAAAGGGCAGAGAACCATCACCTTGCACTCTATCCTGTGCTGCGCCCAGATGGATCATTCTGTATTGTGTTCTGAAATTTGTAGCAGAATTTTCAAAAACCTGATTTACAAAGCCCTCCCCCTCAGCCATTGTATCGGAAAAGGCATTGTACTCAGATTGTAAGCTACAGCTTGAATAAGAAGTTTCCATTCTAGAGGCAACAGATTCCTGAAGAAGAGGATGTGAGGGTGGAAGAGAATCAAGTTCAGTATGCTCTTCCACAGATTGAACTTGTTGGATACCATGTTCTTTAAGTTCGAGATCATTAGAGTTTCCATATATAGACCTGCTGGCATCTTCTTGAAAGTAACATTGGACTTCAGAGGGAGTCGGTGGATAAGGAGCTTTATGTCTCCCCACAAGAAGACCATTCAAAATTTCATTAAAGAAACCATCCCCACCCTGGAAATAATGGACCATGCATCAGTTCCAATCTCATCGATTTTGGTAGTAAATGCATTTACAATCACTAAACTGCAATTTGATTGTTGCATTGCATTTGAAAAAATTCAAGCATCTTCTAAGCCATACTATCATCAGTAATTCCTATTACCAATTAGTATAATGATAAAACATTAATCAAGTATTTGTTCTTTGGGAATGTATAGATAAATCTACTGTTACAAAGAAATCAGTTATGAAATTTCTTATATTGATACACAAGAAAGCTACTTCTGCTTGGTAAACTAATAATCAAAACTATAAAGTTATAAACTCAATACAAAAAGAGCACATTTGAGGTTATACAGAAAGATAACATATAGCGAAAACCCTACCTACTACCATGTCCTAAAATGCATTGTCAAATGCTTTCATCGTATGGTAACAATAACATATTAAGGAAAACAAGAGGTAGCAAGCAGATGTTGTTACAGCCCTCTCAGTACACTCTGTGTTAAACTTGTAAAGGCTGTTTTGATCCAAAAAACATCTCAGATTGCCTAAGTGGCAGTTTCAGACAGCATTCTGAAGATTTCTGAAAATCTTTTACTTTTGTATTACTTTACATTTTTGTATTTTATATTTCTGAGGCCTTTAAAGAGCAGAATTTGGCAATAAGACCACTAGACCATGCTTATGTTATGGTTCAGCCCAAATGGATTAGTTAATGACCTAAGCTTTCCAATACATGTACTTAGCTACCTAATAAGTTTGTCCTTATTCGACTGTCCACCTCAACTTTCAATGAGGAAACAGGTCACTATGTAGTATGGTGACTCTTCAGTTCTCACCTAGAACCCTAGCTTACTGTTTTTAGTAAGTTTTATATTTCTTGCATTGGAAAGTGTTGATTTACAGTAGCTTCGGTCAGATATAAATGATGATTGCATTTATGCATCATCATCATTTATATATAATCGGAATTACTTATTAAAATATAACTCTTGAAAGTAAGTGATTCGAATTTCTGAGCATAAATAAATTCGAATCAAAAGATGATCGAACTTCATTTTTTCTAATCGCTGCTTGCTAAATGCATGCAAGTGTTTAATGATTACCACCGATAATTATTGTTAGTGTTTCTTAGATCAGATTAAACAATGAAAGCACTTAATAGAATTGCAACACATAAGACAATGAACACAACAAGATACCCTGGGAAAACCCTCCTCTTGAGGGAGAAAAACCCAGCAAATGATTCTCTTATATAATGTAGCACAAGAGCAGAAATCTGCTTACAACTCAGGCCCAACAATGGCCAACAATGAATACAATGAGGTCGCACCTCTCCAAGATGCACTAGATACAAATGAATATGATCTTCCTTGAAATCGGATCTGCTGCTATGAAGTGCGAATTCTGCTCTTAAGGAAATGCGAACTTGCTTGAATTATGAATATGTTACAATGCCAAATAAGACCTTGTATTTATACAAATGTGGCACCTCTTCAAGATAGGTCGGCCCACATAAAAGAACAATAATAAATAACAATTATAATAGGGTCGGCCCAAGTAATGACTAAGACATGCGAACCATAAAGGGTCGGCCTTTTGCATTTACTAAATAATGTAATCATGAATTAAATAGCCGAAGGCTACTTCATTTAATTCATGTGCTTCTTCTTGTGATTTGTGCGAATGAAGTGCAGACCATAGCTTCTATAACATCAACACTCCCTCTCAGCTAGGGATGAACTTCCACCTGCACAAGACACATCATATCAAAATGAAAACAAAAGAATATCACCTCATCGTGATATCAACCACTATGGCTACCTCCACGAATGGTATGAACAAGTGCTCATCACTTAATGTGATGTTGTCACCTCAATGTGACTTTCACCATGGCTCTCCCAGAGGGTGATACACAAGCACAAATAAATCACCACGGATTCCCTCACATGATGCTGTCATGGAGTCACACACATGACATCCACCATGGCTCTCCCAAAGGATGGAAACAAGGGCTTTCACCTCAAATCTCTCTCAATAGAGAATTGCATTATCAAGGGCTTGCACCTCAACTCTCTCTCAATAGAGAATTGCATTATCAATTAAGGATCACTGATACTGAGACTCTTTCTCAGTTAAGGCTGCATTCTCCACCATACCAAGCTTTTCTCAAAAGTACACAAACTTAATCCTGGAGAGAGGCTTGGTGAGAATGTCTGCCGTTTGCTCTTCAGTGCTGATATACCTCAACTATATAGCTTTCCTTTGTACCATATCTCTAATATAGTGGTACTTGATCTCAACATGGTTTGTTTTGTCATGAAACACGGGATTGACAGAAAGCTTTACACAGCTCTGATTATCACAAAGTATAATAGTAGGCTCCATTGATTGTTCAAACAATCCTGCAAGGAGCTTACGAAGCCATACTGCCTCACGAGCTGCCACACAAGCTGCTATATATTCTGCCTCGGTTGTACTCAAAGCCACTGAGGATTGTTTCCTGCTACACCAAGAAATCATAGCAGTACCTAAACTGAAACAACAACCAGAGGTACTCTTCCGATCTGAGACACATCCTACCCAATCAGAATCAGTAAAACCATGCAACTCTAAATCCACACCTGAAGAATATCTCAACCCATATCCAATAGTGCCACATAAATATCTCAGGATATGTTTAGCTGCTACAAGATGTATTTGCATTGGTTCACACATAAACTGGCTAAGTGCACTCACTGCATAGCAGATGTCAAGTCTAGTGTTAACTAGATACATCAATGAACCAATCAACTGTCTATACATCGTAGAATCCACCGGTTCTGAACTAGTTGTAGCCTCTTTCAACTTATCTAGATTAGTCTCCATGGGTGTAGACATAGGTTTGCAGTCAATCATACCAAACCTTTTAAGAATGTCGACAGTATACTTGCCTTGACTTAGAATCATCTCATCGGACTTTTTCCAAACTTCTAAGCCAAGAAAGTAATGCATGAGACCTAGATTCTTCATCTCAAACTCTGAAGCTAACTCCTTCTTGCATTTTAGAATTAGATGTTCCTCACCAGTGATAATCAAGTCATCAACATATAAAACCAAAATCAAAGCTTCACCATTTACTACCTTGAAGTAGAGGTTAGAATCTGCATCATTCTTTGAGAAACCCAGACTTGATAGGTACTGATCAATCCTTTCGTACCAAGCACGAGGAGCTTGCTTAAGACCATACAAGGCCTTCTTCAACTTGCAAACATGAGACTCCTTCCCATATACCTCAAATCCCTCGGGTTGCTCAATGTAAAGCTCTTCTTCTATTACACCATTTAGAAAAGTTGTCTTTACATCCATTTGGTGAATCTTCCATCCTCTAGATGCGGCAATAGCAATGATGGTTCTGACAGATGTATATCGAACCACAGGAGCAAAGGTTTCTTCATAGTCAACTCCCTCTTTTTGTGAGAACCCTCTAGCCACAAATCTTGCCTTGTGCTTCTCAATATTCCCATCAGCTGCATGCTTGATCTTGAAGAGCCACTTAGAAGACACCACAGATTTGCCTTTGGGTCTAGGAACTATATCCCAAACATTGTTCTTAAGTATGGACTGATATTCCTCAAACATGGCATCTTTCAATACTTGTTGACTAGAAGCTTCTTCAACACTTGAAGGCTCTGACTCAATAATCTGACTCATCAAGGCAACATAACTAGAGAACTTGTGAGGTCTCTTGCTTTCTCTGAAAGCTCCTCTTGGAGCTGCAAAACTTTCTGCTTCCTGCATTGTCCTACGAGCCCAAAGAGGTCTTTTCTTTCCAATCACAATGTCTAGAGGCCCATCAGTAGGATCCAAGGGTTCAACTGGATCAACATCTTCTTTAGGTTCTGGAGCCTCCTTCAGGTTCTCTGGAATATGGTCAATTTCCATATCTTGAGGAGGTTCTTCTTCATCAATCTCCATAGGAGTGCCCTTGGACCTTCTGAAAGCAATATCTTCCTCAAATGTGACATCTCTACTAATCTCAATAGACTTTTGTCCTGGTATGTATATCCTGTAAGCTTTTGATGTCTCACTGTATCCTACAAGAATTCCTTTCTTCCCAGAAGGTTCTAGCTTTGTTCTCTTCTCCTTTGGAATATGAACATAGACTGGACAACCAAATATCCTCAAATGACTAACTTCAGGTTTTACGCCTAAAAATGCTTCTTCAGGAGTTTTATTCTCTAAGATCCTGTGGGGACTCTTGTTTTGAACATAGACGGCCGTCCTCGATGCTTCAGCCCAAAGAGAGATTTGCAGGTCTTGATCATGGATCGTAGCTTTCACCGCTTCCACAATAGACCTATTCTTTCTTTCAGCAATACCATTTTGTTGTGGATTATAGGGAACACTGAACTCCCTCTTAATCCCTGCTTCAATACAAAAATCTCGAAAGGTGCCAGAAGTGTATTCTCCACCATTATCGGATCTCAATACCTTGATCCTTTTCCCAGACAGGTTTTCAACCTATGCCTTGAATTCTCTGAATCTTTCTAATACTTCTTCAGATTCTTTAGATCTCAAGAAATAAATCCAAGTCTTTCTAGAGTAATCATCAATAAAAATAATATAATACAAGAAACCACTAGATGATGCAATAGACATTGGACCACACAAATCAGAATGAATGAGATCAAGAATACATTTAGATCTACTTTCACTAGAGTGAAACGTACCTTTTGTGTTCTTGCCTAGAGTGCATCCCTTGCATGTTCATGTTCTTGATTGAATTTTGGAAGACCGGTGACCATCTTCTCCATGATAGGTAGAGCACGAAAGTGAATGTGAGCCAATCTTCGATGCCAAAGATCGCACATGCTGGAACTGTCATGCACAAGCGCTTGAAGAGGACGAGTGCATAGCCTGTAAAGGCATTCATGTCTAACTCCAATCACTTGAGCAGTTTTGAAGCTAGAATTCTTTGCCCATATAAGAACTTTGCCTTTAGAGAAGGCAACTTGATAACCCTTGTCTTCCAATGCTGAAATTGAGACAAGATTCCTCTTTATCCCTGAAACGAACAGTACATCATTCAACTCCAATGAAATCCCGGAATCTAAGTGAAGAGAGGAGTTTCCAATTCCTTTCATAGAGTATCTAGCATCATCTCCAATGACGACTTGATCACTAGAGTTGCTCTCCACTAAGTTTGAAAGGTGACTTCTGGAACCGGTGATGTGCCTAGAGGCACCACTATCAATCAGCCAAGTGTTGACATCGGTAGATACATTACTTGACAAGGCTGAATAAAACAAATAATCACTAGAGTCCTTCTGAGGAGCGACTTCTTCAACATTTGCAGTGGCAACTTGTTGCTTAGGTCTTTGAGGACAATCCTTTGCAAAGTGACCATACTTATCACAACGAAAACATTGAATTTTGGACATGTCTCGTTTTCTTTTGAAAGCAGGAGCACCATCATTTCCGTTTTCCCGATTCCTCTTGAAGAACCCTTTCTTGAAGCCTTTTCCTTTCTTTGACGAATGAGAGGCAAGAACCTGTAATTCTTCATTCTTTGAACTTTGACCAATGCCCCTAGCCGTTAGTCTTGACTCCTCTTGGATACAGTCAATTCTTAATCGATCAAACTTGGGAAGTTTAGATCTTGCACTGATTCCTTGAATGAACGCTTCCCATGAAAGCGGAAGACCATTGAGAGCAAGCATAGTTAGGTCTTTGTCGTCAATCATGTGACCAATTGTGGAGAGCTGATCTCTTATCTCTGAAATCTTCATGAAGTATGTAATGATAGATTCTCCTTTCGCCATTTTCACATGATGAAGTTGTTGCTTCAGTGCGAGAGCTCAACTAGTGTTGTTGATTTCATACATCTCTTCCAATGTTGTAAACATTTCTCTTGCCGTATCCAATTTGAAGACGATCGGTACAACATGATCTTTGACGGAATCAACCAACACTTTCTTTGCCCTAGTGTCTTTCTTCCTCCACTGTAGCTTCTCTTCTTCCTCCTCAGGTTCAGGAACTTTTGTTTTCACAAACTCAGCTAAATCATTCTCTTCCAAAGTGAGCGTGATTCTAAACCTCCACGATGTGTAGTTCAAAATCCCTTCGAGTCTATCCTCGATTTTCAAACCGTTCACCATCTTGAGAAATTTAGAAGATAGACTGAAAAAGAATAAAGTGAGTGTTGCAAACATAGTAACGAGACTCGGACTCGGCTCGGACTCGGCTAGGGCGACTCAACTCGAGACTCGTGGACTCGGGACTCGGACTCGGCGCAGACTCGGCAAAATGAAAAAAAGTTGAAAAAAACCTAGAAATTTAGAGATTTTTAAGGATTTAAAACTTGTTTCAAGCACCCTTTATTGAATACAACACAAATAAAAGCAAATTTGATCACATACACAAGTATACAATGATCACATAAGTATAAAGTACACAAATTGTAGTTGCGTTGCTGAAGGAAATAGCATACTTAGATATATAAATTATAAAACTAGTCAAATGTATACAAAAGTCATGGAATATGAAATCCATAACATCAAATGTTCCATACAAATATGAAATATCAAAACAATAGCTATGACTCTATGACTCTATGGCATAGTGGAGCCAACATCCTTCCTACGAAGGCGTCTAACGCTCCTGGATGATGTTGCAGCTGCAGCCATAGTCTCTGCCTCTGTCTGAGTCTCCATGCCACTCTCACCAACAACAGCTATGTCTCCTCGTGCTCTAGCCTCCTCCTCAGCCATGGCTACAACCTCAGCCTCTCTCTCTGCCTGGTCCACCCAATCAAGGTCCTCGTCACTAAAGACTGCATCTGTAGCCTCAGTGGTCCACTCAGACTGTGGATCAACCTCATCTAGATTGATCGGGGTGTTGTCGTGGTCAAAAAGCTTCCTGTATCTGAGCCGAAGGTTGTAATGAACATAGACCAAGTCATTCATCCTCTCCACTGTCAATCTATTGCGCTTCTTGGAGTGTATGTGCTCAAACATACTCCAATTGCGCTCACAACCAGATGAACTGCATGGCTGGCTCAATAGACGAATGGCAATATTCTGCAGGTTCCGTGTATCAGAACCAAACAACCTCCACTAGCTATCTGAGATGAGAAAAAGAAACAAAATCAATCTCATTTCAAGTTTCAAGTTCAACATTTAATAATAAAATACAATATAAAAAGATGACAATTATGCCCTTAAATATATTTTTACCTGGTAGTAATGTTGTCCTACTGTCTTTGGTCATTTGACGTGCAAAGAAGTCTCCTTGTGCCTTACTGAAGGCATCTATCTCCTGCACTATCTGTGTAGTAACAGCGGGCAACATCCGCTCTATCGTCGAGTAGAGCCCACTAAGAATTTCTCTATCTCCACGGATATCACGGCGGAATTGGAAGGCCGGATTTAGGAAACATGCGGCTGCATGGATGGGCCTATGAAGTTGGTTTTGCCATCTCCTATCAATGATCTCCCAAATGGGACGATACTTATCCTGAACTCCACCATAGACTGATCTAATGGCCTCTTTGGCCCTATCCATGCCCTCATATATGTATCCCAGTGCGGGCTTCTCCCCATCTGCAACTCGTAGGAGAACTAGCAAGGGCTCAATAAACTGCAAAGTGCAAACATGTTTCACAAATAAGTGTGAATGAAAATAAACAAATAAAAGATATGATTAAAAATTAAAACATAATAAAGAATTAAATTTTACCTTCACAATCTCCTCCACTGGTGTCCAAAACCCTTGCTCATCAAAAATGCAATTGGCCACACCAATCCCTGCAGTGCTTGTAGAAAACGATGAGGAAGACCACTCCTCACCAACAAACATGCGCCTTAAGGCTGCCTTTGACCGAATCAAGGATTGCAACGTGATAAAATTAGTTGCAAACCTAGTGATGCCAGGACGAGACAACTCCCTCAACCCCGTGTATTGCCTCATAAGGTTAAGCACCCATGTGTGATTGTATATAAATTTGCAAATGTTTCTACCTGCATCCACACATGTTTTGATCCATGGGAGCTTGCCAAGATCCTCCATCATGAGGTCAATGCAATGGGCGGCACATGGAGTCCAGAATATAGTAGGGTGCCTCTCCATCAATAATCTACCAGCAGCAACATAGTTTGCTGCATTATCTGTCACCACTTGCACTACATTCTCTTCCCCCACATCAGCTATCACCTCCTCTATAGCCTCACACAGATATGTGGCATTTTTGAATTGGGCAGAAGCATCAATGGACTTAATGAAAACGGTGTCACCTGAAAGAATAAGCAAAACCAGTTATTCAATAAATTAAAAAACAAAAATCAGCCATATTAAATTATTAATCACTAAATCAAATTCAAATTTCAATGCATTGAGGGAAGTACAATTACCTCCGGAGGACACTAGAAAATTAAGCAGCGTCCTATTTCTCCTATCGGTCCAACCATCAGTCATGATGGTGCAACCAATCCTCCTCCACTGCTCACGCTGCTCCTCTAATTGTGCTTTCACATCTGCCACTTTTTGAGTCAAAAGTGGGCCCTTTAATTCATCTTCAGAAGGGGCTTTGAACCCCGGCCCACATATGGTTATGGCATCAACCATGTTTTGCCAAAAAGGTGACCTAAAACATGTCATAAATAAATTAATAAGTTACTTACATAAGTATTGTAAAATGAAAAGTTTTAAGATTTTAACTGCACTAAATTTGAATTCGATAATGAGATACATCTAGATTCTAAAATAATAAATTTTAAAACAATTAAACAAAAAAGAATTGCCTGGCTACATGGAAGGGAATGGTGCAGTAGTACCAAAAGTCTGCAATTGTCTTTTTTGCTGCATCATATACATCCTTGTTCCAACCCATGCTCTCAAGCGACGGTTGGGAACCAGGAGTACTGCGTGGTACAAAATATGAGTCCACCCTAGATTTACGAACTCTAGGGCCAATAATACTGCCACTACCACTACCACTAGCAGTACTAGCGCCACCAGCAGTAGGAGTATGCACAGGGATAGCTGGTGCAGAAGCAGTACCACTAGCACAAGCACTAGCACTAGGACGGTATGGAGGCATGGAAGAAGCATCTCCAACAGCACCAAGTCCATGTCCAACTCCCAAACTCACCAATTCATGCTTCTGTTTTTTTTTCATCTCTTTTTGCAATTCAAAAGTTTCTAATTGCACCTGCACTTCACGGACAGCCTCAGGAGGTGCTATAGGGCATCCCGCTGCATCATGGATGGGTATGCGTGCAATATGGTATTTTAATCGATTTATGCCTCCATGATATATTGTTTTGCAGTATTTACATTTTGCTTCCCCTTTTTTCATTCCGGGAAAGATTTCAACATGTTTCCAAGCAGGGTCTTTTCTGCCTGGGGTTTGAGACATTGTGAAAATAATAATATGTTTTGATTTGCAAATGAATGTGGCTGCAATAACAAGTAGGGTTTATAAAATTATTTATATTGCAAGTAGGGTTTGTAAAAAAAAATGCAAACTAAAAAAAACAATGATTTTTCAAATTACAATGAATTATTTGTTAAAAAAACACAAAAAAAACCAATAAAAATCAAACTTACCTCTTATATTTGGCTTGGAATGCAATGCAAACTCCTCCCAATCACTGGTAATGAGCTCTCAATGCACCTCCTTGCTGTTATGAAGCTTCCCAAATGGTATGTGGCCCTATATTTGTCTTCAACAGCTTGCTGGTTGCCCTCTCTTCTCCTCCTATTTTGCCAAATGAATGAAATGAGGTTGCTTTTAGGGTTCGGGAGATAATATCACACAAAAAAAAAAAAAACTTAAACATCAACTTTTATGTTTTTTATTCACTTTTGCTCCTGCTGTCGCCAGCCGCGCACAGGGCTCGGGACTCTCCGGGAAGCGGCGAGTCCGGCCAGGACTCGGCCGCGTCCGCGTCCGGGCTCCCAAGACCCGGCTAGGTGTGCTCGGCCCGGGACTCGCCGAGTTTGGGCGCTTCCGGGCGAGTCTCGTAACTATGGTTGCAAACTAAATCTGATCACGATCTTTTTCACACATGCTCTGATACCATGTTAGTGTTTCTTAGATCAGATTAAACAATGAAAGCACTTAATAGAATTGCAACACATAAGACAATGAACACAACAAGATACCCTGGGAAAACCCTCCTCTTGAGGGAGAAAAACCCAACAAATGATTCTCTTATATAATGTAGCACAAGAGCAAAAATCTGCTTACAACTCAGGCCCACCAATGGCCAACAATGAATACAATGAGGTCGCACCTCTCCAAGATGCACTAGATACAAATGAATATGATCTTCTTTGAAATCGGATCTGCTGCTATGAAGTGCGAATTCTACTCTTAAGGAAATGCGAACTTGCTTGAATTATGAATGTGTTAAAATGCCAAATAAGACCTTGTATTTATACAAGTGCGGCGCCTCTTCAAGATAGGTTGGCCCACATAAAAGAACAATAATAAATAACAATTATAATAGGGTCGGCCCAAGTAATGACTAAGACATGCGAACCATAAAGGGTCGGCCTTTTGCATTTACTAAATAATGTAATCATGAATTAAATAGCCGAAGGCTGCTTCATTTAATTCATGTGCTTCTTCTTGTGATTTGTGCGAATGAAGTGCAGACCATAGCTGCTATAACATCAACAATTATCGGTTGTGTAAAGGGAGCCCACGTACTCAAGGGACACGTTCTCTCATAGGACGCGTCTCTCCTTGAGGCGTGTCACCCCTTAAAGATATAAAACATGATTTCGGTTTTCTATTGTAGACATGGAAATAGATAGATGTTCTGCAATCAGAAGATCTGAAATAAAGACATTAGAAATCTGACTTAGAATACATACAAGTAAATTGACATCTGACTTAGAATACATACAAGTAAATTGAGATCTAGGATTTACTTATTCTCCCTTAGGATATAATTTGATTACATTTGATTAAATTTAACATGGTATCAGAGCCATGTTGAGAAAATCCGAATCAAATTAAATACAAACTATGACTCTCAAAAATTTGTATTCTATTCAACTGTATCAAGTCAAGTATCTAACAATATCAACAACTGGGTAAATGATAGTGGTTCTTCAAGGCACATCACAGGGTTCAAAGAACACCTAGACACTATGACTGAAGAGACTGATGAAGAAGTAACTATTGGGGATGATTCTGCACATCCTGTAAAAGGGTTTGGAACTTGCTCCATCAAATTGAAATCTAGTCTCTCCCTAGAACTCACTCGAGTTTTATTCGTACCTGGAATAAAGAGGAATCTAATATCCATCTCCGCTCTTGAAGACAATAGATATAGGGTTAGCTTTATGGATGGGAAAGTTCTGGCATGGCCTAAGAACTCCACTATAAAGAAAGCTCAAACCATAGGTATAAGACAAGGTTATCTTTACAAACTATGCAATGAAGTCAAGCAAGCCCTTAACCTTGATACTTCTGATTCAAATGAAATTTGGCATCGAAGATTAGGACACCTTCATTTCCGTGCCCTACCCTCTGTGGAAAAACTAGTAACAGGATTGCCTAAATTAAAACAAACTCATAAAGGAGCTTGTAAAGGGTGTGCCCTAGGAAAGAATACAAAGGGATCCTTCCATAATAGTTTGAGTAAAACCAAAGACGTATTAGAACTGGTTCACTCTGATTTATGTGGACCCATGTCTGTACCCTCCATGGCAGGCTTCCTATATTATGTAATATTTATAGATGACTACTCTAGGAAGACTTGGATTTATTTTCTTAAGTGTAAAGAGTCAATAGAAATCCTTAAAAAGTTTAAGGAGTTCAAAGCTCTTACTGAGAACTTCTCCGGAAGAAAACCAAAATTCTTAGGACAGACAATGGGAAGGAATACACCTCTGAAATATTTAAAGAATTTTGCATAAATGCTGGGATTAAGAGGGAGTTTACAGTAGCCTACAACCCTCAACAAAATGGTGTTGCTGAAAGGAAAAATAGAACTATTGTAGAAACTGTAAAAGCAATGTTATTTGACCAGAACATAGAAACCTCATTCTAGGCAGAAGCCTCTAGAACTGTTGTTTACATCCAAAATAGATGTCCACATTCTCATCTAGACAACAAGACTCTTGAAGAAGCTTTCACTGGTATAAAACTTGACATTAGTCACTTAAGGATCTTTGGTTGCCAAGTCTACATTCATGTACCTAAAGAAAAGAGATTCAAACTAAAACCTTCTGGAAAGAAAGGGGTATTTGTGGGATATAGTGAAACCTCCAAAGCCTACAGGATACTCATACCCCGGCATAAACAAATTGAACTAAGCAGAGATGTCATCTTTGAAGAAGACCTTGCATTCAAAAGGGCAAGGAGTTCAAGTGAAATAGAAATTCATAATTCCCCTAGAGTCTTAGAAGTGGAACCTACTCTTGAGATTCAGAGGGAGTATCCTGAAGAAACAATAAGTGAATTTCAATCTGCTTCAGAAGAGAATCCAAATGACAACAGCAAGAAGAGACCACTTTGGGCTAGGAAAATGATTAAAGAAGTTGAGAATCATGCAGAACCCAAGGGAACCTTTAGGGAAAGTAAAAGACCCAAAAGGTTCTCAAGCTATGTTGCCCTAATGAATGAAATCATCAATTCAGAACCCACCAGTGTTACAGAAGCCTTCAAACATCAAGTATGGAAGGATGCAATGACAGAAGAGTATCAGTCCATTTTGAAAAATGATGTATGGGATATAGTGCCTAAACCAAAAGAGAAATTTATTGTCTCTTCCAAATGGCTCTTCAAACTCAAATATGCTGCTGATGGCAGTATAGAAAAACACAAGGCACGCTTTGTGGCCAGAGGTTTTTCACAAAAAGAAGGCATTGATTATGAAGAAACATTTGCAACTATTGCCCAGTACACATCTGTGAGAGCAGTGATAGCTATTGTAGCAGCTAAAGGCTGGAAGATCCATCAAATGGATGTGAAAACTGCCTTCCTGAATGGAACCATTGAAGAGGAAGTCTATCTAGAGCTGCCTGAAGGTTTTGTGATACATAAACCTGAATCACATGTATGCAGATTAAAGAAAGCTCTATATGGACTTCAACAAGCTCCCAGGGCCTGGTATGAAAGAATTGACAGCTATCTCTTGGGACTAGGATTTTCCAAGAATGATGCAGACCCAAATCTTTATTTTAAGGTAATTAAAGGTGATATGCTAATAATTATTTTATATGTTGATGACCTGCTGATAACAGGAGAAGATCACCTCATTGCTCAAGGAAAGAAGGATCTAGTTTCATAATTTGACATGAAAGACTCGGGCATTTTACATTACTTCCTGGGTTTAGAAGTCTGGCAGAAATCAGATGGCATCATACTAAATCAAGGAAAGTATACTATTGATATTCTGAAGAGATTTGGAATGTTGGATTGTAGACCCATGTCTACACCTATGGAAACCAACCTACACAAACTAAAAGAAGTAGCAGTAGAATCTAAGTTTGCAGATCCCACTCTATATAGACAAATAATTGGATCATTGATGTACCTGGTTAACACTAGACCTAATATTTGTTATGCAGTGAATTCTCTAAGCCAATTCATGTGTGAGCCAAGGGAAATTCACCTTATGATTGTGAAACACATATTGAGATATCTTCAAGGCACTATTGGATATGATCTTCTTTAAAAAAATGACCAACGAGATCTACATGGATACTCTGATTCAGATTGGGCTGGAAGTGTAACCGATCGGAAAAGCACATCAGGATGTTGCTTCAGTTTAGGATTGGCTATGATCTCTTGGATCAACAGAAAACAGTCTTCAGTAGCACAAAGTTCGACAGAAGCTGAATATATTGCAGCCTCTATGGGGGCACAAGAAGCAGTATGGCTTCGGAAACTGCTAGTGGGACTATTTGGTGAGCCCTTGAATCCTACTGTTATCCATTGTGACAATCAAAGTTGCATCAAGCTTTCAGTAAATCCAATATTCCATGATAGATCTAAACATATTGAAATCCCTTATTACTATGTAAGAGACATGGTAGAAAGGAATGTGATCCAGTTGGAGTATATTAGTACAAATGATCAGACAACAGACATTCTCACCAAGCCTCTCTCCAGAGTTAAAGTTGAACACTTCAGGAAGAAACTTGGTATGGTTGAAATGTAATTTGATATTGTGATTGAGATTCAAATTGTTTAGTTGTACTAATATATTTAAAGATGTTTAATGTGTAAACTCTTTTGTCATGTGTGTGACTCCATGACTTTATGGGCCCTCTATCCCCCTGTGTACATTATTGAAAGGTGACGATCTTTCTAATAATGAACACTTGTATTTGACATTGTAAAGTGACGACTCTACAATGATGAGCTGAACTATCATGATAGATATCATGTGACTTGATATCTGTGGACATGTCATGATAGTATCTCGTGGACATTTTGATAGATATCATGAAGACTTGATATCAAATTGAAGATCATTATGATCCTTATGAGATAATCATGGTGGATAAATATATATATCCGTGGACATGCCATGAATTATTATGGTAGACATCATATGACTTGATGTCAGTGCACATACCATAATGAAGATGTGTTATGAAGAATGTCATGTGACTTGACAAATTTTGGAAACATACCATATCTTCGATATCACGTGTAAGGTGATATCTATTCTTACTTGTTTTGAGTTATCTTCCCTAGCTAAGAGGGAGTGTTGATTTACAGTAGCTTCGGTCAGATATAAATGATGATTGGATTTATGCATCATCATCATTTATATATAATCGAAATTACTTAATAAAATATAACTCCTGAAAGTAAGTGATTCGAATTTCTGAGCATAAATAAATTCAAATCAAAAGATGATCGAACTTCAATTTTTCTAATCGCTGCTTGCTAAATGCATGCGAGTGTTTAATGATTACCACCAATAATTATCGGTTGTGTAAAGAGATCCCGTGTACTCAAGGGGCACGTCCTCTCATAGGACGCGTCTCTCCTTGAGGCGTGTCACCCCTTAAAGATATAAAACATGATTTTGGTTTTCTATTGTAGACATGGAAATAGATAGATGTTCTGCAATCAGAAGATCTGAAATAAAGACATTAGAAATCTGACTTAGAATACATACAAGTAAATTGAGATCTAGGATTTACTTATTCTCCCTTAGGATATAATTTGATTAGATTTGATTAAATTTAACAGAAAGCTATATAATAGCTGGATTTGAGGCATGTAGTTGGAATAGAAGGCAAACAACTCTCAAACACAGTTTTCTCATTTTGTATAAGCTCTCAGTTGAAACAAAAATCTATCTTGTTCAGTTATTTAGTAATCTATGGTAAATTTTGTCTATTAATTTTAGATTTTTATTATTTTTTAACAAGCATACCAAAACCATACTTTACCTGCATCCAAAGAAAAAGACAAACCCCCATAGCCAAACTTGTATCTGTAACTTTGATGGAACCTTATTGAAATCTTATTGTCTCATATTCTAATTGTGCTTCAAGATCGAATTTTTTTACATGGGAGAATGTGTTGTGTACCTACTTAACCATCTTTAGTTATCAAAGGTTGCTATGATCAGTCACAATCTATCACCTTGAAGGAAGACAACCTATCTTATGTGCTCCCTGGTCCATATATATATATAGACTTAGCCATCATTAGTTGTCAAAGGTCACTATGATCGATCCCAATCTCTTACCTTGAAGGAAGACAACCTATCATATAGCCTCCCCGGTCCATACGTATATATATATATATATATATAGAGAGAGAGAGAGAGAGTTAACCATCATCAGTTATCAAAGGTCACTATGGTCAGTCACGATCTATTAACTTCAAGGAAGACAACCTATCTTTTGTCCTTCCTGGTCCATATGTATGTATTTATCAACTTACAGTTTACCCATCATTAGTTATCAAAGGTCAATATGATCAGTAATGATGTATTATCTTTAAGGAAGAGAACCTATCTTATGTGCCCTCTGGTCCATATATATATATATACGTTATTACATAGTTAGTCACCCTATCTTTCATACTCACCTATCTATCTAATATTTATTTTAATCTATGTTATATATTTAAATTCAATATTTAATATTTTAGATTTCTATTATGCGTCTGGTGGTTATGTAATAAAAACTACATGACATCAGCAACCTGTTTATCGTATTCTGTGCTTTAAATATTGAACATCATTTATTGACTGTGCAACATCACTGAGGCATATCAAGAACTGTTTTTTTGTTTGTTTGATTGCCATTCACTGCAATAATTACTGTTTGACTGCATTAATTTTATTTGTTTGTAATATCATTGCTTGACTAAATAAATAGCCTTTGACTGCAATAAATGGCATCAATATTGCTGCTGAATCAATTTTTTGTTGTCTGCGCTGAATATTGAATATCAAAGCCTTTAACATAACCATCCAAGCCTTAAGGTACAAATTCAAGCTCTTGGACATAGATATTTTTAAAAGATGCATACCACAGTAACAACTCCATCATAAGAATTAAGTTCCTCATTTGTAATCTCCTTCATAATATCAAATGCATGTCCAGCCCTTTGTGTTGTCACCACCTGTCTCATCAGACAGATAATTAGCTTTTAATATGGAACTTTAATTACAAGAAAGAGTATCTTAGTAGCCTATATTTGATCTAGTTCTTCCAATTTACTTAAGAATGTTTGAAAGCATTTACCTCACCTTGGTAATTATTTTTGCACGATCAAAAAAAGATTGAACCCCTTCCCATGTTTTGGAAGCACGCCTCTTTCCACTTAAAGGATTCACAAAAATCTGATATCAAAATTATTATCATTAACTGCATTCAAAGTTGTTGCCAAAATAAAAACTTCAGATATTCCTGATATTAACTAGAAATTGTGAAGGTTTGTCTGAAAGTAGTACCAAGAGATTTTTTGGCCTCCTGACATCCAATTTTATGAAGTTATAGATTCGCTCAAACCATAGTTTACATGTCTCTGGATCTGGATGGCCAAAGACAAGTGCCCTTGGTATCCAAACAGATTGTTGTTTACTTGACTTTTGGACAAAGTGGACAACAAATCGATAAAACTACAGGATTCCAAAGATCAAAAGTTAAGACAGATTTTGGTATTTCTAAAGACAAAAAGTCTAAGTGTGTGGAAACTTAACAAGAACAAATTAATAACATGAATATTCCAAAACCTTTGAATCGATACCCAATAAACAGTGTGTTGCTGCTGCAGCTTTTGTTTCATGAACTAGACCCCTACCAGCAAGCTCCACAGCATAAATATTGGATAATAACAACTCAGTTGGCATTTGAGAAACGGTAGTTAACCCCCAGCAAGTTGTGCTACTTCTCTCCTGTCAAGCTAAAAGAAATGCCATAAATCTCAAACCTCTTTGCCTAAAGATGTAGAGATTGCCTAAGTGGCAACAAGTGGAATTAAAACAAACACAAATAATCATTAGCTGACACATAAAATGGTTATAAAATTCCATATATCTATGTAAAAAATAAAGGATTGTAACATTATAAGCAAAGATTCAAAGTTACAGCTTTTCCCATAGTTTGATGGTATAGTTGAGTGTTTATATTTTATTCAGACACTGATGAATATACCTGATGTTAAAGTTGAACTAGGTCACAATAAACAAAGTGAAACACAAATATACAGGACATCTAATTGATTTAAACCCATGTTCAGCATAAGCAGCCTTTGCTCAAGTGGCAACCCATCCTAAAATCTTTCTAATGAAGAACTAACATATCATATATATAAGTCCCACACCACAAAGAAAATGGAACAAATGACTATTATTGCCAGGGTTGTCATCCAGTCATATAAGAACAACTATTGGCATTTTAACTTAGTAAGTCCCCTGAAAGAAATTATAAATCTTCATTTTTCATAAATTTGAAGAAAAGAGTTTGCATTCATGTCTAAATAGCAGTTATAAGAAGTTAAATTTTTAGAAAAATCAATGGATATATCTGAGGACCCGTCAAATCAATTGGACCTGTCACTTCATTGAGAGGATGAAATGGAAACTAAAAGAAAGGTATTAAAGTCGAGATGAATGATCACAGTAAGTAAATGGAATTTGAAAGTACATGAAGATTCAATCAGTGTAAATGTAATCAAATCTTATCAAATTAGGATCCTAAGAAGTCTAAGGAAATTCTAAGTCTGAAAATTCTGTGTAAGAATTCTAAGTCAGATTTTATTTTCTGTATTGAATGTGCTGATTGCAGAACATTTATAAATTTCGATGTATCCAATCAATGTTTGCAATCATGTTATGTATCTAAAGGAGAGACACGTACCTCCAAGAAGAAGTGCGCCTCCAAGGAGAGACGCGTCCTATGAGAGGACGTGTCCCTTGAGGGCACGGGTCTCCTACAGCCAACCAATGCCAATAGGTGACTTTAACATAACCAATATGAATTACCTTCCAGCGATTTCATAATGCAAACTTAGAATATTTAATTTAATATTTTGAATTTTATTCATGCTCATAAATTCGAAATTCTTTATTTCCAGAAATATTTATTAAAGGATAATTTCGATCACATATAAATGATGATGATGCAATCAGCAATCATCATTTATATCTGACCGAAGCTACCTTTCATCAACAAATAGCAAATCAAGAGATTAGAAGGAATTCAACAAAGGGAAAAAATCTAAAGCATATAAAACTAAATAAACAAAGCTAAAAAACCAAATGAAGAGGGGGTAAATCCTAGACAAGTAAATACAAAGACATATGATACAAAACAAACCTATAAAAGGAGGAGCCAATAAGAAAGATTGACAGAGCTAAGAGAAGAGGACCAATGGAGAGAAAACATTTTGGTCTGCATCCAACTTAGGAGCAAAAGAGCCAGCATTCTTGTCAATCACCGTAAAATAACCAATGCAAATTCTGATGAAGTTCCTGGGATAACAGCTTGGGCAAGAGTGCCCACCTATCAGAACATCCGTGGAAGGAAGCAAAGTACTTCTAGTGCTTCTCCTTACATCCAAGATCTACAATTCTCTATAAGTAGAAAGCAAATTGGTGATAGGCTCAACAAATGTCATTTACAAGGGAAATACTAGAACAATTGTTGAACATTTTGTCATTGATGTCAAGTATAAATTTACGGATGATGGTGCTTCTTACGTTTATGAAACGCAAATGTATAATGTCAGCAAATAAACTTAAATGAATTGCAACCTTAATCTTGCCATCTCATCCACCATGGCAGTCATGCCACATCAAATTGGAATTGTCCAAGGGATTGGGTCAAGATTCTTTGTAACGCCTTGCTAAGTCTTTATTCCCGAACGTCGAATTCATTCGTTGGCGGCTTGATATCTTTAATATTTCAGATGTGGCATAAGTTAAATATAGCTTGCTATTAGATGAGTTTAAAATTATCGAGCATATTGTCTTATGGAGTTCGAATTTTCTTATGGTAACGTTTTTTTATGGGTGATGGTTACAAGTATCTTCGTTTAAAATCTTCCTGACACATATTTTTTGTGGCAATTTCATTTTAGTGAGGCAGCTAATGAATTTACTTTTCCTGAAGAAGATTACTTATTGAGGGCAACGTATGGTTTATGTTCCATCACATTTCTTTATGGAAGATGCGTTTATTCTCTAATGCCTTCACTGCAATTTATTGATGCATTTCATGCTATGTGTATGAGTTCATGGTTATCCAAAAAATCGCATCAACATCATTTATCTCTATATGATGAGCATCCCGTGAGTGTTTTTCGGGTTTTTATATGGTCATTCAATGCATGTTTCTTTGTATGATTCTTTGGCACAGGTTATGTTTTTGGATGCGAGACGTGATGATTAATATGGCTAGGCGCTACCATTTTGTATGTGCTGAAAAGATGAAAATTTGTGTGAGCTAATGTGTGTCTTTGTGAGGAAGACATGATTTTGTGAGAAGACAAGATGTGACACATTTCGAAGGATATGCTATTGCCATTTTTCTGTGTAGCACAGGCTGAGTGTGTAGTGTGGCGGAAATCTTTACAGGTTGATGTGAGGATCAATCTGTGTGTGGAGGTTTGGTGTTGATTCGAAGAGTGCCTGAAACGTTGAATCTGTGTTGATTCGAAAAGTGTTTGAAAATGTTGAAACTGTGGTGTTTGAAAATGGAGTTGTGTTCACTCTTCTAACTCTTGGGCGCTTTGTGTTGGCTGTCGTGACATTTATTCTAAGCGGATTTTAATCTTCTCGGCGACGTGAATGTTCATATATCATTTGCCTCCATTTTTCTAAGTGACAAAATGTGTGAGAGTCTGAACAAGCAATATATTTTACAATGAAGATGCTGGATGAGATTTTGTTAGCGTGACATGAGGTGTTGGTATGTCATCTTTATTTTGAAGTCTGTGTATTTGAAGTTGCCTTGAATACTGTGATCTTGCTTCATCGCAAATCATATCATCTGCAGCAATTTCTTTAGTAACCTTTCTACAGTTTTGGACACAACGACTTCATCACCAAATTTCTTGAACAGGAGTCAAGTAGTTTGAGAATGGTATTCATTCTTCCTGAAGTGTGAAGTTATGCTAACTGATTTCATATGCATGTCAAGTGGGTTTTGGAATCAAGAATTCAGAATTGCAGTGTTGTGAAAATCTTCTGTGAGTTAGTGCTCACGCTGCAGTCGATGCTTCAGCCATACGAAGTTGGTGGTTCAGTGGAGTTGGTGCTCTCAATGAGTTGGTGCTCACTTGTGTAATTTGGGTTGGTGCCCTTTGAAGTAAATAAAAGTAATATTTTGCCGTGGTTTTCTATCTGAAAGGGTTTTCCACGTAATATCGGTGTTCATCTTGTTCAATGTTTTCTCTTACTATTTTGGTTTCTAATTTACATGGTTTTAAGCTTTAAAGTTTTGAAAATACAGATTCACCTCCCCCACCCCTGTCAGTATTTTTTGTGTGGTCTTCAATTGGCATCAGAGTAGGGTTCCTTCAAATTGAAAGCTTAACCGCTTGGAGGTAGATCTTGATAGCACACATGGGTTCTCTTGAAGGTCTTGCTACAAATAGAGCTCCCTTGTTTCATGGTACTAACTATGCTTTCTGGAGTATTTGAATGCGCACTAATTTGATGTCATTTGGTTTTGATATATGGCAAAGTGTGGTAAAGGGATATATAATTCCTGCAACTCCTCCAACGGATGCCAATGGAAAGAAAGCCTTTGAAAACAATGCCAAAGCAATGAATTTCATCCTCTGTGGTTTGGAAGAATCTGAATTTGTTAAGGTCATGCACTCTGATACAACTCATGAAATTTGATACAAACTTTAGAAAACTTATGAAGGAGATGATAAAGTAAAGAAGGCAAAGCTTCAGACGCATAGAAGACAATTTCAGAGCCTTAAGATGCAAGAAGATGAGCATGTTGTTGCATATCTACTTCGTGTAGATGAAATTGTCAACACAATCAAAGGCCTGGGAGAGAAGGTTGAGGAGTCTTTAGTTGTTCAGAAGATTTTAAGATCTCTTCCTTTGCGTTTTGATGCAAAGGTTTCAGCTATCGAGGAGATGAAGGATCTTGACAAGTTGACGGTAGATGAGCTACATGGTATTCTTATAGCCTATGAGATGAGGAACATTCTTGATTCTTCATCCAAAAAGGAGGCAGCCTTCAAAGTTTCGAAGAAGGGAAAAGACAAGGAGCTTGCATCTAGTGATAGTTCTGATGAAGATTTAGATACTGATGAGGCGCACTTATAAAGAAATTGAAGAAGGGTTCAAGAAGATACAAAAGCAAGTTTCCTTTCAAGTGCTTCAACTGTGCAAAAGTGTGACACTTTGCTTCTAAATGTCCATATGCAAAGAGTAAGGACAGCGATAGTGAAAGGAAATCAAAACATTTCAAAGAGGGGTATCAAGGTAAGAAGAAGTTTAAGAAATTTGCAAAAAGTTTTTATTTAAATGATCATAATAGCTCAACAGAAGATAGTGATGAAGTGTCTTCCGTAGAAGAAAACTTATTTATGGCTGAAGAAGTAAATATGCCTGAGATTGAAGATGAAGATGTAGAAGATGAGCAATATGATGAAGAGGGAGAAGTAGATCTTGAAGTAGAACTTATAAGTGCCCTAAGTGAAATCAAAAGACTTAGGAAGAAAAATCAGTACTTGAAGTTGCAGCTACAAGTGGACAATGAATCAAAGGTCAAGGTATCTCAAGCACTTGAAGAAGCTGAAAAACTGATGATTGACTTGAAAGTTCAGATCGAAGAGGCAAAGAGAATTGAGGAAGAAATCAAAAATCAAATAAGGATTAAAGAAGAGAATGAAGAGAGACTTGAAGCTGAAATAGTTTCTTTCAAGAAATTAGGCAAATCAATGTTGCAACTAAATCATGAGAAGATAAATCAGAAAAGTTCTATGTCATTGGACAAGATCATTACTGCACAAAAATCTTCTGCTAATAAAGATCGAGTTGGATTTGAAGAAGGTCAAAGTTCCCAGCCTACAAACGAAGAAAAGCAAAAGAGCAACTTTGATAGCACAAAAGGTTCGCAACCAAAAATCAGAAATAGCACTTTCAAAAAACCTCCTATTTCAAGGCAACCTCACATGACCAGGTTTAACAATTCTTTCTTTTATGGGTATTGTTTTTGATGCAATCATTTTGTCACAAGGCAGCAAACTGTAGAGTTTATGTTGTGACAGCAAACTGTAGAGTTTATGCAAGAAATGATTTCAGATTTATGAATAGGAATTTTTTTGCTCCTCTTACGAATTACAATGTTATATGTTACAAATGCGATAATTTTGGTCATACTGCAAAGACATGTAGTAGAAGCAATTTTGCCGAATCTTTCAAGAAAAGTAAAAAGGAAGAGCAACAGGTGGCTGAAAAAGAAGTTAATAAGAGGGTTTGGAGGAAGAAGTTGGGAGTGATTTCACTCCATCCTTCAAAAGGTGTTTAGACTCAGGGAGAGCTTTCATTGTCATATTTTATCAGCCCCGTTTCAGTTGTGCAGGTCATTTCAGTTATGCAGGTTGTTCAGTTTGTCATTGATGTCAAAGGGGGAGTAGTGAGTCATGGGGAGCAGCTTTGTTTCAAAGCAGTATTGTTTTTGGTTTCAAGAGGTATTATGTCATTGATGTCAAAGTATAAATTTACGGGTGATGGTACTTATTATTATGAAACGCAAATGTATTATGTCAACAAATAAACTTAAATGAATTGCAACCTTAATCTTGTCATCTCATCCACCGTGGCAATCATGCCAGATAAGATTGGAATTGTCCAAGGGGTTGGGTCAAGACTCTTTGTAACACCTTGCTAAGTCTTTATTCTTGAACGTTGAATTCATTCTCTAGCGGCTTGATATCTTTAATATTTCAGATGTGGCATAAGTTAAATATAGCTTGCTATTGGATGAGTTTAAAATTATCGAGCAATTGTGTATGGAGTTCGATTTTTCTTTTGGTAACGCTTTTTTATGGGTGATGGCTACAGGTATCTTCATTTAAAATCTTCCTCACGCATATTTTGTGTGGCGACTTCATTTTAGTGAGGTGGCTAATGAATTTACTTTTCCTGCAAAGATTCCTTATTGAGGGCAAAGTATGGTTTATGTGCCATCGCATTTCTTTATGGAGGATGTGTTTATTCTCTAATGCCTTCACTGCGGCTGATTGATGCATTTCGTGTTGTGTGTATGAGTTCGTGGTTATCCAAAAAATTGCATCGACATCATTTATCTCTATATGATGAGCATCCTGTGAGTGTTTTCAGGTTTTTATATGGCCATTCAATGCCTGTTTCTTTGTGTGATTCTTTGGCACAGGTTATGGTTTTGGATGCAAGACATGATGATTAATATGGCTAGCGCTACCATTTTGTATGTGCTGAAAAGATGAAAGTCTATGTGAGCTAATGCGTGTCTTTGTGAGGAAGACGTGATTTTGTGAGAGGATGAGATGTGATACATTTTGAAGGATATGCTATCACCATCTTTTCGTGTAGCACGGGTTGAGTGTGTAGTGTACCAGAAGTATTTACGGGTTGATGTGAGGATCAATCTGTGTGTGGAGGTTTGGTGTTGATTCAAAGAGTGCTTGAAACATTGAATCTATGTTGATTCGAAGAGTATTTGAAAACGTTGAAACTGTGGTGTTTAAAAATGGAGTTGTGTTCACTCTTCTAACTCCTGGTCACTCTATGCTGGCCGTTGTGACATTTATTCTAAGCAGATTTTAATCTTCTGGGCAACGTGAATGTGCATATATCATTTGCCTCCACTTTTCTAAGTGACAGAATGTGTGAGTCTGAATAAGCAATATATTTTACAATGAAGTATGTTGGATGAGATTGTGTTAGCTGTGACATAAGGTGCTGGTATGTCATCTTTATTGAAGTCTGTGTATGTAAAGTTGCCTTGAATACTGTGATCTTGCTTCATCACAAATCATATCATCTGCAGTAGTTTCTTTAGTAACCTTTCTACAGTTTTGGACATGACTTCATCACCAGATTTCTTGATCAGGAGTCAAGTAGTTTGAGAATGGTATTCATTCTTCCTTAAGTATGAAGTTATGCTAACTGATTTCATATGCATGTCAAGTGGGTTTTGGAATCAAAAATTCAGAATTGTAGTGTTGTGAAAATCTTTTGTGAGTTGGTGCTTCAGCCATATGAAGTTGGTGCTTCAAGGGAGTTGGTGCTCACTTGTGTAATCTGGGTTGTTGCCATTTGAAGTAAATAAAAGCAATATTTTGTCATGGCTTTTTACCCGAAAGGGTTTTCCACGTAATATCGGTGTTCATCTTGTTCAATTCAGTTGGCTTTTTACTCAAAATTTTTAGAACAATCAATGGATATAGCTGAGAACCCATCAAATCAATTGAACCTGTCACTTCATTGAGAGGATGAAATGGAAACTAAAAGAGTAAAGTTGTCATCAATTTCATTATGGATAACATCTTGATCAGATTTGGCACACTTGCAAAGCTAATCATGGACAATGCAATGTGTTTTAGATCTGAAGAGTTTACTGATTTTTGTAGCAGTTATGGAATTGCCATATCATACTCATCCCCTTACCATCCACAGGGAAATGGACAAGCTAAGTCCAGTAACAAAAGTCTCATGAAAATCATGAAAAGAGTGATGGAAAAGAACAAAAAGGCATGGGATTCAAAGTTAAAGCTAGCATTATGGGCTGATAGGACAACCATAAAAAAGGCTACAGAAAAGTCTCCTTATGAACTAGTATATGGACTGGATGCAAGAATACCAATGAACCATTTGTTGCCAGTGTACAAGTTCATTCAGGAATATGAAGATGCAATAGATGACAGTATGACTAGCAGAATTAACCAACTGACAGAGTTGGATGAATCAAGGAGGGCAGCACAAAATGTCAACTTGAAGAAGCAATTGCAGGTCAAATATCTATTTGACAAGAAAGCTACGGACAGGAAACTTGCAGCAAGAGATCTCGTTTTGGTGAGGAATGCTAGGATCTAAGATAAGGGCAAACATGGTAAATTTGAGGCCCTCTTCATTGGCCCTTATGTCATATGTGACAATCATGGTGAAAATTCATGTTGTTTGCAGAATATGAATGGAGAATTGTTGGAATTGCCAGTGCATGGACAATTCCTCAAACCTAGTTTAATAAATTGGTAAATGCTTTGAAGCTATTATTTCTCTTCATCTAGTGAGTTGACGTGTATTAGGGTTTATTGTTATATGCAAGAATGAAAGAGAATGGTTTGGGTCTAATCAATTCAATTAGAACACATTAGGGTTTACCATGTTAGGGCTCGTTAATGAAATATGAGGCATAAGACTAGAATATTTAAGTTACAATGTAAACATTAATATTATTTTGTGAATGGTAAAGACATTCATTGTATTTACATGAAAAAGAAGATACAAAATATATAGAAGGAAAAAACAACTGTAGACATTAAATGTCTAACAGCCGACTACTGTAGCAACAGTAAAAAACTAAACAAAACATTACATATGACCATTAATATAAGTAGATAATATTCTAACACCCTCCCTTAATGGTCAATCGATCAAAAACACCAAGTTGCCCCCGAAATTTGACAAATTTATCTGGGCTCAGAGACTTGGTGAGAATATCTGTAGTCTGATCCGCTGTTGGAACATACTGCAGCTGAATTGATCTGTCTTCTACTAGCTTGCAGATGTAGTGACAATGAAGCTCGACATGCTTGGTACGTTCATGGAAGACGGGATTTTTGGCCAGTTTGAGCACCCCTTGATTATCAGTGTAAAAGGGAGAAGGACCTGCTTGTGACATGTGCATGTCACAAAGCATCCTGCGGAGCCAAACTGCCTCACATGTTGCTTTAACTGTTCCTCGATATTCGGCTTCAGTCAAGGAAAGAGCCACTGCTTGTTGCTTCTTGCTGGTCCATGATACAGCACCGGTACCCAAACTGAATACATATCCAGAAGTAGATTTTCGGTCATCCACTGAACCTGCCCAATCTGAATCTATATAACCAATCAGTTGTGGATCCTTGTATCTGCCATACAATATGCCAAAATCTGAAGTGCCCTTAACATATCTCAGCACTCGCTTCGCTGCAAGCCAATGATCAGCTTTTGGAGCTGTCATGAAGCGAGAGATGTAGCTCACTGCAAAACTGATGTCAGGTCTAGTGGCAGTGATGTAGATGAGACTGCCCACTAGTTGCCTGAATGTCATTTCATCGACCGGAGGTGAATCAGAGTTGGCTGATAACTTCAGCCCCTTCTCCATAGGTGTGGAGGTAGGTTTGCAATCCTGCATCCAAAATTTGTCAAGTAGACTTCGAGCGTATTTAGACTGAGAGATAAAGATACCATCAGCAATCTGCCAAACTTCAATACCCAAACAATAATGGAGAAGCCCCAAATCTGTCATGTCAAAAGCCTGACACAAGTCTTGTTTGATTGCTGCAATCAAATGTGTGGAACTGCCAGTACTGATCAAGTCATCAACATAGACAACAAGAAAGAGAATATCATCACTAGAGTGTTTGACATACAGATTACTGTCAAAAGGATGTGCTGAAAACCATGATCAACCAAGTACTGATCAATCTTGATGTACCATGCACAGGGAGCCTATTTCAGTCCATAGAGTGCTTTCACGAGCCTACATACCTGATGTTCTTTTCTGGCAACCTTGAAACCAGGAGGTTGCGTCATGTAGACTTCTTCCTGCAACTCACCATTGAGAAAGGCACTCTTAACATCCATTTGATGAACTGTCCATCCGAATTGGGCTGCAATAGTGAGAAGAAGACGAATTGTGCTCATCTTGGCACTAGGAGCAAAAGTCTCCTCGTAGTCAATGCCCTCCCGCTGTGTGAATCCCCGAGCAACTAATCTGGCCTTATATTTATCCAAAGTGCCATCTGCATGATACTTGACCTTATAAACCCATTTGCAACTGATGGGTTTCTTCCAACAAAGATCAGAAAGAACCCAAGTGTGATTCTTCAAAAGACTATGGTATTTTGTCTGCATAGCCTTTTTCCACTCGGGAATTCTTTTAGCCTCTGAATATGTCTGAGGCTCATAGATGTTGTGGATGTTGGCCATAAGAGCATAATTGACTGTGTTTTGTTGCTTGCTCTTTCTGCGAGCTGATCTACCCTCAACGAGTTCATCATTATGAAGATCATTGATAGTCTTGAGCCACCACTTAGGCCGACGAGTAGAAGTACCAACATCTAGAGTAAGAGAAACAGCATCTTCTGGGATGTCTGGAACAACGTCATCTGGATATGAATCCTAAGGAAGATCAGGTAGTGCTATATCATGATCGGTAGACTCCTCATCTTCAGAGTCAGAATGCTTTGAAGCCCTCCCATCAGGGGAACCAAGAGGAAGACGAACACCATCATCAGGAACCTTCATAGGCTGATCCTTAGGGCTGGTAGTAGGAACAAATGGACCAGTAGTCTCATCAATCACAACATCGCGACTGAATATGAGACGATCCGTCTCCACATCAATCAACCTGTATGCCTTGTGATTGTCGTTGTAACCAGTAAACATAAGTTTTTGGCTCTTGGAGTCCAACTTGGCACGCTTGGCTTTGGGAATCCATACATGAGCGATAGAACCAAAGACTTTCAAATGGCCCACTTTAGGCTTACGTCCTGACCAGGCTTCTTCTGGAGTCATCTTCTTAAGGGCCTGTGTGGGTGACCGATTCGGGACGTAGACTGCAGTATAAACTGCTTCAGCCTAGTATTTCTTAGGTACATTCCTATACTCCAGCATAGAACGAGCCATTTCAGTAATGTGCGATTCCTACGTTCAACGACACCATTCTGCTGAGGGGTGTATGGTGTGGTGAGTTGGCATTTAATGTCGTGTTGAACACAAAAAGTAGAGAAGTCAGCTGAACAAAACTCCCCCCCATTATCTGACCTTAGATTAACAATGTGAGAACCTGATTCCTTCTCAACTAAGGCCTTATACTGCTGAAATGTACTGAACACATCTGATTTATGTTTCAAAAAATACACCCACTTTTTCCGACTGAAATCATCAACAAATAACAAAAAATACCTGGACCCAGTAACAGATGGAGTGTTCATGGGTCCACATACATCAACATGAACCAATTGAAGTACCTTGGAGGCTCGCCAAGAATCACCATCCGAGAATGGTGTCCGATGCTGCTTTCCAGCTTGACAGGCTCCACAAACTCCATGATTTTGAGTTTGGATCTCAGGTAGACCAGCAACCAAACCCTCCCGAGACAGTTGAGAGAGATAGTGCACATTCAAGTGCCCATAACGTTGATGCCAAAGTTTGTTGATGGAAGTACTCCTTGCTGCCAGAGCGTGCTCCTGAGAATCACCGGAATTAGCAAGTCTATACAAACCATGATCCTCAAGTCCCATAGCAATTGTAGTACGTGTCTCCTTATCAACAATGCTGCAAGTGGATGAACTAAATATAACATCCAACTGAGGAGAATGCTTCATGATCTGGCTAACGAAGAGAAGATTATGTTCCATGCCTAGAACATAGTAGACATCAAGAAAGAGTAAATTTCTTCCTCCAGAGTAAATTTGAACATTGCCCTTACTGGCAACTGTGTACTCTTCGCTGCCTCTAAAGATCACTGAATCAGTGAATGGTTCATATTTGGTGAACCAATCTCGACGATGAGTAAAATGCCGAGAAGCCCCTGAATCAATATACCAAGCAAAAGATTGGACTGGATCTGCAGTTCTCTTGGCCATAAAAGCATAAAATGCAGACTCTTTATGCTCAGTGTGCTCCGCGACATTTGCCTTTTGTTGAGACCCTCCCTGCTTCTTTTGTTCAGAATCCATCCGGATTCGACAATCAGCCTTTATGTGACCATATTTATGGCAATAATTGCACTGAGCGTTCTTCTTGTTGTCCTGTGAAGAACCAGAGCCTTTCGGCTGAGAAGATTGAGCCTTCCCTTTGTTCTTAGCAGAAGATTTGGCAGAGAACGCTTGCTCTGTGGAGGTGGAACTGGTACTGCTTCCAAACTGTTGTCGCCATCGATCCTGCTGCAAGAGCTTGTTGCAAAGATCTTCAAATTTGAGATCAACATTGGTGGAGGTGATATTTAGCGTCTCGATGAAATGCTCATACGAATGCGGAAGACTCTTCAGAGTAATGACGACCATGTCTTCTTCCTCCATTGTTCAACCCATAGTTTACATACTCGGACTCGGAGAGTACTCGGCAAGCCCAAAATTTTTGACTCGGCAAATACTCGGCAAATACTCAACAACTTAAAAAGTAGCAAAATTTCTCATGAAAACACTTTTTTTTGCAAAATTCAATTACAAAATGCATCAAATGAGTCTAAAAACCATGAGGGAGTGTTTTATATTAAATTTCATAGTTCAATACATATGGATTACAAAATGGCATCATTATACGAAGCCACATAGTGAAACTGGTAATAACTATAATGAATTTATGATGATTGTATTTGAAAATCATCATCATAAATTTCATATCTAGGCAATTACAATTTCCTCTTCCCCAACCTAGTGAAAAATTGGGAGGTAGAGGGTATGGTCCTTGCACTCGATTCTGGCTCCCTGCTTGCCGTAGAAGATTGTGGCAGTGGCTCCACCATGCTGGTAGGTGGCAGTGGCTCCTCCTCCACCACATCAATGTCATCCAATCCAATCTCCCCTACTTCTACTGCAGGCAAATCCTCCATAGCTTGCCTCTCGAAATCAGCAATCTCATCCTCTGTAAACAAGGAGGCCTCATCATCCTGTACGGTCCAATCACTGTATGGATCAATGTCATCCAAATCAATGAGCTCATCTGAAAAGTCCTGCACCTTTCTTGTGCGAAGCCGAAGATTATATTGCACAAAAACAAGATCATTGAGGCGTTGTTGAGTCAACTTGTTACGCTTCTTCGTGTGAATGGAATCAAACAAACTCCAGTTTCGTTCACAGCCAGAAGCACTACAAGGTTGAGACAAAATTCGGAGGGCTAGCCTTTGCAAATTTGGAGTTCTTCCACCCCAATCATCCCACCAAGAACCTACAAATAAGATATTCAAGTTTTTGTAAATATTGATAAACAATATTGTAATAAGTTAATAACTAATAAGTAATAATAATTGTAATTCATAACTTGCAAGATAAAGGCTTCACTTTTTCTTACTTGGTGTTTGGATCTCTCTTCCTCGTTCACATAATGTGGAAGAAAACAAAGGCCCCCTAGCTGCCTTATATTGTTGCAACTCTATAAGGATGAGGTCTTTCACTTCAGGTAAAGGTGTCATCCTGTCAATACATGTGAATAGGCCCTCCATAACCTCTCCATTAGCATCCGTGAAGCCATCAGAGAAGTAGAATTTGGGGTTGAGAAAGTACCCCGCTGCATGAATGGGTTGGTGGAGTTGATTGTTCCACCTTCGATCAATGATCTCCCAAATAGGGGTAAATCTATTTGCATCCCCATGTAATAGTGTTGGATGGCCTCTTTGGCCCTATCCATTGCTTCATAAAGATATCCCATCACATTTTTCTCACCATCCACCAAGCGCAAAACCCTCACCAATGGCTCAGTCACCTATAAAGTACAAAGTAGAACTAAATTTAAATTACACCTTACAAGGAAACAAAATACTTATAGAATTTTAAATTAAGAATAAAGGATTAAATCTGAAAATTCATTAGAGTTTAAGTTACCTTGACAATCTCTAATGCTCTAGTTGCAAATTGACCATCAAAGATTATTGCTACAATCTTTTCTCCATCAGCCTTCTTTGAGTAAGTTGAGTCTACCCATGGTTGACTCACAAACATCTGCTTCAAGGAAGTCAATAAACTAGTGATACTTTGCAACGTTAGAAAATTAGTTGCAAACCTTGTAGCACCCGATCGCACAAGCTCTTTCCCCTTGGTGTGATCTCTCATCAATTGAAGAACCCATGGGTGATTATATATATATTTTGTTATGTCTCTTGCTTGTTCTACAATTGGTTTCACCCAATCAATTTTTCCTATGTCCTCCAAAAGAAGGTCAAGGCAATGAGCTCCACAAGGGGTCCAAAAAAGTGTTGGATGCCTTGCTTGAAGCAATCTACCAGCTGCCACATATGCCGCCGCATTGTCAGTAACAACTTGGACAACATTTTCTATGCCCACCTCTAAAACAACCCGCTCCAACATCAAACTCAAATTTTCTGCATTCTTTATTATGTTGGAGGCATCAATTGACTTTAGAAAAACCAACGCACCATTTGAAGCCACTATAAAATTGATAAGAGTGCGGTTTCTTCCATCTGTCCAGCCATCTGAAAGAATTGAGCATCCATACTTTTGCCATTTCTTCTTTTCAGCTTCCACAATTCCATTTGCATCTACAATAGCATCTTCAAGTAACCTGCCACTTAAATCTCTTGGACTAGGGGCCTTGTACCCTTTCCCTGCAACTGTCAATGCTGTCACCAAACACTCCCAATATGGACTCCTTGCCACATTGAAGGGAAGGTTATTATAAAACCAAAAATTTGCACAAGCCTTGTCTGCTTCTTTGTGCACCTCCCTATTCCACCCAGTACCTTCCAATGAAGGTTGTGATCCTTGAACATTTCTAGGGACAAAAAACTGGAATTTATTTGAAGTGGATGGGGTACGTATACGTGGACCGCGACTAGAGCCCACAATGCCTTGCATATTCACCTCAGAATCTTCAGTCAAATTAGGAGCAATGGCTTCTTGTATGGCTGCTTTTGTCTTTGCCCTCTCCAATTTTTTTTCATCAAGTGCTGCAAGAAGAGCTGCCATCTCTCGTTTCACCTCTTCAGGGGCTTCTTTACATGCCTTTGCATCACGGCAAGGAATACTAGCAAGATGGTATTTGAGGCGATTGATGCCTCCACTAATCTTCTTCTTGCACCAAGTACAAATAACACTCCCTGGTACTGGCCCATAATAGCCATGTTTCCAAGCGGGATCACGGCTACCAGGGGGTCTCCTTTCAATGGCCTGGCTTGAGGCAGCTGTGTCTGAACCAGATGCAGAGGCAGATGCCATTGTGATTAAATATTAACCTGCAATATTAGAAGTTGAATAATAAATATATTAGAAGATGCAACAGATCCAATACAAAGTGAAAGGAACAATCAACTAATTGTTTAACTTTATAATTTCAGTCATTATCAAACAATAAAGTTGTAAACTATCAAAGTGAGACATTTCATTTAGTATGCTATCTGTTCTAATTTCAGTTTTTTTATTCTTATATTTTTATTTTTTGTTGGATGCACATTGATTTAATTTACTTGTATGCAAATTGGCATTGCAGTCCTAACTCCTAACTCCTAACCTTGTTGGTTGTTGCAAATTTGCAGGTGGGAGCAGCAGGTTATCTGTTATCATACTGTATTTAATAATTTATTGCAGATATTCCACTATAAAAGTACTTTGAGACTTTTGATCATAGTTTGCAGATGGGCGAGTAATCTCTTATTCTATGTAGATGAACAAAATTTGTGTGTATGTGTGTGGATTGTCATTGTGCAGCTACATCAACATATGGATATGAGTTTTTCAATTTTCACTTTAAACTTTTACAGTTTTACTCATATCCATATGCTGATGCAGCTGCACAATGACAATCCACACACATCAGAAAAACTGTAAACATGCTGGTGTTGTCTATATCAGATTTAATATTAAAATTTAAAACTTCATTCTTAATAATTTATTGCAGATATTCCACTATAAAAGTACTTTGAAGTTTGAGACTTTCGATCATAGTTTGCAAATGGGCGAGTAATCTCTTATTCTATGTAGATGAACAAAATTTGTGTGTATGTGTGTGGATTGTCATTGTGCAGCTACATCAGCATATGGATATGAGTTTTTCACTTTAAACTTTTACAGTTTTACTCATATCCATATGCTGATGCAGCTGCACAATGACAATCCAGATTCCACACACATCAGAAAAACTGTAAACATGCTGGTGTTGTCTATATCAGATTTAATATTTATTATTATTTTAATTTTTAAATGTAAAATTTCATATATTATTCTATTATTATAAATTAATAATACCATGGGAAAATTGTAAATAATAATATCATTTTTGACATCAAATTTATGATTTATTGTAATTTGTTATTTTAAAACTAAAATTTCATATATTATTTTATTATAAATTATAATAATATCATGGCAAATAATAATATAAAAAGATATTATTATTTGTCATGATATTATAATTTATAATAAAATAATATATGGAATTTTAATTTTAAAATAATAATAAATTATTAAATATGATGTACAAAAGTGAATATTTTATCATTATGAATATTAAAAATTAAGACTCCCATGATATTATTATAAATTTATAATAAAATAATATATGAAATTTTGAAATTTTAATTTTAGAATAATAATAAATATTAAATTGATGTAGAAAAATAAAAAAATTTAATATTTTTATTATTTTATACATAAACGTTTGGAAGCATATATATAAAATAATAAAAATATTAAATCATTTCCAGGCATATGTTCATTTAATATTATCATTTTTTCAAACATATACTATGAAGTATGAAGTATGAAGTATGAAGTTTTAAATTTTAATATTCAGGCATATGTTCATTTAATATTAGCATATGTTTGAAAAAATGATAATAGTAAATACCCACGACCTGGCATAGGCGCCGCACAGCCAATGCGAACAAGAACTAACCTGGAAATCGCACAGACTCCAAGTCGCGCAGCCACCACTGCAAATCGTGGAAATAAATCACGCAGCCGACATTGCAAATCGTGGAAAATGAAATGAACGCATCCAAAACGCGGGAAAAATGTGTAAAAAATCCTGCGAAAAGGTAAAAACGACTTGAAAAACGTGTTACGTTTTCTGTGCCGATTATTTTGCGAGCAAACAGAGATTAATCGGCGAGTACTCGGAAAAAAACAGTAAAAAAACTCGGCTAGGGTTTCCTGCGAGTAAAAGTCAAGATTACTCGCCCAGCCAAAAAACATGCGATTACTCGGCTGCTCGGCGATTAATCACCGAGTATGTATACAGAGGTTCAACCAATTGCCTCCAACTGATCACGGATGGTGGAAAAGAGCATGTTCTTGAGAAAGAACGCTCTGCTCTTGTCAAAGGTTTCATGAAGGGCCTTTAGATGATCCCAGATTTCTGGAGCAATTTTGCTAGACGGTAGCTGCTCATATGTGACTGAGAGTTTGATGAGCATGACGGCTTCTCGGTTGCGTTCATCCCATTTGTCCCGGTCCTTTCCGACTACAGTGGGACGAGGTGAGTTCCCCAAAACGATCTGATTGAGGCAACGATATTCGAAGATCGTAATCATGCGTTGCTTCCAGGTGTTGTAATTCTTCCCGTTGAACTTCTGGCTGCTTTCGAGCATTATGTTCGTCAAAGATGCCATCACGTACCTCGAGGTCAAACTGGCGAGGACAAAATAATGCACAAAAAACATAAACAAATTCTGCAAAACAAATTTCAAGGCAGAACCTGAAACCCTAGCACGAATTTCGAGGTTCGTTGAAGACAAAACCCAGAAAAACTAAAGAGTACCCAAAAAAGGATGTTGAAAACCCAGAAGATTTTTTGAATACCAAAAATTTTCGTCAACACCCAATTGCACAAATTTTGAGGCACAAAAAACGAGGTACCTAGAAAAAACAGAAGACAACCCAGTTGAGAGCTCCAAAAACCCACCAAGAATCTACAATTAAAATAAAATTCTAACCTCAAAAAATTGCTAAAAGCCCTAAGCGAATCTGAAGATCATGATTTTCAAAAAATCGTGGTGCAGAAATGAGCAAACTAGTACGCCAAAATTTTGAAAGCAGACAAACGCCACTAGGTTCAAAGTTGTGCCCAGAAGCCGCGAAGAAAAGAGGTCACACGAATTTTTTTTTTTTATACAAAAAACGCGTTTTCTTTAAAAACTCCCAGATAGTCCAAAAAAAGCGTCCAAAATAAGGGCAAAAGACAGACAAAAAAAAAACGACTCCTAAACTCAGAGAAATCGCGGCCCTAGACAACACAAAAACGTGTCTAAAAGGGCACCCGAAAAACGTGTAGATCAGAGCAAAAAACGCGAAACATGTGTCTACCAGAAGTCGCACGCAGGCAAAGTCTTGCAGAGAGGTCACACACACAAGAGACACGAAGACGCCTGTAAAAAACACGGACTAGACAACAAAAAAACGACACCCAAAATAGAACGCGGCCTTAAAACACACGCCCAGATGATCACAAAACACGTCTTCAAACACACGACCCCAGAAACACACAACCCTAATCACTCGAAACTGGAATGAAATCGCACCTCAGAGACACGAGATTATCAGAGGAGACAAATTTTTCATACAAAGAGCCACAGAAAATACAAAAGTCTCACATGAAAAAATTTCACAAATTACAAACTTTTAGAAAATCGCCCAGAAACCCTAGACGCTCTGATACCATGTGAATGGTAAAGACGTTCATTGTATTTACATGAAAAAGAAGATACAAAATATATAGAAGGAAAAAACAACTGTAGACATTAAATGTCTAACAGCCGACTACTGTAGCAACAGTAAAAAACTAAACAAAACATTACATATGACCATTAATATAAGTAGATAATATTCTAACATATTTAGGATTTTATTTTGGTCTATATTAAAATACCTAAGTCGAATCCTAAATAGCCAAAATATTTGCTTTTGTTTTTGATTAATTTTTTTTAAATCCGTTCAAGTACTTGTATTAAATCACAACAAAGACTACACATAACAACTTTACTATCCTTCATTAATGTACAGCCTCCTTCAAATATGAACATATAACTTTTAAATATGTACCACAGCAAAATAGAGGCTACTATCAAGCATTTAGATGGTACAGCCAGCAAAAAAGAAAGGATATAATAATATTTGTCTATGAGCACCCAAAATGAAATTCTAATCACTGCAATTTGATATCAAGTGTTAATTTCTTATACTTGTTGAAATGTGCAATCCAAAACTAAAACTAGTAAAAATGATTGCAACTTTCAACGCATTGGTAATCCCTAGATGGAATTGCTCATATGAATAGAACAGTGATACACGAGGACGCATCCCCTAGACTTTTGCCCCCGTACCCATACCCAAGACGTTTCGGGGACAGCGGATGCCTTGGGGACGTTTCCCAAGCGTCCCCAAAATGTTTCTTTTTCTTGGGGACGTTCCAGAATTGGGGAAACATTTCGGGGACGACCAGGGGACAATCAGCCATCCCAAGGATGGTCGGTCGTCCCCTATTTTCAGCAGCAAAAAAACACAAAAAAAGGGTCTAAAAATTAAAAAGGTTTTTTTTAATGCTTTTTTATGAAACCTCCTTGAATAGCCAATTTATCTTTCAACTCTTGCTTCTCCATTTCCAAGATTGTCATCACCTTTCTCAACTCTTAGTTTTTGACTTGAAGTTGATTACAACTTTCAAACTCTTGAAGTCTTTCACTCTTTAAAGCTTCGTCCAGAGTTGAATAATACAACCAAATAGCTGTTGGCCCCACAGATGTCGTTGCACCAAAAGATCGACCTGTTAATGCCCGATACAACTACCAGAGTTAACGGATCCACGGGAGGTGGTTAGTCCATGTCGCGAATCCCGAGGGGAGCACTGACCATCTGCCAACAAACTCCCCCTTAGCGTTACCTGAGGGGATTCAAACCCGACACCTTTGGCTCTAATACCAATTGTTGGCCCCACAACTACCGTTGCACCAAAAGATTGACCTGTTAATGCCCGATACAACTGCCAGAGTTAACGGATCCACGGGAGGCGGTTAGTCCATGTCGCGAATCCCGAGGGGAGCGCTGACCATCTACCAACAATATCAAGTCTTGATGAATTATAAAATATGATAGCAAATACACAAAGAACTAAATTGTGTTAGCAACACCCTTGAACAATTCACAAGGAAAACCTACTATTATACGACCTGTCTGTAATTTAATTGGTATTCCACTATACAATTCTCTAGCACAAATTAAAATTTACTTATGTGTTTATACTTGATTCAATGAAACATGCTACTGATACCAACAAACATAAGGTGTAAAAAATAATGTATGTTACAGTTATGGGTGTTGTTTACATCTTTTATTCTATTTACGAGGTGTAAATGCTCAAATACATGCCCACAATGCTGTAAACCAATTTTGAGACCCATTTTATGCTACTAGTTAAGTAGTTGTAGTATTAATTTGTTCGACTCTATAATGCATATGTCAATATGATTGGTGATTACATTTGCAACTTTATCAATGTTCATTGTTATGATTATCATTACTCATATGAATATCTGAAATTTCCCTATATTTTCAATATATATACAGTCGTCCCCCTGTCCCCAAAAATCCCCTAAAAAAATGTCGTCCCCGAAACGCATTCCGTCATCCCCCAGTATCAGAAACTTGGTGGAACATAGGAATAGAAGGTTTCATCCTCAAATCCATTTATCAAAAGAGTATTCATCCTTAGGCAAAAAGATGAGCATAGATTCAATCTCATGACAAAGGGGTTTGATTTTATAAATATGTAACCTTCTTCTATACTCAATTCCTCCTTAAATAGACACTTCAAAGAATTATTATTAAATATAATATTTGTTTTCCCTTTTCCCTCCAAAACATTATTTTTAAAAAATGTCTAAAAAATCCTTTTAATTAAACATTAACTTTGGACCCCGATCTTAGCAACACTTTAATAACCCTCTTTTAATAATAAAACATAAGTCATCCATTTTGCAATATTATAACATTAAGTTATTTGGAAAACTTAAGTTAAATCATTGATTGTTTCCTTAACCCAAAAAGGGGACATGAAAAGTAACAAAACCCTTCAATAGCCAACACAAAGAGTGATGGTGCAAAAGGATATTCTTGTCTAATGACCTAGAATTCCAAATTGGATGCCATTAATAGTAAGACGAGGCATATGCAAATTAAATTCTCACAAGTTGAAGATAGTTATTTCCAAAGCCAAGAGCCCAAGTATGGAAAGAATAAAAGGCCATTAAATCTTACATAGGCTTTTTCAAAGTCAATTTTGAGAAAGATAGTCTACTAGTTTGAACTTCTTAGCCCACTCCATAGCTTCCCATACAGCAATAATCCTATCTAAAACAAATCTGCTTTTGATGAAACCAATCTATTCACAGCAAACCACCTAAGAGGGCAAAGTACAAATGCACAAAACCAAGGCTTTGGCAAATCAACTCTGGATCACCAACCATAAGTATGAATTTGACATTGCCTTTGTTGATTATTTTTCCTAAGGTGTTGGTTTGAAAGGCTTCCAACTATGTGCAAATCAGGACCAACAAGGTCCCAAAGAGTTTTATAAAATTCTCATGGCAAACCATCACAACCAGGAGCCTTATAATTGGCCATGCTAGCTATAGTTTCATGTAGATCTTCCAAGGAAACAAGCATGTCACAAGCCAGCTTTTAACTAACATCCAATCACTGCTTGAGGGCTTCTTTGAATCTTGAAAAGGCTCTTGGGCTTTGAAGACATGAAGAAGCTCGGAGAAATGATTATCCAATTTACAAATGGCCTTGATCTTTTAAACTGCATTCCGGTCCCTCAAGGCTTGAAAATATTCTTTGGAGACTCGTCGACAATCTTCAGCCAATGAAGCCTGTATTTGACACGAGCTCCTCGAGCACTGTAAGTATCAGTGATATGCCTAGTGACCATATATAACATTCAAATTTGTTTCTTCTGAGCTTCAACGTCATGCCCATATCTGTCATTCAAATTTCGCACTCCTAAACCAATACCTCGTAACGAAGCTTGGGAGCAAAACCAAACCTAACCCATAAATATGAACTGCATACTTGACTGAAAAATTTGCTCCATTGCAGACTCAAAACAGACATTCAGTGTTTCAAGAAAAAAATTATAATAATTTGCAGAATTAAAGAGCATTTAGGGTTTCAAGAAAATAAGTATATAATATTATTTTCTCTCGGAATTAACAGGCCAGAACTTAGAAGTGTACCGTGTCTTCGGCGCAGTGATGACATGACAAGCAGCTGTCGGTAAGAAGCGCTTCGACTTCGCCTTCGCCCTCCAAAATGAAGCGTGAACGCAAGCTCGACTGAGGAGGACTGTCTGACGCCAAATTTTCACGTCCGTCTTCTGACAGGTGATTTTCTGAAAGCCCTTCCATTATTACTCTGCTCAAAATAGTTTGGAGCTAAGGAAAAACTTATGGGATTTACAGATTTTGTTAGCAATTTTGGGGGAAATAACAGGTCAATTGGAAGAGATACGGAGAGAAAATGTGTTTGCAGCCAAATTTAGGACGCGAAACAGAAGCAATTTATTTAGTAGATAAATAGCAGCAAATATATTTGTTATAATATAGAAACAAATAGCATTGTGAATTTAAAGACCGAACAGTAGCTGTTATCTCATGTTTCCATGCGACTGCTTAACTCCATTTTCTACTTAAATTTAAGCAGCAGGAGTGTTTCCATGCATAAATTTTATTGTTGGGAAAGGATAATTTGCAATCTTTTCCTATTTTAATGGAGCAGTTACTGTTTAGGAATTGAAAATAAACTGTGGGAAAAAAAAAGGTTGGAAATAAGCAGCAACTACATATTGTTAAAAATCCACGTGGCTCCACAAATTTTTTTCCCTTTTTTAAATTTGCTTTTTTTTTTTTTTTAATTTTTTACAAATTATTATTAATATTGTTAATACAAATTTAAGTTGCTGTTAAAAAATAAGCAGGAAAATTAAACATTCATGGGGCCATCAGCTCCACAAATAACTCTTAAATAAGTTGAGCAGTGGCTGCTAGCCAAAATAAGCTAAGCAGCCGCATGGGGATATGAGGTTAGTGTTTGATTTGTAAATATAATTTACGTCTTTTGTTTTGTACATAATGTTGTGGGATAAGTAAGTTTGTTATTAGTCATAATAATTATATATAATTATTAGTTATTATTATTATTATTATATATTGCAATATGAATTTGTAAATGTTTTTTAGAAAAATTGTGTATAATTTTTTTTCAATTATTTTTTCTAATTATATTTTGTGTTAATATTGAAAAAGGATTTTTAAAATTTATATTATTTTTTATAAATGTATTTACAAATTAATTATATAGATTGAGGAAATATTCTATATTTAAAAGTCTTAGATACATTAAATATTTTTTATATGAATTTATTTTATTATATTTTATTACATTTTATTTATCTTGATGATGAATTATAAAATATGATTTAAAATATTAATAGAAGAATTACACAAATTTTCAATAAAAAATATTCTTGATCATTAATGATTGTGGAAACATTATCTCTTAATAATATTATAGATATTTTCACATTTTATTAGATTATATGAATAAAAAAGACAAACAACATTTATTGTGACTAATTGCAATGTTGTGGTCAGCAAGCATGAAATGTACCACCACCATTAATATATCTCTCCTTAGCAACCTTTTCTTAATTCATTTAATCAAAAATATACTATCATTACACCATAATGGGGATGTAAATTGACAAGTTAGTTTGATTAGTATTTTATTGGTTTTATAAAAATATCTTAATTTTATATGGACTTTTGTTACATATATCTTTATGAGTTTAAAAAAGTAAAAATCAATTAATACAATGCGATTGGATTGTGTGTAGTGTGATAGGGCATTTTGCTATTAAAATATTCTAGTGTTAAACTTATAAGAAAAATGAAAATAAATATAGGCTGACAACAAATCTTAGGTTAATTAGGCATATTAATTATGAGAGCGTGTGACATAATCTATTAATTATATTTGTCACTCTCACCCACTTTGGGTTGTTGAATCTCACACCTCCTTTTGGATTTACTAGCCACCTCTCATAACCATTTGTTTGTATTTATCTAAGAAGATGCAACCATGTATTTTGGCATTTACCAAGTACACAAAACTCTCACTTATTTTTAGTGCTTGGAGTTATTACTCCTATTGGATGTATATGCCTTTATTTATATATATATATATATAACCTTCACCTCATATCTACTAGTCAAATGGAGTAATGTGAGCATTGCCTAAATTCTCTTATATTTTTGTCTCGTGAATTTTCTTTTCAATATATTCTCTCCATTCTACTAATTTTATATATGATCTATTGTTGACTAGAGTATGTGATCTACGATTAACAACAAATATTTTTTGAAATTCTTACTTCTCATAGAATCTAACATGGTCTTAGACCTTGATTGTATGGTTTAGTTAATTTTATTGTCCTATTGTTTGATATATTTGAGGTTAATTATTGTAAATACTTTTTTTTAAAAACTTAGTATGCTCTTCTCTTGCATCTTTGGATGATCTAGAGAATCATAACCTTTTAAAAGAAAAATAATCATCTAGTTATCGATCACGATTTCAAATGAGTTTGGGTGTATATAACATTTTGGTAGTTTTGACAACATTTTAATTTATTTCATTACATGTAGAAGGCTTAAGAAATTCAAATATTTATTTAATCAAATTAGAGACTAAGTTCAGTGGAGCTTCATCTCGATATTTTTTATTCTTGATTTACTTGAACTTTACAAATGACATATTTTTTAGGCATGCCAAGAAAAATTTGAGCACACCATATATATATAATTTGTTATATATAAAAAAAATTGTATATATATATATATATATATATATATATATATAATTTTTTAAGTTTGTGGTTTGAAGGAAGTTGATTTTTTTACTTAGCATTAATATAGTTGTATCACCATACTTTATGTATCTATGTGCAATTTTTTCCACTACTGTGTAGTTCTAATGTTATCAAATGGATTGTTGAAGTCATCACTACAAAAAGGGACCCATCTCCATTGGTTATTTTTATTTTGAGCCCAAATTTTGGAAGACAATGAAGTTAGGTCATTTAGACTCAAAATCAAGTGTGATTATTTTATTTGGGGTTTTTTCTCATTGGTTATATGTTGGTGTAATCATTTTTTTAGATTTGACTCTTCATTTTTTTAGAATTTTAGTTTTATCAGAGACTTCACTATCTAATCATACTTTTAAGAACTTAAAATGCTCATAACTTTCACAAATTAGCTCTTTTTTAGTATCATTTATTTAAGTTAATACTATTATGAGCTCTACATTGTGGTGTATTTTTTGGTTCCTAAATTTTATAACAATTTATGACTTTTAATAAATTGGTCATTTTTTAGCCCTATAAATCTAGTATATATTGTAAATCACATTAATCATAATGTGCCATACATTATTCTTGCTAGGGAACATTTGAACTACTAATAAAGGTTGTCTCATGTTCTCTTGTTTTCCTACACTTTCTCATTTCCTTCTCATACTATGGATCCATCTACAACTCTTCTAGTCATACCATATAATTGTTTTGATTGAAAATATAAAATGTTGATCTTATTAAGAAGTAAAGGAATATACAAAATAATAATGGGTATAGAGATAGAACCTATGTTAGATTCAAAGAAAATTAAATGGCTTAACAAATGTGAATCATATGGATTATTTTGTATGTTTATATCTCATGATCTTATCTTTCACGTTAAAGCCTTAAATGCTCCAAATGGGATTTGAACCAAGTTAGCCAACTTATTTGAGTTTCAATATTTCATGAGAGGTCAGCAACTTGAGAATGATCTCATTAGTTTGAGTTTGGATCACTTTGACACTATTCATGACTTTACTAGATTGAAAGTATTAATACTATAGTTCAAAAAATGTGGAATTGAAAGAGATGGATAAACAATTGATCCCTAGTATTCTCTTTAAACTTATTCAAACTATTTAGTTTTTGTTTCTACCTTCCATGCCATAAAGAATGTCCTAGGAACTCAATTCTACATTTCATCTATGTTGGAGTAGTCAAGATCTGCTTGCAAGCTCAAAACAATCTACAAATGAGCATATGAAAAATGAGAAAATATCATAAAAATGTAATGTGATGTAAAAACTACAAATGAGCCTTGATTATAAAGGAAAGGATGAAGAGGTGAAAAGGTATTTCAGTCAAACTTTGACTACCTCTCCAAGTACGAAACAAGTGTAGGAATCTATGGACAAGTGTTGAGACACTTCATGAGTCTACGTCATTTGATACAAAAGTCTAGATAATCTCTAAGTGAGCTTAAGTGTAGTGTGAATAGGACTCTACTAAGTAGGCTAAAAGATAAGTAGTATGATAATACCTCTTTTCACACTAACAATCTCTAGATGGCTTTTATGTCTCTCTTATTAGGGAAGAGGATAATCTCCTCCACATGGATTTAAAATATTACATTGCATGCCCTATTATCAAACCAAAATAAATAAAATAACATAAAGTACTTGGCAATAAGGATAAGAAACTGAAAAATGAAAAAAAAAAAAAGAGAGAAAAGGATCAAAAACATGTTGCTTCTAAAGTAGTCTCTAAGACCTCATTTTTAAAAGGTGCCAAACATAAGAAAGAAAATTTCAAGTGTGTCTATTGCAAAAGGTCTATTTGTGATGAATACAAGTGTTCGAAGAAACAAATAGATCACTTGACACATATGTTGGAGAAGATTAATATTAGTGTTCCTAAGTTAGTAAAATAGAGTTCACATGAGGTGTCTATTAATGAAAAATATAATAGTAAGGGGTAAGGAATGGGAAAGAATCTTGTAGCAATTGCATCTTCATCATCTACTAAGTTTATTAATTCAATTATTCCACACTACATGGATTTATCTTAGGATGGCTTCATATCCTTAGAGCCTTGTACTATTCCAACTATTTTTATTCGTGATAACACTCTTATTAAGGTGTGCGGGAGAGGGTATATTGATGTGGAGATGGCATATTATAGTATTTTTTTGTGTTCTCTCATTGTCAACTAATATCCTATCTATTTACCAAATCACTCAAATTAGTTCAAGAAAGCAAGTTGAGCTCACTTTTGATCCAATGGTTATTAATTAAATGCATATTGGATCCTCTAATTAGTCTATTTGTTTTCGTTTTCACTTTTGTTGATGTCGATTCCGTTCCAAGGTAGCTTAACAGTGTGCAAGATGAAGTGAGTAAGTTACGAAATTATCATTTTGGCCACCTTAACTACCACTAATTGTAGCAATTTAAATATAGAGCATGGTAATGTGGTTGCCTTCGGTTAATTTTTAAATAAATTTTTCAAGGATATATTATTGGTAAGCATCCTATAGAGAAGCTTGAAAAAAGGAAGGCATTGAGAGCTTCATAGGTACTAGAGTTAGTTCACAGTGATTTGGGTGGTCTATTTCCACATCCTTCCTTTAGTGGAACCATATATGTTTTAACATTTATTGATGACTTTGTAAGATTTGGAATAGAATTCTCTATATCATGTAAGATTTATCTATGGAGGTAGCCACTCAAAATCTATAATATTCAATGATGTTAGAGTCACTCAAATACTCAAGCCTCGAGGATCACCTGCAAAACCAAAACAACCTTCTACAAGAGAGAAAAGAAAGAGCATAAATTTGTAATGATGGATGCAAGATAATATAGCTAATATACAATACTCAAGATTGTAATGTAATTGGATTGAATTGGATTATGATGCCTTGCTTATAAAGGCAAGGTTATGAGATAAGATTAGACAAGATCTTGACATATGTCTTAATCATATGCAATGAGACAATCACTTCAACAAATATTAAATGACCTAGGAAACAAGTATTAAATGATATGATAAGATAAGATAAGATCACATGTCCACCTAAGACTTCAAGAAATATTCCTAGGACCTAAGTAAACTTAATATGTAAATACCTATTAGTAAAATAGATAGGTAAAACACCTGTTTACAATAAACACCCCCCTCCCCCCTTAATTGCAACTTATGGATTATGTTATTATGCAAATTATGCAAATATAGGTCTCATCTACTAGGCCATATTAGGTACCCATGTATAAATTCAATCTCCCACAAATAGAGAAAGGGAGAAAACCCAGTGGGACAAAACTCCTCTCCAAAAAAGATGAAAACAAAATTCTCTCAATGATGAATGAGGACAAAACTCCATATGAGTAAAAAGACCCCCCATAAGAGAGAAAAAGAGAGACCATACAACCCCCCCAATATTGAGTCTCCTACAATGATGTTAAAAGCTCAACATTGAATGTTGAAGACGATCCAATCTCACCAAAAAATATTCCTCCCCTTAGGAAGAAATAAAACCAAGATGGTATGCAGGATGTCTTCCCATTACTTAAAGGAAGATTCAAGAAGAAGGATAAATTTTGATATCTTTGAAGTATGCTTAAGTGTCTCCATGTCGATGTCAAAAGGTGACAGTCCAAATAGGTATTATAGGCCACACTACGAAAGATTACAATCTAGAATCTAGTAGAGATGAATGTAGAACACAATCCAAAGATAAAGATATCTCCTCTAAAGACAAAGAAGCCTCCTCCAATTTGTGTCTAAAAGTATCCACACTTATGTCAAAGTGGGAATAATGATCATGTAGAGAATGAACAAGAGAGTTAGAGTGTTCCCTCACAACAAATAAAGAAGGATCATCTCTATCAAAGAGATGATGTATGCAATCAATGGGGTCTCCTGAATCTGAAATGTGTGACTCAACAAACAAACCAACAATGCATTTCAAGTACTCATCCCAAGTAGCCATATCTGGAAGATGATGTAGATCTTGTTGCACTAAATCACAAGAGTCCAAAACTAGGGAAACACGAGCATCATCAAATGCATCAGAAGATGGAGATGAGATCTCAATGCACGTCATAGAATTAAATTTTTCATCCCCAAATGATGTTTCCACACAAGATTATTGAGTGTGAAAATTTGAATTAGCTAATGTTGGAATACATGAAGTCTCTAAAGAATCAATAGAAGATATGATAGCCCTTTGATGTTAAATACTTTTCCAATAGATGATAAATTTCAACATATCTTCATCATATAGAATATTATCACAATCATTTAAGAGAGTTTTTATATCCAAAACATGATCATCTAGGAGTGAATCATCATTTGGATCTCCATACATGAAAAAATAATCATCCAAGAAGAAATAGGAGACTTAAAATATGAGAGGATCTCCCTTGTTTCGGTATCAATATTATGACACATAGTTACAAGAATATAACTAGTCTTAAGATACCATGAGCTCTATTCTCCTAATTATTCGGTGGTTTAGGATCCACTTCATAGAAGTACAGCAAGAGGTTAAGCCATTTAAAATGCTTCATCATACCATCTCGCCAAGCCTTATAGTTCTCTCTATTCAAATAAATTATAGATGGATGCATTGTGATAGCCATGATAAACTTCTCAACTTTAGTCACACAATAGACCAATCAAGAGACTCAAACCAACAAAAGCATAATATTACCCGACAATTATTCAATCACGAGACCCCCACCCAAATTATAATTTGGCACTTTATATGTAGTGTGATTATAATGTCAGAATGCTTTCTAGAGTTTACAATGCCAAGATGGATCAAAAATGGAAAATTACAACAATATCTCATAATGAGATCCCCAAACTAAAATTACACTTGCCTAATATGATCTAGACTAAAAATGAAGTATTACTAAAAGGACAAATCTTCTCTAGGTGTTAGTATGTCCAAGTGATCAACCAAAATGTAAATATGTACAAGTTTGAATAAAATATACCTAGGATTGAATATGGAAAATATGCATGGATAGAAATGCATAGCTCCTTGATATCTTTCCAATGCTACACAAATCATGAAAATTGAATAATCTAGAAAAAAAATTATGAGCTCAAAGGTCCAAAAGAGAAAATTTGACTTCAATCAACAATAAAATTCACTTGAGGAAAAATCTAAAAAAATTCCTTGCACCACTATGAAGTGCTCGAAACCAAATTTTCATCAATATCTCATTTTCAAAATTTTGACACCTTGACACAAAGTTATGGTGTTTTGAAAAAATGCACTTCTAGGTCTTGGGGGGCAGAAATTTGGGCTCCAAGTCACTTGGCCCTCATGTTCCCATGTGACCATGGCTTAAAGAAAATCAAAATTAAAAGGGGCGTTGGGAGCAATGGTGTCGCGAGTGGCAAACAAAGTTGTGCCACCTACAAGACCTTAAGCCTTGTGGGGCTTAGCAAAACCTCTCACTCTATTGGAAGGGAACCGCAAGTTCCAAACAAACAAACAAACTGGGACATAAAAAAATAACACTTTTTAATATTAAAACTATGAAATTGTACCCTTTGACATGACGAAGTACGACCAACTGACGTTGACATAGACAGAATAATGCAAAAGATGCCAATTAGACAAGGAATATTTGCTTGGGACTCTACAACAAATGACACCTATGAATCATATGATGAAGTACATTCCATACAAATCCAAACCAAACCCGGGCCAAGAAATACCCAAAAAGAAATTCTCCAAAATAACAAGTATTTTTTATGAAAATAGGAGATTTGGGACCTTCTAGACTCAATCGTGAGGTCCATTTCACCCCAATGTGCACCCAACAAAATCTCAAGCGAAAATCACCCTTAAATTTGAGAAGGGGTTTTGCAAATTTGAAGCTCTGATACCATGTTAGATTCACTCAAGGACTCAAGCCTCCAAGATCAACTGCAAAACCAAAAACAACCCTCTACAAGAGAGAAAAGCAAGAGCATAAATATGCAATAGTGGATGTAAGATAATATATCCAATATGCAATACTCAAGATTGCAATGGAATTGGATTGAATTGGATTATGATGCCTTTCTTATAAATGCAACATTGTGAGATAGGATTAAACAAGATCTTGACGCGTGTCTTAATCTTGTACAATGAGACAACTACCTCAACAAATATTAAATGACCTAGGAAACAAGTATTAAATGACATGATAAGATAAAATAAGATCACATGACACTTAATACTTCTATAAATATTCTTAGTACCTAATTAAGCTTAACATGTAAATAGGACCTATCAGTAAACTAGATAGGTAAAACACCTATTTACACCAATAAATGAAATCATAAGAGATACCCACCATGAGAGAAAAACTATATCCTATCAAAGGATGTAAATGCTCAATATGTGTACATGATTATGAATGAGTTTACAACAAGAACCCCTTGGTTATATAGGCCAAGGTGGGACATATGATAACATAAGATTATGGCATGTGTCTTAATCCTATTACTTTAGACATAAAGTAAAAATTCCATAAGATTTTCCTAATTAAACTTAAATAAACTAGTGTCAATGGGAACTAATAGGGAAATTTATTTAGTAATATACCGCATTCACACCAACACACCCCTTAAGTGAAACTTAGATAAAAAGAGAAAAAATTGGAAGAAAAAAATCATTTCTAAAAGAGAGAAAATACAATATTATCTCCAAAAGTATGAGAAGGATAAAAGCCCATGTGATGAAAACATCCCACATAAGAGAAAAGAAAAGAAACCATATAAGGTCCCCCTTAAATTATAATCTCTTGCACTAATTGTAGGTGCCCAACAACGAATGCTAAAGATGATCCAAAACTATCGAACAACGTTCTTCCCCTCGGGAAGAAATAAAACCAAATATATCTATAGAAATTATCCCCATTCATGAAAGAAATATAAGGGAAGAAAACAAAAGATGTGTGAGGTCTCTAAGCTCTACTTAAGTTTCACTATAATAGTGCAAAAATGTGCCACAATCAAATAAGGAGTTTTGAGCATCATTAATGAAGATGACAATCTAGAACCATGTGGAAATAGATGTAGAATATTATTCAAAGATGAAGATGACTCTTTCAAATGATGCTCAAGGGCCTCCAAGCTAATGTAAAACCATGAAAAATGAATAAATGGAGAAATAATAAGAGGGTTGAAGGTGCTAACATTGAAGAGTAAATTAATATCCTCAATGGTATGGACTCCATGTCTATAAGATAGGACTTAAAAAATAAACCTATAATGTTTTCCAAGTACTCATCCAAAGTAGTTATATTTGGAAGTAGATATATGTCCTAATGCAAATAATCATTAGGATCCATCGATGTAAAAACAATAGTCTCATCATAATTAATAGTAGATCAAGGAGATGAAATGTTAGCACATGCCTCTAGAACCTCAATTGATGAAAAAAACACCAAAATTGAAATGAACATACTATATCTCCCAAAAGTATCCACACTAGGTGTTTTATTGTGTATACTAGTTGAAGGGATTATAGGGGCGAAATGTGAGAATATTTATACTTGACCTCCCTAATTTCAAAAATATCTCTACCATACAAATATTGAATAACCATAGAATTTGGTGTGAACTCAACTCCACCATGTGTTATATGATAGACAAAAAGAATATTGGTTGATAATGAAGGCACATAAAATACATTATTAACTGATCCTTAATCCATGTCATTAGATCCTATCCTTTAAACATATATGTATTATGTGTTACCCATAAAAATGTGTGGTGATGAGAAATATTCAAATGAAGATAACATACTATATGATGAATCCATGTGATGTGAAGCTCTAGAATAAAGTATCCACCTCTCTGACTCAAAATATGCAACTCCAAAAAGTTCTTTCTCCTTTTTTTCCTCTAACTTTGGATAAGAATAATATTATGAAACCCTTGACACAGTTGAAGTAAATTGACTTGATTATTCATTATAAGATGTTTCAAATCATCAATTTATTTTGAATAGCATGGATGTTCATTGTAGAGTCGGTAGAACCTACACAATTCAAAGGTATGTCTGGCTGAACAGTTCACTCAACATTGCAAATACTACATTAAAATGTCAACCCAAGGTTTGCAAACTTGTGATGGTGTTGCACTGTATGTGCCTTTAGAGACTTAAGGATACCTAGGTTATCTTATTCAAGATGTTCTACTTGTTGGAAATTTATAGAATTACATAACAGTGAAAGAAACAAATTAGAGCTAATGGCTATGGGTGCCTACATCTTAACCTGTAACTGAACTACTACTAATAAAGAATTATTGAACTAACTCATAACTACTCAAACTAGCAATTAAAATTAATCTAACCTTCAGAGTACTACATATTAACCAAATACATGCATGATCATGAACATTCATTACTGATAATCAAAATATATGGATCTATTCTAACTTGCATGCAATTTATGAGATAATGATGGATAGAAATTACTTAAACAAAAATAAACAGTTATAAATGAAGTGAAAAGCAGTTACCTTGAGTGGCCTACTCAAGTGGCTATCCTCACTTAACTAGAACTAGATCTAAATATTAGATTCTACACATCCATATAAAATTAAACTTTATTCATTACACATCACAAAAGATTACACAAAATCTTCTTCACCGATTGTATTCAATGAAATCATTCTGAATAACCATCATGTTTGTAGATAATAACTGAAACTGAAAAACAACTAATAACGAAAAATATTGAAATCAACTAACTTATCTAAGGACTCAACCATCGGCTATATACAAGCACGGGGGAGTTTATTCCAAGTAAAAACTAACTGCAATTATTAACTTTAACTCCTAGATATCAGAGCATATAGTTAAGATTGAATTGTTCAAACTATAACTAAAAGAAAGAAGAGTCCTAATAGAACTAAAACTCTATAAAACATAATTGCATGTAAAACACAAACATATATTCAGAATCCTATCAACAAAAGAGTTCTTCTTTTCCAACACTTTATTAACTTGTCATAATGATGCACGTTCAACTCCCTCAGGTGTCTTCATACAGTATTTATTGCATTCAACTTAATCTAGCACTTCCCTTGTTTCATTGTCCCAGTCTTCCTTTTGTTGCAGGTTACAAGTTCCAGTTGCTACGTGCTACAGTTCTTTGTGAGTTGTAAGAGGTTAATCCACAAAACATATACACAAATCTAACTACCATAATTAAACACATAATTCCATCTACATTTCATGCATACTCACATATAAATTATGTCATGTTATTATATTATAACCATATTTCCATTACTATGATTCAGGTCCAAGGTTGTATAATAAACATGAAAAGATAGCATAGCATAGGAGTATTGTCTGAAAGGTATATCTATAAGTGTCTAAAATTATGCATAAATGCAACAGAAAATATGCTAATAACTAAACCCATTATTCCCCCAAACTATACTTTTTCTTGTCCTCAAGCAAAACACTAGGGGGGTACATATTATATTGTAGGGTGATCTCCCTAAGGTCCATGACAAGATCAACTCCCTTGATCTGCTTTAAGTAAAAACCTTTGTAAGTTGCAAGTTGTCTCATTTTGATATTCCTAGCTCTCTTGCATTCCTCACCTTTCTCCTAAGTCCAATATGGAACTAGATAAAGTAGCATAGGTGGGTGAAATGTGAGTGGTACCTAGTGAATTCCTATATTAGCACCAATCCTCATGTATTTGTGTACCCTTTCAAGCATGGTGGTAAAATTGTACATGGAATGAGGTTCCTTTCTTTGCAACTTTGGGGTCAAGTTGTTCCATCTGCTCTACATATAACTGTAGCATTGTTGACCCAAACCCACAACTAATGTTTGCATTCTTTTGTAGTCTGTTGTCCTTAGTTTCATAATTTTTCTACCTACAACCTTATGATCTAGGAGTTTCAACCATTCATCTATAACTGTATTAGGGCCTTTAGATTCTTTCCTTATGGGGAAAGCAATTGATTTCTCCCTCTCCTCATATTCTTCCATTATTTCTCCCCTGAATTGTTCATTTTTGTAATAAGATGTTAGTGCCCTTACTTGAAGATCCCCTACAAATATCAGAGGATTCAACTCTATTTCATCTGGCACCACATAGTTGTGTAAATAGTATTCACACAATTGATCATACTCCTCAGGTGTAGAATCAGCAAAAACATTAAACAACTCAAAAATTATGCTCATCCCAACTAATTGATTGCTAATTATCCTACTAAACTCAAAACTCAAAAATCTTTCCTACACAAATAGTGCATATGTCCTTGTTGGAGTTCTACATCTTATGATTTGTGTAGCTTTGTCTGCCACTTCCTCCAGCCTGACTATTGATCTTCTTAACTTAATCTCTTTCTTTTCCAAATCCTTAGCATGTTCAAATTTTATTTTTCTTTCTTCCACTTTTCCTTTTCTCGTGCAAACTCATCAGTCACTCTCCATAGTTGATAACCAAGTGACAAGGTTTTATGGTGAATTGGAGTTCTTATGGGAGGAGGTATTTGATTTGTTACTGCCAGTTCTCCATCCCTAGTCTTAGTAATGGCTAATTCTGCCAACAAATCAAGTTTAGTACCATGGCCATATGTTTGAAATTTTTCCTCCATTTCTTGTATTTTTGTTTCCCTTTCCCTCTCTTTATTTTCATAGCTCTGCACTAACTCTTCCAAATGTTTTATTATGTCCAAGGTTTCTTGGAGCTCCTTTATAACATGTCTTTCTTCTATATGCATTTCCTTTGTTTTCATAAACTGCTCATTACCTCCCCCTTCATAGTCTTCAAAGGTAGGACTATTTAGGGTTTTCTTAGCAACAAACACATCTTCTAATTTTGAATCAGAAGTGGTAGAAACATATCTCTTCCTCTTCATAGGTATATTTCCCTTCCCTTCAGATTCTGTCTCTACTAACATGACATCTTCCTCCTCTTTCTTTTTACCCTTTTCCTCTTAGGTTTCTCCACATTTCCCCTCATGACACCTTGTTTCTTTAATCTGCCTAAATGCATAGGTGTAGGTGTCTTCTTTTTAACATCCTTCTTTTTCTTTTTTGTTTTAGAAGGTGTGGATGATGTGGATGTACTGCCTCTTCTACTCTTGGGTTTTTATGGTTTTGAAGAAGATGGAACTTCCTCCATTGTTGGTGACCTAAACTCTAGCACATTATACTCCTCATGCTCAACTTGGCTACAGGTAGGTGAATCTGTAGGTGAGACATAAAGATTTTCTCTTACAAGTTCATCTTGTGGGTCTAAAGTTTCAAGTACTATCGGTGCCTCTGGTACAAACTGTTAATATCTTCACATTTCTTAAAATCCTCCCAGTCTACCCATGGGTACTGGATTCTCAAGCTTCTTTTCAATAGTAGGGAAATCAAACAGTGGTGTGATAAGGCAATGTCACTTTGTTTCCTTTGATACTTTGATGCCGTTCTTTTCAACATATTATAAATAAAAATTGGCACATTTACTAGCCTATTGTGTCGAAGGTGACTAAGCAACTTAAAATGTATTGTATACAAAAGATTTTGCCTACCGTCACAGGTAAGATATCTAACAATATAAGAAGCACAATTATCCCAAAACCATGGAAGAGAGAGCCTCTTTATACCTTGTGAAGATGAGTCCAAATTCTTTCCTTGCTCACATAATTCCTCTCTAGCTGCAATTGCATCTGCACATACCTAAAGCTTTGCTCCAATTCTAGGTAACCCAAAAACTTGTGCTATGGTGACCTCAGATGCATCCACTAATAGTCCTTTCACCATTACTTCATCATGCTCTAGTGTGGTTGCAAACATTCTTGCTATCTTATTGTCAAATTTTGTTAGTCTCATAAAATAATCAAGCCAATCCACTCTTATGAAAATAGGTAAGACCATTGCATCTTCCAATATTTGCTTGTGAGCCGACGGTTCTCTGCTGATAACATTACCTCCCATTATGACTCTCTTTACTCTACTCAATGTGTTAACCTTGAAAATTTAGCTCAATTCCACTCCACCACCTTCAAAACCCTTCTCCTTTTGTTGTTTCCTCATGCACTTTCACTACCATACCATAACTACAACTCCCCTTCTTAGTATCAGCTTAATTGAGCTCAAAAATAGGTTTTGGGTTCGACTTAGCTCAACTTCTCAAGATTAGGGAATTGGAAATTGAAAGTATCAACAAGAATTATGTGTAATATTAGGAGGGTTTTGCATGTCATATCTATCTATTGCATTTGGTTTAGGTGGCAGAATTCAAAAAAACTGGTTGAATTGTACCCTCCCCCCAACTTATTGTTTGAAGTGACCTCACTTCAACTCATGATTAGGAAGGGTATGATTAGAAAGTATGGAAATTAATGTTACAAATATTTCACATGCATAATTTAATATGAAAGATATAATGAAAGCTTAAAGAAATTTATAGTAATTATGATAATGTACCTTGTGTACCTACCGGAAGGGGATAACTGATCATCGCGCGTATAAACTGAATAACATGTATCTGGAATATGATTTGATGTGACTGGAAATAACTGTAGGTGAATGAATTGTGAGGTAGCAGATGCAAGGTAATGAAATGGATTAGACGAATAATAGTTGGTGATGTGACAACTTAACGTTTAAAATTTGAATTGGCAACAAGAAATAAAAGAATCGTGTTGTGGGTACTTATTATGAAAATATGGATAGTGCATGTGAGAATTTTGAGGTGAAAGCACGTGAAGTGCAGTTAATGTGACACCAAGTGATTTAAAAAAAATCTCTGCCAAACGACGCTGCAAGTACCTTTGGCAACAGGACCTATTTTGATTGTTGACGACTATTATGCTATAGGTCCCTACTACAACAGACCCTTTTTGAATGTGTAATAGTTAAAATAGAAAATAGGTCCCTCTGAAGAAAGTATAGTCATCATTATAACCATATTGTGTGTGCATGTGAGGTAAAATAAGAAATTAATCCTGAGTAATATCAGGGATTGAGCTATGTAGCTCAATCACTAGGTCACCTGAAGTACTCAACATGTCATGTGCTATTGAGATATCACTTTGGGTTTTTAAACTTGTATTTGGATCACTACAAGCACCATACCATTGAAATAGGGAGAAAATAAAATCATCTTTTTGTACTGGTTTCCTATATAGCTTCAATCTATGGCCATTAACCAAAAGAGAAAATTTGACTGCATCTATGGTGTGCAACTTGACTCCTCCATTAGGATAGACTTGATTGATTTCATAAGGACCGAACCACCTATATTGGATTTTTCCCTTGAAATTTTTGTACCTTGAACCATATAATAATTCCCAGTCCCCTATATTAAACTCCTTTGTTTTGATATATTGATCATGCCACTTCATCCTTTGTTGTTGTACTATCTCAATGTGATGGATTACCTCCATCACGATTTCATCCAGTCCAATTAAATTATGCAACCTCTCCTTTTGAGTTGTTGTTAGATCCATTTCCAACTCCATTATCGTCCTTAATGTCTTATATTCAAATTCAATTGGCAGGATTATTGGTTTAGCAATACTAGCTCACAGGGTGTAAAACTAGTTGTTTTCCAGGTTGTTTTATATGCCCATACTGCTTTTGGTAACCTTGCAACCCAATCTTTCCTATGTAGCTATATATTTTTGGTTAGAATAATTTTAATTTCTCTATTATTAACCTCCACCTAACCATTGGCCTGAGGGTGATAAGGTGTGGACTTTTTGTGCCTAATTTGGTATTCTTCAACCAATTTGGTGATGAGGTCTAAAGTAAAATGTGGACCCTAATCAATGACTATTTCCCTAGGTACTCCATACCTAATAAAAATGTCCTCATACAAGAATTTAGCCACATTTCCATCTCTAGTAAACTGTAAGGCCTTTACTTCTACCCACTTAGATAGTTAGTGCAAACTAGAATGTATTCCTTGTTGCTGGAAGTAGGTGAGATTGGTCCAATAAATTCTAGACCCCATTTGTCAAAGGGATCTATGTTAACCGAGGTTGTAATGGAATTTCATCACTCTTAGTTGGCTTACCCGTTCTTTGACACCTATCATAGCTCATTGTATATTTAATAGAATCCTTGTGCAAAGTTGGCCAATAATAATCAGTTGTGAGGATTTTAAAATTTTTTTTGCTGTAAAATGACCCCCACATGGCTCATCATGGAAAGCCTTCATGATATCAAATATTTCATCTTCCCTTATGCACCTTCTCATAATGTCATCAGGGTCAGTGTAAAATATATAACTTGAGATCCAAGAGTATGGAAAACACTTATGTACCAACTGTCTCTTTTCCCTTGGAGAAAAGTGTGGTGGAATCTGTCGTGTTACCAAATAATTGGCAATGTCAGCATACTAGGGTATATGCACATTTAGAGAAAATAAATTTTCATTTGGAAATGAATCATCCACTACTCCTTCGGCTAATTGTGTTGGAAATCTTGACAGAAAATCTGCCACTACATTAGCCTTACCAGGTTTGTCCACTATTGTAACATCAAACTCTTGTAGAAGGAGCAACCATCTTACTAATCTACCCCAAACTACAGGCTTGTTCATCAAGTATCTAATAGCTATATGATTTGTATGGACAAAAATTGAATAACCAATAATGTAATGCTTGAATTTATTAATGGCATATACTACTGTCAACATCTCCTTTTTTATAACAGTATAATTCTTCTATGCTCCCTAAAGACTCTTGCTAATGTAGTAAATTGCATACTTTGTGTTACCTTCTTTCTGACCCAAAACTACTCCAATAGCAAAATTTGAAGCATGTGTGTATATGAAAGGGTGTGGTCCAATTTGGTCCACTCAAAACAGGTGCTTTAGTCAAGGTTTTCTTCAACTCTTAAAAGGAGAGTTGGCACTTTGATGTCCACTCAAATTCAATGTCTTTACTTAGCAAAACAAACAATGGTGCAACAACCATGTTGAAGTCTTTAATAAACCTCCTACAGCAGCCTGCATGGCCAAGGAAACTTCTAATGTCTCTTCACTTCTGTGGAACAGGTAATGTAGAAATAATTTCTATTTTATGTGGATCAAACTAAATCCCTGCACTGGATATGAAGTTCCCTAAAACAATTCCCTAAGTCATCATCATAGAGCACTTTGCATTGTTGAGTGACAAGTTGTGTTCTTTACATCTTTTTAATACCTTTTCCAGATTACTGAGGACTTCCTCATAAGTCTCCCCATGTGTGGTGAAATCATCCATATATATTTCCATACAGTTATGAGCATAATCAGAAAAGATGTTGAGCACTTCCCTCTAAAAGGTAGTTGGAGCATTGCATAAACCAAAGGACATAACAGAGGAGGCATAAGTACCCTAGGGACAGGTGAATGTAGTTTTGTCCTGATCTTTTGGAGAAATTTTTATCTGATTGTAACCACTGAAACCATCCAGGAATGAAACGTACTTCTTTCTAGCTAAAGAGTCAAGCACTTGATCTATAAAGCGAAATGGAAAGTGGTCCTTCCTAGTGGCTATGTTCAATTCCCTGTAATCTACACAAACTCTTCATTTTCCACCTTTCTTGGGAACAATGACCAAAGGTCAGACCCATTCACTGTCACATATAGGATAGATAAATCCTACATCAAGGAGTTTTTAAATTTTAGCTTTGACTATGTTTCTCAGGGCAAGGTTCATTCGTCTTTGAGGCTGCCTAATGGGTCTATAACCATCATTGTTATAGATCCTATGGATACACAAGTTAGGATATGTCTTTCATATCATGGTAATCCCATGCATATGTTGTTGTGTGTGCCTGCAACACTATGTAGGGAATTTTGTTGCTCTTCAGTCAAGGCATTGTTTATGTTCAACATTTTTCCTAGCATGACTTCTAATTTCATGGATGATTCTTGCACAGATGAGAGGTCAAGGCTTGGAATGATTGGTACACACTATTGTGGAAGTAGGGAATGAAAGATTTGAGATATTTCTTCTGAGGAATTGGTGGGTATAATACTTTGCAAGGGGTCTTGTAGGCATGTGAGACAGTCCTATTGTTGTTGGCTCCTACCGCAATCATTTTGTATTATGTGAGCAATGAGCTCATCTTCATCTTGATCATCCAATAAAGGGTTGTGTTCTATAGTCATCAATGTTTGTAGGGAATAATTGTCTTCCTCATCCAAAGTGGGCCAAATAGTTTGCTCAAGATCAACATAAGGTTGGGCCGGTAGATAGAGTACCAATTTATTGGTCACAATACCATTGGATATTATCATATTGCTAGATCTACAGTCTATGAATGCATCGGTTGTAGCTAACCATGGTCTACCTAAGATGAGTGGGTATCCTACAAGAATAATCCTTGGTTGTAAAACTATGAAATCAACAGGATATTCCAAAGAATCTAAGGTAATAACCAATTATTTAATGATTCCTTTAGGCTTAACAGTTGACCTATCAACCAATTGTAGAATAATTTGTGTAGGTCTAAGGTTGGCTAACTAAAGTAATTGCATTGTTTCTTTAGTCATAACATTGATTTTTGCCCCTAAGTCTATTAAGGTGTTCTTGATAAGGGTCTCATTAATCTTAACGTCCACTACTTGACTACCAGGGTTTGTGTATTTAGGGACGGTTATGTTCCCTAACATGATATCTGCAAGGTTTCCTAAGACATTTACTGTCTGAGGATCCTTCCTTTTCCTCCCTCATTTCTTAAGACATAGGACCCTGATTGCTTTAGTATAGATTAGAATATCCGTAATAGTTTGGATGAGAGGGATCTTGATATTGATATCCCTAAGCTGACCCAACAGGTCTATCTCAACTTGTGTGTGATGTTTTTGAATGGCTAAGCATTCAGGAAAAGGAGGCTTTGGACTTGAGGTAGTTTGGTGTACCTGATTTGACTCAAGTTCCAAAAGCATTTTGTCTAAAGCTTCAAATGCAGGGTCCTCATCCTCCATCTCAACTATTTGAGAGGATGAAGTTCTAACAAGTTGTTTTCCTAATCTGAGGTGGACATCACTCACCTCTACCCCAAAAATGTGGTATTGCATAGCTTCGTTAGTATAAGCCTATTGGATAGGCTTGTTGTTAGGGTTAGGTGCAGGTTGGGTAGGTATTTGTGGTGTCTTGGATGACTGGGATTTAGGATTTGATGGAGGCATAATTGCTTGTTGTTGGGGTTGAGGAAGCATAGGTTGTTGATAGTTCATGTTTTGTTGTTGTCACTATTGACCTTTTTGCCATTGAGGATGCCACTAGTTATGTTGTGTTGGTCATTGGGGATTGTAATTGGAACCCTGGAAATTTTGTTGTGACCAAGGATTTGGCTATTGTTGGTTCCAATTTTTTGGGGTTTGCGGCCATTGTTGAGGGTTTTTCCATTGATTTTGATTAGCTGGCTAGGGTTGAGAATTCTAAGCAGAAAAATTCTGATTTTCAATGGGAAAGAATGAATTAAAGTTAAGAGAGTCTTGTGGCATACCTTGTCTTTGTTTCCATGGCCTTATGTGAGCTATGTAAAAGAGTTGTCCATCCTCTCGTTCAAGTGGCTGAAAATCAGGTCTTTCAATTTTGTCTTGTTGAATACTAGCAACCCTCTTGCATTTACAGTTTGCTCTTCTTTGTCTACAATTAGGGCAGTATTCAGTGAGCATTTACAGTTTTCTCTTCTTTGCCTACCTTCTTCCTCTCTTAGCACCTTTTATTTACTTTTGTCACTTGCATACATACTTCAATGAGAACAAAATTATCCTCATATTTAGGTAACTTGTAAGGGATTCTGTCAAAACCCCCAATCTTGATGAGGTAAAGCTTTAAACTATATGAAATGGCTACCATAAGTGTTAGTTAATTGAATGACCTTCAAATAAATCCTTAAACCTATGTCCACTTGGATCTATCTTACCATTCTCATAGTGAATGTGTCATTCACTCTTCTAAAATGGTTGAAACTCCTTTCCAAATAGAGTTGGTTGTAATAATCACATACTTGGATATATTCATCTTGAACCTCAATTTGTCTCAAACCTAGCCAAGGTCTAGTACATGTGATGGCATAAAACAAATAGGAAGAAATATAAGATGACTTGTTGAGAGGAAACTAAATGATAATAGAATGCATTTGATTATAGATAAGTTGAGTCCAATCAAAATATTGTTCATAGTGAATAATTGTCTGGATAAAGAGGTACATCCAATCTTCAAAATCATGAGCCCTTTTGTTACCCCTTAGTCTTTGAAAAATAGCTATCATGTCAAAGATTTCATCTGTGAAATGGGTCTTGTGAATATTTTTAGGTAACTAATATTTTCCCTTCTTTTGGGTGGCAAACCATTCCCAAGCAATAATATTTTTGTATTGCCCCTTCCTCTCTTGAAAATGTTGATGGGAAAGAATGAAATTGAAGTTTGTATATTCCTCTCTTTTTAGCAACTATAAACATGAGGCAAAATTATCCTTGTTGACCTTGACAACCAATCAATTGTCACTTGTCTTGATTTCTCTTGCATTGGAGTCATAATGGTTAATGCATTCTATAACTAGGTCTATATTGCACCGCTATTGGAAAGGATGGGGCTTGTAGCAGCCCACTTTCAATTAGTCTCTAAGTAATTGGGGATCTATCTTCTTTCCCAATTGTTTCCCAAAATTCATTTAAATTTATGTGCCCTAGTTTGGTATCCTCAATTTGTAGTAATGTACTTGATAGACTAGACAAATGTTCATAACCCAAGTATTTCTACTTCATGGTGAATGCAATTGAACAAATACTATCACAATTTGTGGTCAAGAAATAATTTGATAGAACGTATGGGTTATTAAAATGGCACTTTATTTCCAAATTTATGATAATTATTTTTGAGTTACTATTGTCACACAAAATTGCACCCTACTGAACAAGAGTTCAATGTTCTAATGACACAATGGAAACAACCTTACGGTGTGGGACCTTGTGCAAATGAGGTTGAATCTTCGAAGAAGGCCGACTTCCTCCTCTAAACTAAGTGCAAATGTGTTGGTCTAACCCAACACATGAAAATCCTATTGCTATTCTATTCTAATAGATCAAAGAGGAAAGAGATAGGAGGCATGAAATGTAAAAGAAGGTGATGCACCAAAATAGAATTTGTTTCTTCCTGCTTTAGAATAGCATGATATATTAATGAAACAACTATAACACATGCTCATACATGGAGGTAAATAGATTTTACTCAAACATGCAAGAGATTACAGTGATAATAGTTGAATTTTATTAACATAAAGCTTAAAAACAATCCTTACAATGACAAAATGCAAAAAATGCAGTGTGCAATAGAAAAACCCTAGAGGAGCCAGAGGAAGAACCCCTAGAAAATATACAAGTGTTGCTTTTATAGATCAAGCATAACTCAGATGAATACAACTCAAACCCTAACCCAACTAGGGTTAGCAAACAAGGAGATCTGATCAAAGAAAGATCTACTCATGAAATCCATGCCAAGAAGAGCCCGGGGAGAGCAAAGCTTGCACGTCATCCACCTTGCCATAAATATTTGCCTGAATGTCATCCAAATCCCCAATGAAATCAGGGATATGAGTATGGGGCTCGCCAAAAGGAATAAAACAACAACAACGAATGAGTATGGCTGCCACAAATCCACTTGCAGGAATCAAAGAATCCATTAATGTTATTCTTGAAGCCCCTAAAAATAAAATCTAGGTGCTCAAAAAGATATTCAAACATTAATGGCATTGTCTAGAAAACACACCAAATCTGCGAGAAGGTTAGGCCTTCGGGCCTGAAAAGAAACCCTTGCTTATGCACTAAATGGTCTAGACCCCTAAAAGAGCACATTGTCGAGAATCAAGCGTCGGGCTTGCCTCATACCAGATGCTTAGAAGAAGGGATGAGAAAAAGTCAAAATCTGAAAAATCAAAGGTAAGAGAGAAGGCTTACCTCTGAAAATCGGAGGTAAGGGTGAAGCCTTACCACCAAAATCCAAAAAATTTGATACTTAGTAAAAAATTTAAAAGAAGCTCTCGGGGAAAAAGTGGGGAGAAGAAAGGTTTACCTCCTACAAAGGAAAGGAAAAAGGAATATTGAAAGCCCGAAAGACACAAACTTTCAAAAATCGGGAAGAAGACTTACCTCTTACTCAAAGAAGGTAAGAGGGAAGAGGGAAGTCTAAACCCCGAAATCGGAGGTAAGGGTTAAGGCTTACCCCAAAAATTCAAAAAATTCATACTTAGGCAAAAAAAAATTAAAAAAAAAACTTTCGGGGAAAAGGAAGATGAGAAGCTTAAGAGGAGAAGGAATGGGAGGAATGATGAAGGGAAACAAAGCAATGGAGAAGGCATGTAGAAAAGCAAGTAAGCGACAACCCAAAAGCTCGAAACCTCAAGACTTAGCCAATCTTAGGACCCTTCAAGGATAATTCATGCAAGATGGCCCATGTAGGATCTCTCAAATTGGTTATAAATTCACTATAAATCTATGTTTGGATTGAATATTGCAACACTATTGCTCACAGGTCTTTCATAATTTTGCTCTTTCGTCGCTTGCAAATCCACTCCTAAATACTCGTTAAAATGAATTATTTGGGTAGTATAATCTCTATATAATCACATGTAATTAATGTTTAGGAGTGGTAGGTGAGCATTAATGGTACACTTAAAATTTGGTGCATGTGAGCTTTCTCGTCTAACATTTATTTTTGGCACTTTCCAAATTTTGATAAGGAACGACTATGAAAGCTCATTGGAGAATCCATGGGTTTTGAGAAGCCTTTCGAGCTCTGAAAAAAGGTTTTGAAACCTTAATAATCACGTGAAGGTTCTTGTTAAAATTCATTTTAAAGGATGTGACTTTCATAAAATGAATTTCATTAACCTTAATAGAGGTTATCAAAACCTCATCGGGTCCAAACAAAGGTTTTGAAACCTTGATTGAGTTTCAAAATGATTATTTTTCCTTCACATTGCTTGAGACTTTTGAAAACCCATGTTTCAATCCAAATTTTTGTTTTGTTCAAGCTCAAGGCTCAAATGAGAGTATTTGGTCAGATATCAATGAGGTTTCTGAAATGTTGTATGATCCTGACATAGGTCTCAAAACCTATAGAAATTTATGAAACTCTTGCAATTGAACAAATTTTGATTAAGTATACAACCTATTTCATTTAATGACATATTTTGGATAGGTTGTGAAAACCCTTTCGGGTCCTGACATGGTTCCTGAAACTTTTAAGAGAGTCGATGGAACAAACACTGATAAGCCTTAAATATGGAAACAGTGGGACAACACATGGTTGTGACAACTATGTTGGAACCTAACGGGGTTTCAAAAACCATGTTAGAAGCTAACACTTGATGGCAATGCTCTTTTCAAAAATTTGCAAGGCTTACAAGAGACATATGAAAACTACGACCTAACACTAGGCACATTAATTCATTGTGACTCGAATTAGGAGGCAATTTTTTTATTGTAATAAAAAATCACTATTGAAATTAAGAACAATATCGTTCACCCCTTTTTGATGGTTGTTAGCTCATGAATTGCAAACTTGGGGTCAATATTTTCCTCATATTTTAATCTAAAGACCCTCATATATTCCTCCCATGGATCTATGTTATTGTCTATAATATTTTTATACTATTCTTTTATGCTCTCTTCCAAAGACTTCACAAACAGCTTCATGATATTCCTCATCTTCAATTTCATATTCATTAGTGATGTTAATGAAGTGTATGAGGCGATCTTCCCTAATCATAGCATTATTACCTTAAAATTTTTGGTACCCTTCCCTTAATTGCATTAGATATCTAATTGAGCTAATTAGCAATAAGATAAAACTCCTATTGCCTATATCTTTCCAATCTCAAGGGTTGTCTCTATGGTGGGAATCTCTAAGCATGTCTTTGGAACCTAGTTTTCACATTTTGTTGATTATTGAGTTGATTATATTTTTTATTTGGTATCTATTTACTAGGAAAATTTTGAGAATTATTTTGATTTTATTATTGGTCATTTTGGGTAAGTTATGCATGTTGCAACTTGATTTGAGCTTGAAGTTTTACTACATTTAATTGAGGTACTTGATTAGATCCATCCTCTAATCAATCTTTCTATCCCTACACTATTTTTTTATTGTGTGGTTGTATTGTCATCATGGAATGTAGGGTCTTGCTCATGATTAGTTCTATGTGATGAGAAGGCAGATGTATTAATATGTGAACCCATTCTTGTGGGTCTTACACATAGAGGGTTGGGTAGAATCACATCTCGAGTATGTGCCTCATCAGACATATTTCTACTTCTTCCACCTTCATTGATCTCATTTATGGACATTTCATATTTATATCTATTATCTTTCCTATTGATTCTAATCATTTTTCACTTGAGTCATTTAAATCATACAGGTATTGATCTTTCAAGTTGGTAAACATGCTATCTCTACCTAAAGTGTCAACATCATTTCTTTGATGAAAAGGTATAATAGACATACTTTTGTTTTTTAATGTTTATAAAGTATGTTGTCTTATTTCTTGAGTTGACATATCTTCAAGTCCCCCTTCTTAAGGGTAAAGAAGGGGGAAAAGATCACATATAATTTAACATAATTATTATATTAATTGAAATAGTTAAATAATATAGGTATTATTAATCTATAACAATAAAAAATTTTAAAAAATATAATTAATGGTGCTTAGATAAGGTGACAAATTAGGTTAAAGGCATTTCCATGGATGTGAAGAGGTTTGAGACTATATGCCAAACATGTAGGGCCAAAGGATAAGGTGGTAAGCATTAAGGATAGGTCTTGTCAATTACTGAAAGGCTCTATAAAGTTAAATTTTACAATGATTTTATCCATAGTATGTTAGGATATTTCTTGTAAATATTTGTAAGAATAAAAAACTTATCAAACCACTTCAAGGGGTTGACCTCCAATAATCAAATAATAACATATGAATTCAATATTGTATGATATGATGATATGGGAAAGTTATCTTCCTTATTTATAAGATAAACTATGTAGGGACATACCCCTTCATCTTAATTAAGGGTTATTAGTGCATTAACTAATTTGTATGTTAGGGTTAAGCATGCCACAAGTGCTTATCTGTAGGAAAACATAATATATACTTAGAAATATGTCATATTGGGATCATAACATAATTATTGTTATTTTATAAAGTACCCTATATAACCAATAACCCTATGCTTAATGATTATCCTTTATATTTGTTCCCATCTCCAAATCATGTAATTTCTTTCTTTAGAAAATAATTGCAAAATGCTAAATTAAACAATTCCACCATGGAAAAGCATGCTTATTCTCTTGTTAAGTTTGTTCAAAACTTTTGGCCTTGGCTCATGGGAGCTAGAATCACAACCTATATGCCTCACATTGTTATAAGGGACATATTTTTTCAACAAGAAGCTTCAAGCAAAGATGTAGGTGGATCAATAAGATCCAAGAGTATGGCATAGTATTATTTTAGTGAAATGTACATATATAACCTTGACACTTATATGAGTCCACTCATCATCCATTTGGTTCCTTTAATTACCAAATGAAAATAGTTGGTTCACTTGGCAATTATTTAGTGAACAATTAATTATTTGAATTCCTTATGCCCTTTGATTTTAAACAAGCCCCAACCAAGGAGCATAATCAAGGATATTTTTTTTCATGATGAGTAAATAGTTCACCATATTCAAAAAGGAATGATATGATTGGATCTCATATGTGATATGCAAATATAACATGGAGTATGTCAAAGCAAGGTCATATCATCTAGAAGGTTTAATCTACATGATGATGAATTAGGTATGTAGAGTAGGCTATAAGTATAAATGTGAGTAAAGACCTCATTAGAAGTTGCATTGAAAAGGTAGATAAAGATATGAGGACAAAAATATGGTAGAAAATAAAAGGTTGTTGAAGCTAGGATACTTAAGAATGATCTTGATTTCAAAGGATCATATACTAAAATTAAAGACCTCATAGAGAGAATAAAAAATACAATGGGCAATTTTGACACCTTAATCATAATGCTTCTAAAGAAAAACCTAGTAGATGCCCCAACACAATATCAAGCTAAGTTTCTAATATTTTTAAAGCACATATGAAAGGGATCAAAACAAGGCAGATAGAAAGAAAATAGATCCTAGTGGAGGACCCTTCTAGTAACAAAAAAAAAGCAAGGTGCATGATAGGTCATCAATAATAATTAATTTCATCACAACCACTAGTAGGCTACATTGACACAAAGGGATTCAATAGGTTTTTACAAATAGGAGATGAGATTATGAATGCTATCAATTTCCCTAACCACTTCTAAATATTTTATTCAAGATCTTAATATTGTCCTAATCAAGAAACACTAGCCCTTTAAGAAATTGTATGAGAACACGAGAAGCCTAATATATTTAATGATCCTTATGTGTTGATTAGGAAACTTATTATTTAGAGAATTGGTGACACACCTACTCTTGAAGCTTCTTTAATAATAGTACACACTACTCAATTTAATGAAGTTGTCACTAAGAATTTGTAAAAATATTATGATGCATTATTGTAAGATATCATTTTCCTAAATAGGGAACTTGGAGAGAAAAAGGTTATTTCTAAAAACTATTTAGCTCAAGTCAAGTCATTTAGCTCAAAAGTAATGGTTCCTTTTTCAAGCACACATAAAAATTATCATCATCATAAGTGGACACAAACAAGCTGATGAAACAAATTAAGACCTTGCAATAGGAGAAGAGACAATGAAATGTTCAAAAAAAGAGATAAATTGAAGAATTGGTCAAGGTAATCCTTATGCTATGATATTCAATCTTGTTAATATAATAGATAATCTGTAGAAATGCAATGACAATTGAGGAAAGGCTATAAAATATTTTCAAGATGTAGATCCAATATCATAAGAGATTAATATAAAATGCATCCCAAGGGTAATGAAAACAAATACCATTTACAATAATTTGAAGTATTATATTAGATTTCTAAATGGAATCATAAATGTTCTTAAGGTGATAAAATTATTAAATAATGTTTCTAATTTTGTGAATAAACTACAAGTGCTCCTAAGAGAAAAGGTAAATTATTTTCAAGCACTAGTGATTTTTAGCATTCCATATATCACATAAATTAGTGGATAAGAAAAACTATTGTGTCTAGAAGAATGATTTTGAAGATTTGGTAACAAGAATCCTAGTTAACCTCATGTTGTAAGATGACAAAATTGATCCTATTTTTTATAGTTACCATTTAAACATGATATTAATGTTGGATAAAGGTAGAGAACTTCATGAAGGGGGCTATGATTTCCTTAGTTGCTAGGTACACCATGGAGATGAATGGAATCAAGACAATCTTAGTTGCTAGGTACACCATGGAGATGAATGGAATCAAGACAATTTTGAAGGTATATTAGCTTGGGATTAAGATTTTGATGAATGCATATAAAGTTTTAAGTAAAATATTATCTTTTGTACTTGTATTTTTGTGTTTCTTAATATTACTTATCTATTGAGGCTTAACTTTGAGTTTCATCCAATGGTATTATACAAAAAATCTATCAAAGTTGGTAGAAAATATACTCCAGGGTAGTTATTTTTGCCTTTTCAAGTTTGATGGGCACTATTAATTACATGTGTGACTCTCACCCACTTGGGGTAATTAGGTCTCATACCTTATTTTGGATGTATTAGCCACCTCTCATAACCATTTATTTGTCTTTATCTAGGCAAGTGCAACCATATTTTTTTGTATTTACCAAGCAAGTAAAACTCTTTCCTATTTTTGGTAGTTGAAGCTATTACTTCTCTTGGATGTATGTGCCTTTATTTTTTTATATATACCAACCTAACCTCTCATATATCCTAGTCAGATGGAGTAATGTAAGAATTGCCTAAATTCTCTTGTATTTATATCTCATGAATTCCATTTTTAGGATATTTTCTCCATTCTACTATTTTTATCTTTGACCATATACCAATTAGAGTGTGTGTGATCTATGACTAACAATAGATCTTGGTTCAATTTCTCATTTATCATAGAATCTAAAACAATCCTAGGTGTCAAGAGGCATGGACGAAACCTTTTAGTTTTCACTAATGTGGGAGGATTTAACATCATTGTGTCAACAAAAAATGGAAATTTTCCTTCTATAAAATGTCACTAAAGGCATAGCAAAAGTTGTGTAAAAATCAATGCTTAAGTCAATAAAGAACAAAGGGTTTGAGGCCTAGTTGGGTTTAACAAAAGTGATAGATTATAACACAGAGTCTTTTCAACTAGGCTAAATAATGTTGGTTGGGTTGCATAGATTAGTTAGGTTCCATACATTGTGAAGTGGTACATTGGGTATGTAATTCTTTTGCATATAATAGAGATTGCATTTTTGAGATAATACATCCTATACTTATTCAAGAAACTTCCAAATTTGTGCTAAAAAAAGACATCCATAAAGTATAAAGAAAGTGTTCCAAGTATGTCAATAGATTACACATCTCAAATGAAGATGAGATATGTTCGCTACAAATACATTGTCAAAGAAACCTAAAGCTCAACCACTAAGAAGAGTGTTGGAATAGTTACAATAATAATCATAAATGTAAGCCATATATATATATATATATACTTGTATTATTCAAATACATCATCACCTAAGATAAATGTATAAATATTAAAATGGCATATTATATATTCAACCATTTCTTTTATGATTTTATTAAAGAAAAACACATAAAACATTTATCTCCCCGTTTTTAAAGTTTATTACCTATTTTTGTTTGCCTCTCACAACCAAAAACATTTGAAAACTTTTTTATTATTTTACTTTGATACTTTGATTAATGTTATTTTGATTTTTAGAGATTTCATATTCCCATCACTGATTATGTTTATGTGATAATTTTTATCATTTATTCAGCCATTTTAATTTTCTCTAATGTTGATTAATAATGTAATTTGATAGTTTACTCAATTTTTTGAAAAAAAATAAAATGTAAAAGTAAATTACAAGAATTATTTTCAAGATAAGTGTTGTCCTACATCCACATCCACTTCTAACATGTCCCATAAGCTAATTAGGTATAAACGACATTAAAAGTCAACATCTTCATGTCTCATATTTTTTTGTTTTCCACCCAGCTCTAAGAAGTGTACTTGTGAACACACCTAATTATATGACAAATATTGCACTACAAATGTAATTAGTTGTAAAATTTCTAAACCTCTGTTATATGTTTACTGTTCACGAGCTTATAAATGCTGCCATCAATGATGCATAATTCTGGCATTTCCTTTGATAACCTAAATTCACATGTCAGAGCGTGAAGATTTTGTACTCTTATTAATTTGCAGAGATAATCAGAAACAAATGCCCAGGGGAGTGGTAGTCTCTGGGCTCAATGTTCAAAAAATGCATAGCTTTTTTTATTTATATTGTGGTGGAAAGCAACACAAAGTGCTTCGAATCTTAGAAATTTTGCTTTTTGATCCATGAAATCAGGTAAAAATCTTCTGGAAGAAGATGTGTAGTTAATTTTTCATCAACATTTCAGATCGCTCCACGATCCATCATTAGGATGAAGAAATCAAAATGACAGTTATTTAAGAGGAAACATATTTAAGGATAGATTTCACTACAAGTCTTGACACTTTAATAGCATTACAAACACTAGACATGACTGCGCAAAGATGAAAATTAAGAGTGCTGCCTAGCAAACTAGGAAGACTTTGGGAAAAAAAAGCACATTTTCATTTCAATAAAAATAACATTCCACATTCCATAAGAAATCGACTAAAATATTAGAACACATACATATATCAGAGAACATAAGTTATCAATATACAGTCATTTGCCTACATAATTCACATTACTTCGTTTATTTTTCTGTCTATTAAGCAATGTATGGCAGAAAAACTAGCTAACTTGGGCAAGCTGAAGAACGGTGGTAGAATTAAGATTTGACAGAAAATTCAAGAGTTGAATTGTTTTCTGCAAGATTAGTCAAAATGCTAGGGTATTAGCTGCTAAAATAAAGTCTCGTTTATAGTGATAGATTGCATTCTACTAATCCTTTATCGTAACAGGCGAAATCCAGGAAAGCTCAGAATTTCAAAACATGATCACTTGGCTCTAGTATTAACAAGGTTTCCAAAAAAACCGTGGCTCCTGTTTCAGCAGTAAAACTACCTTTTGTAGAAAACTATCAATATTGATTAAAAAAACAACTAATTTGTCTATCAGACCACTGCAAAATAAATTGAAAACCAAAATCAAGTCGTTTGCATCTTCCTTAAGTTCATTATCATCTTTGCTCTTCAGGCCCAGGAAGTTCAAGGTTTCCCTCAACTGTACAAAGGTCCTAGTGTTTGAAAAATCAATTTAACATCTAAATCATGAACTCTTGATGAATCAAGCTTCATTTTACCAGTAACCCATTAAATATTCTACCATGTTGTATTATTGATTAAAAATGTCACAATGTACACATAATTGGAAATATAATAATTGAAACAATTCACACATCTCATCACTCATATCTTTCTGTAGCTATGTTTCAAACCTTTGTATCCATATATGCGTGCAGCTCAAATTCTAAAATGCAAATATTCCAAAAAGAATTGCTGGGCAGCTGAATCTGTCACAAATTTCAAATGAAATTCCTGGAATCCCCAATCATGCATAAGTGATAAATCAACTGTGCGTATAGATACAAACTATCAAATCATATATGGAAAGGTGAAATTAACTCACTCAGATTTTGCAGGATCAAAGCAAATGATCTTTGGTTTATCATCCAAAGAAACAAGGGCTATTGAATTTGGAGCGATAGGGTTGAGATAGATGGTAGAAGTATAAAAGATGCAAAGATTAAATAGACCTTCATGCCCAGATGATTGTTTATAGCTTACAATAACAGATGTGAATCCCAAGTTCCATCTCAAGGCATCACAGTCGTCGTTGAATGTCTTGCAACATAGAAAAATGTGTTAAGCAATGACTTAGTAACCTGTGTGATGGTTCTGTATGGGAAATCAAGGGTAATATACTGTCGTTTCCAAAAAAGTGTAATGCCTAGTGACCCAATAAAACCTCGAGGGCCCCATAATTGAATACCACGGACCGTATTTGAGTTGTTTGTGAACTGATATAACTACAAATGGTCAAAACATATTTTATATACTTGTATCAGGAATATAATGGCGTATGAACACCAAACCAGCCTATGAATCACAAGTTTAGGTTATAGTCTTGAATCTTGTATTATAGTCCTGATACCATATTATTATGAGGTGGATTTAGATAACATGTCTATGCTTAACCAGGGTACTCACATTAAAGTTCTCAAATTTCTGATTTTTTAAGACAAACATTTTCCACACTATGGCCACGTGGATTATTTCATAACAAGTAACAATTCAATGGTTTGAAAAAATTGTTTGAGCGTGTATGAAGCACTAACAAGAACTTAGATAAATTACCAAAAATGTCAGATGACATGGATCAGTCCAACTGAGTTGAAGAGGGGTATTATATTTCATGAGAGTTCATTAGTGTCAAGTGATGGTGCACAGGGAAGCTCACCTAAGTAAACGGGGCAGGTGTCACAAAAGATGGACAGGGAAAAGCCAAATGTCAACCGAATTGCACAACCATAACAGCCAGATGAGAATTGAGAATAATGTGTGGAAGCAAATAAGCCTAGAGAGCCAAGGAATGTTGGGTATCTGTAAAAGTGTGAGATCTCAACCAAAATACACCAGGGTGAAATCAGCCAGTAAAACAGAGCCAAGAACTTGCATGGCAAGGAGTCCCAAGGAGTGAAATAATTCCATAACCAGGGAAGGCACTGCTCAATGAACCAATAAAATCTGAAAACTAAAGCTCAGAAGACCATAAATGCTGAAGAAAACAAGTGACTAGAGCTATTGAATCTAAGCATTACTTGTGCATGGAAGAATTGCATTAAAGAAAGCAAACATAATGAAGCAAGTTAGAGAAAGGAACTGTAGAAAACCTTGCTGAGGTAAATGTGGTGCTGAATTTGTGAATAAGTATGCGACCAAAGATTTGTCTGTGTGCATCCAGGTTGAAGCCCAACATGTTTTGTAGTCGGTGTAGAGTGTCTGTTATTATGTTTCGATAATATTGGTTATCTGAATATGGATTAATTGTTGTATTAGTTGTTGTCGGCTTCGGGTAGTTATAAGTGTCGGTTGAGGGTTGTGTTCTTCTTGGCAATCATCAGGTCCTTTAAGTTTAAATAGATTGTGTATCATCAGGGAAAACAGTATTATCTAGTCGGATCGACTCTGATCCATGGTTGACTGTCTCTGATCTTCTTCTGTAATAATTTCATGTGCGAATTGAAAAGATAATTGATATTCATAATTACTTAATTACAAAAGGAGATGAAAGCTCCTTATATAGAAAAATACAAGATGATGTTTCTAAAAAGAAACCATCGTTAGCTGAAGCAAAACTAAAACTAAAAAACGAAAAGATTCTAAAACAAACTAAATCGTAATCAGCAGTTACTAAAAGCTAACTTAGTTAACTAAAGACTAATTAAAACTAAGATGACCATTAATATTACATTGAATATTTTAATACCCTCCCTTAATGGTCATCGTACAAACAAAAACTAAGTCTACCCATAATCTTCTGGAAACATATCATCGGTGACTGATAACTAGAGAAGCATAACCGCCTTGCGATTACCGATCCTTTCCCACAGAACAACCAAATCTAGACACCGACACTCCAAAACAATGAGCTTCCACTGCTTCCTGGTAGTAGAATTTTTCATTAAACCTCTGCTACCAACATGATACTGGACAAAGACACCATCCCTCTCGTTTTCCAAAGCACAAAAAACGAGGTAACACTATGATCAACTGGCAAAACATTGGACAATCAGCTGGCACAACTCACGAACTGTAAGATTTTTTAGAAAAACCTTCGAAAACTCTGAAAAAGTAAGATTTTTTTGGAAAAAATCCTCAAAAAACTTCTGAACTACAAAAAATTTATAGAATTTTTTTTCAAAAATTCTTTAAAATCTTCAAATGCACAATTTTTTGCTAAGAAAAAAATCACCCCAAAAACTGGTCTGCAAACCCTAGCAGCAACCCATGATTTTTTAGATAGGAAAAAATCATTAAAAAACTCTTCATAAAACAGCAATTAGTCAATTTTTTCAAAAAAAAAAAAAAACTCTGCAAAATTTTTATTTTTTCCAAAAAAATTCTATCAAAACTGGGTCCAAAAAACAACTCTTCACACTGCCATGAAATCCTCAAAAACGCCCACAAGCTCCAAGAAATATACTCTGAACACCCACGAATCTGGTGAAAAACTCATCACAACAAAACCCTTCGAATAATAGAGACCATGAACTTGTGTCGGGCAAGCCAGAAGAAATTGATCAGAAAAGGCATCCACATTAAAAAAAAAACCACGACTTCTCAAAAAATTGCGTGTAGTAGACACAAATGAAAGAGAAAATTCCCAATTGCGGCACAAAGATTCTGCAAGCTATCGCAATGAGAAAACCCTTCAAAAACACGTGCTCAGTTGCAAAAAAAAATGCCACGAACAAGTTGTAGAGATCCTGCACAGGAAAGAATAGAAAATCCAGCAAATAAAAAGCGTTGTTTTTCTGTCATGAAATCCACCCAAAAACTTCCAGAAAAAAAACGCAAAAAAGGAGACGAGTGCGCTCAAGTGTGCAAAAAAAGCCTTGAAAATTGACACCAAAAGAACAATGTAGGTCGTGCCCAAACGAACCTTCAAGAAATGGTGCTCCAAAAGCAGAAACCACCGCCTAAAACCCTTGCGATTTTGTGCCTTAGAAAGAGATGCGATTCTCTACTGCAAAAATTTGTGTTTTTTCTCAGCAAAAAAAACCCGCGATTCTCAGAAAAAAAAAAACAATACCCACGAATTTCTCCAAAACAATTTGCAAATTTTTAATGGAGAAAAACCCTTCGATTTGAAAATCGGCTCACTAATCAAGTTCGAGCTTGAGCTCTGATACCATGAAAAGATAATTGATATTCATAATTACTTAATTACAAAAGGAGACGAAAGCTCCTTATATAGAAAAATACAAGACGATGTTTCTAAAAAGAAACCATCGTTAGTTGAAGCAATCTAAAATTAAAAAACGAAAAGATTCTAAAACAAACTAAACCGTAATCAATAGTTGCTAAAAGATAACTTAGTTAACTAAAGAATAATTAAAACTAAGATGACCATTAATATTACATTTAATATTTTAATACGAATAAAGATATATTTTACTCATGTATCTGGTGTGAATTGTCATCTCTATTATTAATTCATGTATTTATTTTATCAGATAGAGCAGTAAACATATTTTAAGTCTGCATCTAAATTCTTCCATACTTGAGATTGTGTGTCTTGACATTGAATTGCAGTTGTAATCCAATGTGTTAAATCGTGACTGAATTTCGTGTGTTATGTGACCATGTGTTGTGATGTCAAGTCTGATATATTCTTATTTATGAGTTAAATTGATAAGCTCGGAATGTGTGTGAGCCTGTGATAAGGAAGACTCCATGAACTAGTACCCTAAGTCATAGGTGGTAGGGGGAAGTGAAAAGTACTAATTAGTCTGGAGGCCTCGATGGAGTCATAATATAGCAGCCATTTTGTGAAGAACCGAGCTCTGTGGTTGTCTATGCTTAAAGTTGGACAATGATTGCCCACAATGGGACTGTTAACAGGGCGATGGTCATCCTTACAAAAGCTGGATGATGGCTATCTCAGTTTGAAGCTAGATAGTGTTGCCTTGTTGAGGTACAACAAGAAGCTTCTTGTGGTCACATGAGTTTGTGCCCATGGGAAAAGATGTGTTTCTCCCAATCTGTACTGTGTCTAGTGAGCACCTGGAGCTTGTGTCTTGTATGTGAATATATGTCTGTATATGTTTGCATACGTAACTGTGTACATGAATGTGTATGTGTTAATTGTGGGCAGTCTTGGTCTCAATTTAAAAGAGTAGTTGATGCCTCTGTTAAAAATTGGGTTGAAAAGACTTGTGCACTAGTAGACTAGTTAAGAACACTCCAAGAGCCGTGCACATCACCGACACCCCCATGAAACAAGTACCCAGCTGTGAGGGTGGTCAGGTGGAAAAGCAGGCCTGAGACTTGGGTTGGGCTCCAAGAAAAGTTCTCCACACTCCATTGATAAATGAAAAATACATGTTATTACCATCTAGGAGCTATATTTGATTCTGGTTGTGATAAAGATGGATGATTGTTATCTATGAATTCATGACTTTAACTATGATTATGCCTAACAACCTAATTGAGCTCCTCAACTGATTATAACTAGAATGAGTGCAGAGGAAAAAGGAGATAATGTAAAGATTCTGCAGATATCGTCAAAGATGTGCAACAGGAAGTGACAAGACCTCTTAATTTGAGGACAATCTTTAGATTCTTGCAAATTACAGAGGCCAAATCAAGGTGTCTGGAGGACTTAGCTATTGGGCAAATGTTAATAGTTTATATAGTATGAGAATTCCATGTTCTGATCAGTGAAAGTCTAGTGTAAATAGTGTAATCTTGTCTTTGATTGAATGTGTTTGATGATAGATTTGGGTGCTAACAATTCCAAATGTTATTATGCTATTTCCATGGCAATTGCAATCATGTTAATTAGTATCTGTAATTCAAATAAAACTAGAAGCAGTAACCAGCCTTTGTGTTTCTTCCATGGCCTTGTCCTGATATTTCATGTTTTATGAGTTCTCTGTTTGTATTTTTATGTTTGCAAGGCTTGATATTGGCAGGAAGAGCTGTTCATTTGATCCTATAGTCCAACTTCACACAGCTCCTACATGGCCCTTGAAATATGTCAAAGTTCCCTTTGTGCTATTGGTCAGTAGAGTCCTACTCAGTTTTGTGGCAGGCCCATTCTTTTGATTGTTCACCACACACACATCAACATTGTACCATCAACAAGAAGAAACTATTTCTCACCAAATATTTTGATTAAATCTTGTTGATGTTATTGTACTCACAGCATTGCACCAATCATCTAATTAGAAATTAATCTGATGGCTTGTGCATCAAATGAGGTCCTTTTCATGTTGTTAGAATAGCATTGCATTATTGGCCACGATTAATCCAAGCAAGTTATGGCAGGCCCTCTTTCTTTTGTTTTATTAAGTTAATGAGGTCAGTGAATAGTGATATCAACAATCAATGTGTCAAGCTCCTACACTCCAAGGTGGTGTCAAAATTCAAATTCTTTTGGGATTGCATTAACCGTGCAATCAAAAGACAAGCGAAGCATCCTACGCTCCATGTTAGAATATTATATTCTCTATGTTAATGGTCAATAATATACTGTTGCTACAATAGTTAGTAGTTGAGGTAGTTAGACATCTTAAATGTCTACAGTCATCTACCTCCTCTTTAAATTGTAATCTGTTCTCCTTTTTAATACAAGCAATGTTTAGCCAACATTGTTTCATGGTATCAGAGCAGGTCTGAGTCTCCCTCACGAGGGAGCTCAGGATTCTGAGAGGTTTTCAAAATTTCGTGGGTTTGTGTTTAAGCCATAATTCGAAATTTTCGTGGTTGCTTGGTTTGAGAAAAATCAAGGGTTTTTCTTGCATCTTTTAGGGCGCGATTTTCTGTCTGGCCGCGATCTTTCTCAGTACCTGGTCGCGTTTTGTTTGCCTAGACGTTTCTCTGCCTGTGAGTGGATTTCCACAAACCGCGCGACCTGTTCTGCTCGCGTTTTTGACGCGTTTTCTCAGCGCGATCTGCATTTCTGTATGCGTCTCCTAGCCACGCGACCTCTGCTAAGACAGACGAGCTCAGTCTGGGCTCCTCTTCTGGACACGATTTTTGTTTGTGGGCGCCGAAAAGCAAGGCTTCCTGGTCACGTTTTACGGCTACAAAAATCCACGTTTTTTTTCTGAAGGAGGCTGCATTTTTATTGATGTTTCGGATCTTCCTCCTGGTCGCCTAGGGTTTGGCATTTTTTTTGTCAAATTTTTGTGTAGATTCGAGCTCTTTTCTGCAATTTTCTTAGCTTTAATGGCGGCCTAGGGCTTCTGGAAATTTCGTCTAGGGTTTTGACCCTTTGTTTCAAGGTGATTTTTTTTTTCAATTGCAGATTCCTTTTGGGTTTTTCGAGATCTCAATTGGGTTGGTCTCCGATTTTTCTCGGTGTCTCGAAATTTGTGCCTCAAAAATCTGTGCAAATGGGTGCTAACGAAATTTTTTGGGTATTCAAAAAGTTTTCTGAGTTTTCAGCAACATTTATTGGGTACTCTTCAGATTTCTGGGTTTTTAAATATTTTTTGCCCCGAAAAGAAAAAAAAATCTGGCTTTATGGGTTTTAAAATATTTTTCCCTTAAAAAAATAAAATTTGTATGGGTTTTCATAATTTTCTACCTTTAAAAAATTCCGGGAGGGTTTATAATTTTCTCCTCAAAAATTAAGAGTTTTTCTTGTATACCCTAGTCGGGGTTTCTGTTGTTCGGGAGGGCTCTCTGGTGGTTTTTACCCTTTTTTTCGAAAAAAAATGATGATTTGTAATTTGGGTATGGCGATTTTTTCCTTAAAAATCGTGGTTTGTTGCAGTCAGTTTTTTGGTCGCACCTAGAGTTGCTAGGGCGAACATCTACACAACTAGCTTCTTGCAGTTTGTTCTCGGGCGTCATGCTCCTTTGCAAAAGTTTCAACGGTTTGCCAATTTATCCTCAAAATCGTGGCAATTGTTCTCGGTGTGTCTTTGGTTTCAGGGAAGGACAACTTTGTTATCCAACGTTAGGTTGGACGTTTTGTGATGATTTTTGGTCATTCACATTCTACAAATCCGGGGAGGGTCTCCATAGCAGCAGAGTGTTCTAAAGAATTTGTGACCAAACGACCTGCAGATTGTTTTCTGTAGGCTAGTTAGACGATTGACCATTAAGGGAGGGTGTTAGAATATTATATTCTCTATTGTTAATGGTCAATAATATACTGTTGCTACAGTAGTTAGTAGTTGAGGTAGTTAGACATCTTAAATGTCTACAGTCATCTACCTCCTCTTTAAATTGTAATCTACTCTTTCTGTTAATTCAAGCAATGTTTAGCCACCATTGTTTCACTCCATGCATTCTCATGAAAACACTTGTAATCATTGGCTAAATAGAGCTAAGTCATCATGGGTGGGCCTAGGTCTTCACGCAAATATTTTTAATACAAGTTGATTCATTTTTAAAGAATTCAATGCATGCACAAACTATATAATTGAGTGATGAGCTGGATAATCCAATGGCCCCTGCACCTTTCACAATCCATTTTGGTTTGGTGTTTATCCAAGTATTCGTGTGCTCAATGTTTTATAGTGCAAGTATTTCTAGAGGTACAACAAAGGTCATTGGGGAATGCCAATGTCAAGTCTTAAGAAGCCCAACAACCAAATAAATAAACGAAGGCCATGTGTTTTTCTTAAGCCCATTTTGCCCCTAATGCATGATCTTGAGTGCTTTGATTGTAACCGTCTATCTTTGTGGATGCTTAGCACATAGTTGGAAGACTCACCCCAGAAAAAAAACTCGCCAAGCCGAAAATTGGAGAGTCAACAAAAACTCGGCAAAAAACTCGGGAACTTAAAAAATTGCTTAAATTTCATTAGAAACACATTTTTTTTGCAAAATTCAATGACAAGATGAATCCAATGAGTACAAAAGTGTTTTCTATTAATTTTCATTGACTTTAATGCAAATTGATTACAAAATCGCATTCTCATGTGAAATCCCGATGGCTAAAAGCTTGAAAGTTTGATACATAAAAATAGTAAAACTGGAACTAGAAGCAAATACTAAACAATAACTAAATACAACATGCTAGACTTTCCTCTTCCCTAGTCTAGCAGCAGCTAGGGAAGGGGTGGGTCCTCTAGGCCTGCCGCATGTGCATGGTGGCAGTGGCGGTGCTACTGCTGCTGGCTCCTCGGCTGGCATGGAAGGTTGTGGCTCAGGCTTGACCACCATCCTAGAAGTATCTGGCTCTGGCTGACTCTCATCCACATCCTCATGAATGTCCTCCAACCCTACATCTCCTGATGAACCCACATCCTCCATTTGTCTCTCGAAGTCAAGGATCTCGTCCGCAGTAAACAATGGAGGCTGCTCATCTCGCCTTGTCCAATCACTGTAAGGATCTATCTCATCTAAATCTTAGGTCACAAGGTTCGAATTCGAATTCGAGTTCGGCAACATTGAAATTCGGATGAAGTTCAACAAGAAAAAAAATCGAAAATTAAAAAATTCGGATTAAATTCGCCTTATATAATTTTTTATTTTAAAAAAAAAGTAAATAATAAACTAATGAAAATAAAACTCTATTATATTAACTTTGAATACATTAATAAATCTAAAAATATTATATTATTATAATATATTTAAAATTTAATTTAAATAATATTAATATATAAATAATAATTATATTATAATAAGAACGACACCCACAACTTAGCAATAATCGTGAATAATAAAAAAAAAGCCATAATAAAAAGCAATAGTCGTGAATGAATATTCCACCGATAGGAGAGGAGAGTGATAAAGAAAGGAAGGTGCTCGACAGGATCGAGACTCAGACACCCCTCTGGAAGGAAGCTACGAGGAGGCATCTGCTAAACATAACTAGAGCATAGAATAATGGTATTACCGTCGCCTGTAAAGGGATAATGGTTGTCGTTGATGAGTGCCGAATGGGTCACAGTTAACATCGTTGCGATTCGATGAGGTCGAGGCAATGCGCAATGAGTGTCGAATGCATATGGAAACCCAAATTGTTGACGTTGTGGGTAAAAGGGTCACGAGTCGCGACCATTATAAGCTTCAATGATGCAGGCATAGCATCCATGGGTGCACACCACAGTCGCAAGGATGCCCTTGGCTGCCAATTTCTTGGCACACCTCGCTTTTTAAATTGGAGAGGAGAAAAAACATAAAGGGGCCGATAATACATGTTCCAACAGAAAAACCTAAGCCTCACGCCATACGAATTCAAGGCGAATTTAAATGAATTTTTTTGCTTTGGTTGAAATTCAATGAAATTTGAATCTCATCCATGAGATTCGCCGAATGTTGTGACACAGTCTAAATCAATAGGATCCAGTGATTTTTCTTCTACTCTCTTTGTGCGCAACTGAAGGTTGTATTGCACAAAGACAAGGTCATTGAGGCACTTTTGTGCTAACTTGTTCCTCTTCTTCATGTGAATGGCCTCGAACAAGCTCCAACTGCACTCAAAACTGGATGCACTACAAGGCTGACATAGTATGCGGAGGAAAAAATTTTGTACATATGGGGTATTTCCACCCCAAGTTTTTCACCAAACCTCTGCAAAAAAAAATATTGAAGAGTTAGAAAACAAAGTCAAAGACTCAAAAGTCAAAACACATTTTATCAAATTATAAGATGCATGTGAAATAAACTTAAAAGTTAAAGACTCCCAATTTTATACTTGGTGGTTGAGTGGTTCTTCCTCTAATAGCTAGCTCCGAAGAAAAGAGATTACCCCTTGCTTCTTTGTAGATATCCAACTCATTGACGATGAGGTCTCTCACTGTAACCATGGATTCCATCCTCTGAATGCATGTTGCGAGCCCCTCCATAACCTCTCCATTAGGATCGGAGAAGCTCTTTGAGAAGAGATAAGAAGGGTTGAGGAAGTATCCTACTGTATGGATGGGTTGGTGGAGTTGATTGTTCCACCTATCAACAAATCTCCCATATGGGATCAAATTTGAGGTTGTCCCCCATGTAATAACTTTTGATAGCCTACTTGGCCCTATCCATGGCCTCATAAATGTATCCCATTGGGTTTTGATCCCCATCTACCAAGCGGAGGACTCTAACCAAGGGCTTCGACACCTAGATTAAAAATACAAAAAGATCAGAGTTAGAAATTTATAATGAAAGGCTTAAAGTTAAATTAAAAAATATATATATTTATATTCAACTTGAGTTTAAAATTAAAATCAAAGTTTTGAAGTTACCTTCACGATCTCTGTAGCTTTTTGTGCAAACGAGGTGTCGAAGACTATTGCAGCAACTCTCTCTCCTTCGGGCTTCTTTGATTATGTGGAGTCATTCCATGCTTGACTCACGAAAATTTGTTTTAAAGAGACCAAAGAATCCAAAATACTTTGCAACGTTAGGATTATCGTTGCAAACCTTGTGGCACCCGATCTCACCAACTCCTTCCCTCGCGTATGCTCTCTCATCAAATTAAGAACCCAAGGGTGATTGTAGATAAATTTTGTGATGCTCCTTGCATCATCTACAATCGGTGCCACCCAAACAAGTTTGCCTATGTCCTCGAAAAGAAGGTCAAGGCAATGGACCGCACAAGGTGACCAAAAGAGTGATAGATGTCTAATCTCAAGCATTCTCCCAGCTACCATATACGCTGTTGCATTATCCGTGATGACTTGCACGGTTGCACCACATTAGGAATCCCCACCTCCATCACAACTTCCAACAATGTACACAATGTATCTGTAGTTTTTATCCTATTGGAAGCATCCACCGATTTCCAAAACACAACTTCACCTTTGGAAGCAACCAAAAAATTAAGGATGGTGCGGTTTCTCCCATCTGTCCACCCATCGGAAAGAATGGAGCAGCCATATTTCTTCCTTTTTTTTTTGGTTCTTCCACCACATGCATTGCCCTTTCAGTTGCATTTGTGAGCAACCTGCAAGTACAAAGTAAAATAATTAAATAAGTACAAAATTGTAAAGTTTTAAACAAAAAATAGCTTGAATTCAACATAAATTAATTTAAATTAAAAAAACATAAACTTAGCATAAAATTTAAGTTGACTTACCTCCCACTCAAATCTTTGCGAGAAGGTGGCTTGTAGCCTTTTCCCACAACTGTCAATGCGGTGACCATATTGTGCCAATAGGGACTACTCGCCACATTGAATTGTATGTTATTGAAATACTAGAAGTTTGCACATGCCATGTCGGCATGTTGATGCACCTCCTTGTTCCACCCTGTAGCCTCCAATGACATCTGTGCTCTTGGTGTGTTTCGCGGCACAAAAAAACTCTATGGCTTGCGTGAAGATGAAGGTGGTGGTGGCACTGGCACTCTACTCGAAGTAGAGGAAACGGGGTGCCTAAAGGATGGTGTGGTTGTTTTTGTGGCTGTGCCATGAGTGCGAATTCATGGACCACGAAGAGAGCCCACAATGCCAATATCTACATCCTCATCTGACTCTATCTCCACGTGCTCGGCCTCGTGCTCTTGACCATGGGCATGTCCACTAGCTATGGTTGCTGCTATGGCTCTTTTTGCCCTCTCCCTTTGCATTTTTCTTTCCTCGACAACTAAAAGTAGGGCAAGCATCTCTCTTCTTTGCCCTTCTCACAAGGCTTGGCATCACGCTGAGGAATGCCTGCAAGATGGTATTTGAGGCGATTTATGCCTCCATGATATGTATTCTTACACTCACTGCAAACAACTGTTCCAAGTACCGGCCCTCTCACAGCATACTTCCATGTAGGGTCTCTAGCCCCTAGAGGACGAGTGCTTGGAACCCATGATGATGGTGTGGGCACTGATGGGGAGGAACCTGATGCTGAACTAGAGCCAAAAGCCATTATAGTGTGTATTCATCTACACATACAAAAAAAATGTACAAAATATTAGTTTTTTAATACAAAAAAATTTAAAAAACAACCTAAATCATTAAAAAATCTCTCTAAATTTGATTTAAATTGATACAAATGTGTTTAAATGAATTATAAATTAACATTATTAACTAATCTAAACATTCTACACAAAAAATGAACCTAGGTCTGAAAATTTCAAAAAAACGGTGAAAAAAATAAAAAAAAATCAACAAAAGATTGTGATGAATCTTGTTTTTTGGATTCTAAATGCAAAAAATTGCTTCTTTGTGCTCTATCATGTCTTTTTTTCAATTTGGAATGAGTATTTTGCAAGAGAATGAAAGAAAATGATTAATCAAAAAGAAAAAACAAAAACAAAAACCCTACCTATGAATTGAATTTCCCTTGAAAATCTGCACAAAATGGCATTTGAAATCCGCTCTCTTTGATGGCAAATCGTTGGAAATGATGTCTCCTTGCTTGGGGGGGGGGTTAGCTCTCCACACAAAGTTTCAGACTTTTTTGAAATGAAATAAAACAAAAAAAAGACATTTCAGCCTTTATCCCTGCGCAGCCGAGTCTTTTTCATGGATTTGCGAGTTTTCGGCGAGTTTTTTGCGAGTCTACCATCTATGGCTTAGCATCTAGTGTGAGTGCCTAAACCAACATGAACCCAGTTATGAATTCTCCAGCTTGAAATTGACTTCACCTCTGAGAAACCCAAAATGTCTCCATGAAAAGCTCAGAATTACTTACCAAAGGAAGTTATTGCTATTTATAAGATTGCATTCTTCCACAGCACATAATACAACTTAAGGCTTAAACATTACAAAAGGAAAAGAAAAATGGTCTGATTTTTTGTAGCCCATGATGAGGTGTTGCATCATGTAACAGATACACAAATTCATTTTCTTTGGGAAACTTTTATTTGTCTTTTTTATATTCTATTAATCAAATAATAAAAATAATCCTCAAACAAATTCCTGAAACCTTAAAAAGAAATTTAGAGCTCCAAACTTAACTGGAAAATAAGTATACAGTGAACACTCTTAACAGCCAGAACAGCCAGAACTACGACTCTTCAGGGCATACTTCCAACATATAACCAAAAAAATAGATCAGATCTTACTATACAAATAAATCTAGCCCACAAAAGATCCGATCCCAGTCAGATGTTGTATGGAGCATCAAAATTGTCATCTGGAGCTAAATATTGAACAACTAAATACATGACAAAGATGCCATTAAGCAAACGGAATAAGAGTAAAGGCAAAAGAAATAACAAAGAACTAAGAACAAAGTGATTGACGGTGTAAAGACATCTTGAATTTAGAAAGCGATTACTCCCAGAATTTACATTTCCAAACTATAACATTACATATCTTGCCAATAGCAAAAGCCAAAAACTATAAATAGTGTACTGTTATCGTGTCTGCTGCTGTACATTTATGAATGAGTTAACAAGGTTTTGTGCTATTGCAACCTGGTCATTAAAACACAACATCCACAGTTACCATTGTCGAGATATGAGAAAAATAGAAGCAAGCGTCAAAATAAAATAAATTTCTTACCTGTTCTGCTGTGCCTTCAAAATAGATGGTGCGTGTTTCAAAATCCTTATTTCCGGTGATCTGATTATTACATTTAAGTAACCATAATAGGGGAATAAAATTAATAGTTATAGAAATCAAACATACATGGCAATATTTTTGTAGTTGTAACTTGTAATCGAACAACTGACCTGATCCAAGACATTTAGAATGGCATACCTTAACAGTTGCTCCTGAAAGAGACCTGACTTTTGAAATATTTGAACCTCCTTTCCCAATCAAGCCTCCTACCACATCACTGGGAATACTTATTTCAACTGTGACTCTAGGAAATGCAGCAGAAGCCCCTGAAATTGTTGAAACTCCATGATCAGCCTTGCCAGCAGCTCTTGAATGTGAGGAACCAAAATTGCCAGATTGCATGGTATATCTTGGCAATACTGACTGAGGAAATATCATCAGCCTATTTGCAGCACTAGGTGCTTCATAATAAGTTGGCCTCATAGAAATTACTTCTTTTGGTGGGTTTTCCCTATCCCATTTCCCAAGCATAACCACAAACTCAATTAACAGTCAAGTAAATAGTGAAAATATAACATATTCACAAGATGACCCATCTATCTTCCAATACTGTAAGCCTACATACTAGAATAATTCTCTTATGTCCATTAGGTTTTCACAGTCCATGCTAATGAGTAGAAAAGCTTTTGGAAAGAGTGTACTAGATTTTTTAATCTAAATATCAAGGTAAATAAAAAGAAATGGACCATAGACTATATTACTTACATCTTAACCCCTGAAAAATTAAATAAAAACTTCTGAAGGTAAATCTACAAAGCATGTATACAAGAAAACTATATAAGAAGTCCTTGCGGTCCAACAGACCTGAGAGTACTGCCAATGTGGTCCAAGGCATTCAGAACTTGTGATAGTTCTCCTGATATCTGAACCACAGAGTAATGCACCAAATCACTTATTAAAGCATCATTGTATTATATGAGATTTAGATAAAGAAAGTATTGTTTCTGTATATAAAAACTTATTTAAAAAGAATTCCTTATGTTCAAATTCTATCCTTTGTTCTTTAGTAGTATGATAACATCTACTGTGTGCCTGCAAAGTGCAAAGAGTAAATACCTGTACTAAACGATCAGTTTCTGATGCTGATGCACAGGATGGTAAGAGATTCTGTGGCATAACCTGCACTGAAGCACCTGAATCTTTCCTGATCTTTTTTATAGTATTCCCAGACATACCAATCAAACTGCCAGCTTGAGATCCTGCAATTAGAAGGCGTGTCATGTTTGGACCCACATGGTGTGAAACAGCTTTAGTTGTGGTGGCACTACCTCCACTTTCCTGCAAAGCCAAAGAACTCACATAGTGAAGCAATCATTGGAATATTGATGACTTCAGTATGAGTACAGGGAGATCAACCTCATGGTTACAAGGAAGTGTAAAATATACAAAAACATGCTAAATCACACGAGTGAACTAATAGTAACAACTCTGTCCTGCTTGAAGTTCATAAACATAATAGCAGCAAATATTTCTGGATTCAACTGTGTATGTTATCTTGAATCGACGTTTCGAACCACACACAATGGTTCACCATCAGGAAGAGGATAATGAAGGATAGGATTGCAGATATGGTCTTAAGGAGGAAGAGGGTAGTGAGGAAGGAGGCCAGAAAACGAGGAGAGAGGAGGTGGAATATAAGAGAGAATATGGTCTTACTAATAGAAACAAGAATATAATAGAAGAGAGTATATTGAAGTTAAAAAATATAAGAATGCATATTATAGCTATGTATTATATTAATAAGATTGTTATCAATCCGATTGTTATAATTCCTAGTAGTTTATGATTAATCAAAATAATTAATGATTATAACAATTAATCATTAATCATTAATGATGATTATAATAATTAATCATTAATTATTATTATTAAATCTTAATCATTAATATTAATTAATGATAACAATTAATGATTATAATAATTAAATATTAACGATTCTAATAATTAATGATAATAATTTACAAAAATTATTAATATTAAGATTATAAATATGTTATTAGGATTACAAATGATTAAGATTGTTACTAATAAGGTTATCAAGATTATTGCTAATTAAGAGTATTAGTAATCAATTTTAACAATTTTATTAATTAAGATTATTATTAATAGCATTCAAATTATTCAATGCTATTAGATTTCCACAATCCATATTATCAAATTTTATGCTTCTGGATTTGATTGTGTGCCAATTTTTGAATCCAAACGCATAAAATTTGATTCAAATAATTATTTTCAAGATTATTATTAATTAAATTTGTTATTATTCTTAATCCCAATTATTAATAATTAATAAGATTATTAATAAAAAGAAAAAATATGGTTACTTTTTGAATAAAGTAATAAAAAATAATTATCAATAATAATTATTGAGATTGCGGATTATTATTAATAAATATGGAATAAGATTATTATTATTAATAATCTTAAAATAGTTGCTAAACAATAAACTTATTATTATTATAATAATGATTAAATTATTCTTAATAAACTATACCTTTTAAGTCTATTTATATTTATTAGAGATTATTTATTAATTATTAAAACACATTATTATTATAAAAAGATTATTAAGATAACTATAATACACATTCTTCTATTGTTAGGGATAGGGAGAGAAAGCAGGATCAGAGGAAGCACAAAGCAGGATACCAGGCAAAAGGTGGGGGAGAGGGAAGGTAAGGAAGGGGGGAAGAAGAGAAGAGGAAGAGGAAGACACGAGAAAGAGGGTTAGAGAGAGGAGGAAGGAATGAGGCTCGAGAGAAGGGGGGAAAGGGGGAAGGATTATGGGTGGTGGGGATAAACTTGGGAGGAGGTTAATAAGGGCTGCCAAGCTGAGCTCAGATGTCACCCTTCATCTCGGTTAAGATTGTTGGGGTGTTTTTTTATTAGGATAGCTTCTTGGAGTTTTCTTTTGAAGAAATTATCTTCCTTAATCAATACTTGGGTATCCTCAAGACATATGTGGTGTTTGGTGTTCATAAACATGTTCCACAACAATAGGCACAAAATTACATTATGCAAGTCAAAATTTTAAGACAAAGAACAATAGTCAATATGCAATAAAGCAGAGATGGGCAATCACCTCAAGAATAGCCGTGATAATCCGGATTAATGCATGCTCTGCAGCTGACTTGTCTTCTTTTTCTTCATCCTTTGATGAAATAATGATCACCCGCTCTTCCTGTGGCTGGTGAGAATTGAAACTGTTAGCAGATCACTAACATAATGAAGGGCTCATGCTGAATTTTGCAATCAATTGAAATAAATTTCATTACTGAACACAAGAGAAAAATGGTTACAACCAGATCAAATAAACCATCTGCAGAAACAAATGCAAGGATGAGGCTGCTTGCATCGGTAGTAGATTAAAAAGTCTGATAAAGCACATCAACAATGCACAAGTTTTATATATTGTTCTAACTCTAAGGCATGTATGCATTAATTAATTGTGGAAATCTGACATGCATATTAGATAGCAGAACCCACTAAATATCCCACCCATGCACTTTCAAGATGGTGTTGTCATTAGTAATTTGTACCCAGCTTTGACAACATTTCAGACAATTAAATTTGGCACACATTCCCAGTAGCCTTGCGATCCATTTTCAATTTTTCTCCACCCATGCACTTAAAAGATGGTAACGACATAAGTCAACTTCCACCCCAGTTCTTGGTCAGCCAGCTTGGTAATTTTCAGCTGAGTTTAAGTGTGAGAAAAATCATAACAAAAGGCAGCACCATTCCTGTACTCAGTCAGTCTAAACTCAAAAATCAGAGTTAGAGCATGCAAGGAGAGATATAATGCGCATATATGAAGGCAGATCTTCATTCAAATTCACAAAACAATTTCTCTCTGCTGTTCACAGCAGAAACAAGGCTATTTATTTGCATTTTAATTTTTGTAGGTTTGCAAGCAGTTTTCCACATCTTTTGAAGAATTTCCAGGAGCAGATTTCAGAGTCTTTGAGTGAGAGGTATGAGCAAAATAATTCTTCTGAATTTCTGTGTCCTTTCTAGTATTCTCCCTGCTGTTGCACGGTCTTAGACTGAATTGTCTCTCTGCTGAGTAGTTGATTTTCACTTTTCAGCAGGCTGATTGATCAAATTCTACACCTTAAAAGCATGGGACAGCAAAGAAAAGTTCAATCAGACAATGAGTTGTCATCAGGGAAAATTCAATCAAAGTGTTTGAAATTTCATCTTGCAAAGGTTCTCATTTGTTCATTGCAAAGTGACACCTCGAATGGCATTGATACTCAAAACTCCATTTGCTTGATCAAATCAGATTGATGGAATTGGCACAGGTTTAGGGTTTCCGTTCTTCAGTAAGATTTGCCATACTTCAGAAGATCCAGAGGATTCATAGTATTTAGAGTGAAGATTTGTTTTAGAATAATTAAGGTCGCTTGTGTGCAAATTGCTATTTTTAGCAATGAACATATCTGATAGTGGCTATTGTGAATGTTCTATTCTAGATGATGGATAAGAGCCTGTTTTTTAACTGCTTTAGTTAGTTCTGTTCTATAGATTGTTTCAGAATAGATTTGCTTTAAAGTTTCTTTCTTTCCACATTTTCTGCAGCTTGTGTATAGGTTTGTTTTAAAACATTGTTTTGTGTCATCTTCAGACGACGTTACAACAAAATGGGGCTTACAACAGAAGAATTGACTACTGGGAAGAGGTCTCACTCTTCTCCCATTTCTACACCCCTTGATAAAAATTAATGATGTTGAGGTCTCACTGGCTCCATTGATGCCAAGTAGTTTGGTGGAAGGGAATCCCTCTTCTCCACATTATACAGATATAGTTTGATCTTCCTCTATAACAATGCTCTAGCCTTTAGTCTCCTCTCATAGGTCTCCCACCATGGTTGAAGTGCTTGCCTCAAGTGGATTGAAGTCTATTACTATTCAAACTCTCCTCCCTTCCCCATCCAGACCTAAGGTTGCTACAAGGTCCATGGGTTCCCTACAACATTAACTCAAGATGAGGAATGGGACATTGAAGCAAACATTCTAGACTCCTTGTTGAACACTACCAATCAATCTTCATCTGCTTCTCCAATTTCGTCATTTTGTGAAGAAGAGGACAAACAGTGGTTGAAAACAAGTTAATAATAGGAAAGCTGCTCCCTAGAAACAATCCTTAGGCAACATGGTTCTTTGTTCTCGTAGGAAAAAAGGAATGGCTTGATTATGTAGGCCATATTTGTTGTTTTTTTTTTGTAGGTTCTTTGCCTGCTACATTCCTTTTGGTGTTGCTTTAGCAGGTGTTTTGTTTATGTTTTTGTAGCTTTTTTACTTTTTAGTTGTAGTTCTTTGGGTTGGAAGCCCCATAATAGATTGCCAGAATTGCATCTAAAAAAGCCTAACCCACGTTGGCAAATGACCAAGCATTCAAACCAGGACTATAAACTATTCAAAATATATGAGCTAAATGATGCTGCTCTATTGCAATAAAATATCAAATAAGTATTGAGTTTTGGAATGTAAAGAATTAGACATGGAAAAAAATTCCCATTACGTCAGCTAAAGGGAGCCTTCAGGCTATTTACAGCTCATAAAGAATTTTATAAATATAGTTACAAACATTCGCAATCTCCAATAGAGAAACCTTGTGAATAGTAATCTGCAGGAAAACAGAGTGCTAGCATAGACCAATGTGAGGTATTCAAAGTTGTTCAATGGCTGGGAATCAAAACATAGCCCTAAAAAACTCTTACCCCAAGTTCGCCAATGGCTGGGAAACAAAACAGGCTCCAAGTTATTAAACTGATAAGGACATCCACTATAGTTAGTAATAAAACCATACAAAACAAAGGCTACATGTTATTAAACTGATAAGGACATCCACTACAGTTAGTAATAAAACTATAGTTATTTATCAATCATATTATTAAGCACATTGCATAAGATGCCTTTGTTATGTTTTGTACTCAACTATGTATCATTCACTTATCAGCTTCACGCAGTTAGTTGTTAATTCTCAACAGTTACGATTTGATTGGCAACTGTTAGGTGCTACATATAGACTTTGCATAGTCAGGGAAAGCGGTCTGATCCTTGGCTGATCATCTCTAGTCTACTTCTTTGAGAACTTCATGTAAATAAGATGTATTTTTATTACTCTATCTGGTAAGCATTGTTATTTCTGTTCATTATTTCTAATACTAGTTTTATCAGATCTAAGAGTAAACATTGGTGCTGTTGCTGGGGATCCAACCCAAGTCGGCCACTAGAAACAATAAATTTCATTGTAATATTTTCAGCGTATATATACAGGCTCCTCATTAGCAAATAGAGACTAGGAAATAATCAAATAAAGTTTAAAAAAAATTCATATACTTTGGTCTCAGATCCTAAGGACCAGGCTCTTCTCATGTCTGAAATTATTTGCTTGTTTTCAAATTTCAGATTTCTGCATACTGATTTTGTTCTAAGTATTAGCTCCACCCTCCAGCCATTAATACACTTACTGTGTATTTGGCAAACCAGTTCTCTAACACAGTTCAATGCAGAAGGTAGTCGAGTGGCTAAGCAGCTGGGAAAGCAATATTCAGAGAATTTATTCTGCAGAATCAGAGGATTCAATTTCCCAATCTTCCAGTACTAATTTCTCATGTTAGCTGAAGGTACTGGTTGGTCAAGACCACTCAACCATATTATGTATACAGGATGTTATGTAGAACAGAACCTGTGCGGAATTCTATTGTCACCACGGATCCAGATTCTAGGGTTAGAATCTGGCTCATCCAAATCCAGTGGCAGGGTCGGTATTCAGATCTCCGTTGTCAGATTCAGATTTCTTAATTTGCATTTATCTGCTAGATTTTGGGTTTTTGACTGCCTTTTCTTGTTCTCTGTATCAACATCGACCGCCGGCCTTTAAAACACAAATCATGTATTTGGCAACCTAGATTTCTTGCTGTCAAAATCGATGATTGCCAGTTACTACAGTCGATTATCTGCTACAAAACCTCAGTTGTCAATTTTCAAATGTAAAATTTTATGCAAGTCATTTCACTATCACATGTAGTTCAAGGCCCTCCTAAGCTGAGCTTCCTACTCATGACTTTTTTCATCCTCTTTTTATTGTGCCTGCCTATTAGGTGGGGCATTGTATTCCCCAAACTTATTTTGCTCCCTATTTCGTAGCCACTACTTGTGCCACATAATGTTTTTTTTTAAATTATTATTCATAATTTTATGATCCACATCCATTTTTTATATTTTCAATTTTGATTCTTCCTCTCTCATTTTATATAAAAAACACAAAACAAACTTGATATCATGAATCTCCATTGAAACTGACCTCTCCTTGTGAGAAAATGGAACATACCCAACTTTGCTGTTTAACCCATAGCATAGAGAATTTTTATTTTCAAGATTTTTTGGAGATTGAATCATATTCCAATTATGGTGCTTATTATTCTGATATTTTGAGTTTCATTTATAAACTAGATGAGAGGAAGTTTCCTGTCTGTTATGTAATTTAATAGATTATTAAAAAAAATAGTTTCTACACCTTGTTCGCCAATGCTGTTCAACTTTTAAAGGCAACTTTAGGTAAGTATTGTTAATTACATTATTTTGCATGAAGGAGATAACTCTCGATATTCTAATGAATTTCATATTGATCCTAGCGATTATCATGGAGATGATATGCAGGTCACATTACATAATAATAACAACAATGTCATTTGCAGCAGGTGTAAAACATCTTTTTCATTCATCAATTAATTCCTGTTCTTTATTACATTAATTGTAATTTTCGTTGGGTCTGTCTATCCGCTTTCAGATGCATTCATTTTTTAATATGTTATGTATTGATCATTTTCTACATCACCTTCTTTCAATGCAGTCCACATATAACATAATCTTGTATTAATCAGAACCATTATGTCATGGCTTCCTGTCATTTTCCACAGGCAATCAATTTTTTGTCCAACGCTTCTGGTAAATATCAAATTCTATATTTTGCCTGTAGAGAAAAAGTCTCCTAATATAGCTGACCAAAATAATAAACACCTCATCCGGCCAGCCAACACCAACATGCTGTAGTATAAGTTTGATGCATCCCCGTTTCATGGGGTGAGAGATAAACAATTAGAAAGAAAGAATTCTGTATGGTTGAGACCTCCTAAAGGGTTTCTAATGATTAACTTTGATTTAGATTCTAGGGGCAATCCAGATCCTCCACTTAAAGATGAGCAAGGTTGCTTTGCTCACAGTGGTTATCATTTTCTTGGTTGTCAAACAAATAATAATGAAAGTGGAATGGAAGGTTGCAGTCGCTGGGATTTCCTTTGTCTTATCTCTTGGATTTAAAATGTCATGGATGAAGGAGACTCTCTTAATGTTATTAATGGTCTCTATAAAGGCAATTGTCCTAATTGGAAACTTCAGAGATTTTTGGATGAGGCACAAGCACTTTGTTCTTCCTTTGATGTTGTGGTCTTCTTACATTGTTATAGGGAGGCAAATTTGACAGCGGATTTTGAGCCAACTTGTATGTGGAGGAGGGCCTTTGACAGTTTCATATGGTATGCTCCTCAAATCTTGGTCAGGCCTAAGCGAATGGTCGACCTTTTGGCAACCATGGCCAATCTTTTAAAGTTCTTGCTTAAGCCACATGGTGGCCTTTAGTGTTATCCTTTGTGTTTTCATACTAATTTGTTGGTAGATTGTGTGATTGATGTGCCAATGGGTAATTTGATTGAGGATGGTGTTTAAATTGGTTTGCTGCCTACAAATTTACAGCCGAAGCGTGAGAATGAGACTTTTATTTGTGGAAAGCTGCCAGATTCCTTTCTTCATTGTTTTCTTGATTTTCATCAGCAGGTGTTGAAGACGTCGCTAGCAAGCATTAGTGGAGTTCCATTTCGTTGACATTTTCTTGGTATTTTGGAGTCTTAATTGCAAAACGTGCCGGATCTTCTCGGTATGATTTGTTAAAGCAGTGTTAGGGAATATCGGTGTGGGTGATTCTGATCCTCCAAGGTCAATGGCTTCCATCCAAAAGGATTTTGCACAGATATTAGCTTCTGTTGTGCCATCGGCAGAGATGTGGATGTGGTTGTTGATGCTTTTTCCCCTGGAACACTTTTTTGATTCTAGGCTGGCAGTGGAGGAGCCAAATGATGAAAACATAAGAAGGTTGTACCCTCCTCGGTATTGACTATGGCAGATGTCAGTCTGGCCACAAAAAGGAACTTCTTAGTTTATAGGGAGCTACGGGTGTTACAGGCTTGCTACTCTGATGTGGGTAGAGTTGTGAAGAACCTGATGATGACTCATTCTCTTGGGCATCTGCAGGTGTTCAGTGCATTTACCATGCTGGCCTTTGATTCTCGGACATTGTCAAGTTCCAAGAAGCAGGCAGAGGTTTTCCATGATATTAAGTTCCCTCCAGTTGATGTCCCTGGAAGAAGTGACATGGCTGGTAATATTTCAAAAGGGCAAGAAGAGGTAGCAGTGCAGGAAGTGGCAGGCTAGGCTGTTCCTTTTTTGGTGTTGGTGGTTGGGGGCCTTGCCAGCAGTCTTCAGGTGATTCATGGTCTTTTTGGAGGCTGATCTCTTTTTGCCATATTTTGGATTTTGGTCAGCTTCTTGTTTTTCAACCTTTAGGTCATTACTTTTGTAATCATTTACGTTTTGTTTTGAGCAAGGGCTCAATAGATCCGTTGCTATTTAATTTAAAAAAAAAGTCTGATGACATAATTTTGATTCTCAATCATAAGTATCAATATTTATTAAAAGTTAAAATATTACCATATAAAGCATAGCCTCTAGGCAGAAGAAAGAGGCATTATGTGTAGTAATCAAACTCCACTGCACCTAAAAAAATGTCAATACTGTCTGAAGGAAAAGTGTTGATTTAAGGTAGCTTCGGTCAGATATAAATGATGATTGCATTTATATGCATCATCATCATTTATATGTGATTGAAATTACTTATCATATATATAACTTCTGAAAGTAAGAGATTCGAATTTCTAAGCATGAATAAAATTCGAATTATAAATGATGATTGAACTTCATATTATACAAACGCTGTTTGATATATACTTGCGTATGTTTGATGTTAGCCACCGATTAATATCGGTTGACTAAAGGAAACCCGCGCACTCAAGGGACACGTCCTCTCATAGGGTGTGTCTCCTCCTACAGGTATAAAGTATGATTACAATCTTCTATTGTAGATATTGAAATCGATAGATGTTCTGCAATCAGAAGATCTGAAACAAAGACTTTAGAAATCTGACTTAGAATTAATAGAAGTAAATTGAGATCTAGGATTTACTTATTCTCCCTTAGAATATAATCTGATTAGATTTGATTAAATCTAACATGGTATCAAAGCCACGTTGAGAAAATCCGAATCAAATTAAATAATCAGATTATTTAGGAAAATCGTATTTTTAAAGAAATCAAGTTCACATCACATTCTTCATAATGTCAAGTGTGATCAGATTTGAAGACCGTCTCAAAGGTGCAAACAACTTCACATCATGGAAATTCAGAATCATGATGATTCTAAGAGAAAATAAGTTAGACTCCTTTGTGAAAGAAAACAAGAGAGAACCAGAGGATGATCCAGAGAAAACTCAATGGATTGAGAACAATGAGAAAGCCATGAAAATCTTAGTAGATGCAGTTAGGGACCATATAGTACCTATTTTGTCAAAACATGAGACTGCATATCTAATGTTCAAATCCCTTGAGGGCACCTTTGAAATAAACAACACCAATAGGACTCTTGCATTAAAAAGACAACTCAACAATGTTCAAATAAACAAAGGAGAAACTATTAATGAATACTTCATGAGAAACACTGAACTAAGGAATCAACTATCAACAATTGGATACCAAATTGATAGCAAGGAGTTAACGTTGATAGCTCTAGGAGGCCTACCTAACTCATGGGAGTCATTTGTTCAAGGAATAAGTGCGAGATCTAAACCCACTTAATTTGATAGGCTAGGAACTGACTGCTTACAAGAAGAAACAAGACTCTCAACAAAAGAAAACAAACAGAAACCCATAGATGAGGATATTCATGTGCTCAACACAACATCTAATAAATGGGGTAAGAAGAATTCTTACGGGAAATGATCATTCAAGAGAAAGAGGAAAATTCCTATGGAAAAGGATCATTCAAGAAGAGGAAAGACATTTCTCAAATACAATGTTTTAGATGTGATCAATATGGGCACTATGCAATGAAATGCCCTGATAGAACAAAACAACAAGCATCCTTTGCTAAAGTAGGAAAATCAAATTCAGACAATGAATCTGAGAAATTTGTATTCTATTCAACTTTATCAAGTCAAGTATTTAACAATATCAACAACTGGGTAATTGATAGTGGTTCTTCAAGACACATCACAGAGTTCAGAGAACACCTAGACACTATGACTGAAGAGACTGATGAAGAAGTAACTATTGGGGATGATTCTGCACATCCTATAAAAGGGGTTGGAACTTGCTCCATCAAATTGAAATCTGGTCTCTCCCTTCAACTCACTGGAGTTTTATTCGTACCTGGAATAAAGAGGAATCTAATATCCATCTCTGCTCTTGAAGACAATGGATAGATGGGCAAGTTTTGGCATGGCCTAAGAACTCAACTATAAAGAAAGCTCAAACCATAGGTATAAGACAAGGTTATCTTTACAAACTGTGCACTGAAGTCAAGCAAGCCCTTACCCTTGATACTTTTGATTCAAATGAAATTTGGCATAGAAGATTAGGACACCTTCATTTCCGTGCCCTACCCTCTGTGGAAAAACTAGTAACAGGATTGCCTAAATTAAAACAAACTCATGAAGGAGCGTGTAAAGGGTGTGCCATAGGAAAGAATACAAAGGGATCCTTCCATAATAGTTTGAGTAAGACCAAAGAAGTGTTAGAACTCATTCACTCTGATTTGTGTGGACCTATGTCTGTACCCTCCATGGCAGGCTTCCTATATTATGTAATATTTATAGACGACTACTCTAGGAAGACCTGGATTTATTTTCTTAAGTGTAAAGAGTCAATGGAAATCCTTAAAAGGTTTAAGGAGTTCAAAGCTCTCACTGAAAACTTCTCCGGAAAGATAATCAAAATTCTTAGGACAGACAATGGGAAGGAATACACCTCTGAAATCTTTAAGGAATTTTGCATAAATGCTGGGATTAAGAGGGAGTTTACAGTAGCCTACAACCCTCAACAAAATGGTGTTGCTGAAAGGAAAAATAGAACTATTGTAGAAGCTGCAAAAGCAATGTTATTTGATCAGAACATAGAAACCTCATTCTAGGCATAAGCCTCTAGGACTATTGTTTACATCCAAAATAGATGTCCACATTCCCATCTAGACAACGAGACTCCTAAAGAAGCTTTCACGGGTATAAAACCTGACATTAGTCACTTAAGGATCTTTGGCTACCCGGTCTACATTCATGTACCTAAAGAAAAGAGATTCAAACTAGAACCTTCTGGAAAGAAAGGGGTATTTGTGGGATATAGTGAAACCTCCAAAGCCTACAGGATATTCATACCCGAGCAGAAACAAATTGAACTAAGCAGAGATGTCATCTTTGAAGAAAACCTTGCATTCAAAAGGGCAAGGAGTTCAAGTGAGATAGAAATTCTTACTTCCCCTAGCGGCTTAGAAGTGGAACCTACTCTTGAGATTCAGAGGGAGTATCCTGAAGAAACAATAAGTGAATTTCAATCTGCTTTAGAAGAGAATCCAAATGACAATAGCAAGAAAAGACCACTTTGGGCTAGGAAAATGATTAAAAAAGTTGAGAATCATGCAACACCCAAGGGAACCTTTAGGGAAAGTAAGAGACCCAAAAGGTTCTCTAGCTATGTTGCTCTAATGAATGAAATCATCAATTCAAAACCCACCAATGTTACAGAAGCCTTCAAACATCAAGTATGGAAGGATGCAATGACAGAAGAGTATCAGTCCATCTTGAAAAATGATGTATGGGATATAGTGCCTAGACCCAAAGAGAAATCTGTTGTTTCTTCCAAATGGCTCTTTAAAATCAAACATGTTGCTGATGGCAGTATAGAAAAACACAAGGCACGCTTTGTGGCCAAAGGTTTTTCACAAAAGGAAGGCATTGATTATGAAGAGACATTTGCACCTGTTGCCCGATACACATCTGTGCGAGCAATGATAGCTATTGCAACAACTAAAGGCTGGAAGATCCATCAAATGGATGTGAAAACTACCTTCCTGAATGGAACCATTGAAGAGGAAGTCTATCTAGAGCTGCCTGAAGGTTTTGTGATACATAAACCTGAATCACATGTATGCAGATTAAATAAAGCTCTATATGGACTTAAACAGGCTCCCAGGGCTTGGTATGAAAGAATTGACAGCTATCTCTTGGGACTAGGATTTTCCAAGAATGATGCAGACCCAAATCTTTATTTTAAGGTAATTAAAGGTGATATGCTAATAATTATTTTATATGTTGATGACCTGCTGATAATAGGAGAAGATCACCTCATTGCTCAAGGAAAGAAGGATCTAACTTCAGAATTTGACATGAAAGACTTGGGCATTTTACATTACTTCCTGGGTTTAGAAGTCTAGCAGAAATCAGATGGCATCATACTAAATCAAGGAAAGTATACTATTGATATTCTGAAGAGATTTGGAATGTTGGATTGTAGACCCATGTCTACACCTATGGAAACCAATCTTCACAAACTAAAAGAAGCAACAGCAGAATCTAAGTTTGCAGATTCCACTCTATATAGACAAATGATTGGATCATTGATGTACCTAGTTAACACCAGACCTGATATTTGCTATGTAGTGAATGCTCTAAGCCAGTTCATATGTGAGCCAAAGGAAATTCACCTTATGGCTGTGAAACACATATTGAGATATCTTCAAGGCATTATTGGATATGGTCTTCTTTACAGAAATGACCAACTAGATCTACATGGATACTCTGATTCAGATGAGGCTGGAAGTGTAACCAATCGGAAAAGCACATCAAGATGTTGCTTCAGTTTAGGATCGGCTATGATCTCCTGGATCAGCAGAAAACAGTCTTCAGTAGCACAAAGCTTGACAGAAGCTGAATATATTGCCGCCTCTATGGGGGCACGAGAAGCAGTATGGCTCTAGAAACTGCTAATGGGGCTATTTGGTGAGCCCTTGAATCCTACCGTTATCCATTGCGATAATCAGAGTTGCATCAAGCTTTCAGTAAATCCAGTATTCCATGATAGATCTAAGCATATTGAGATCCTTTACCACTATGTAAGAGACATGGTAGAAAGGAATGTGATCCAGTTGGAGTATATTAGTACAAATGATCAAACTGCCAACATTCTCGCCAAGCCTCTCTCCAGAGTTAAAGTTGAACACTTCAGGAAGAAACTTGGTATGGTTGAAATGTAATTTGATATTATGATTGAATTTCAAATTGTTTAGTTGTACTAATATATTTAAAGATGTTTAATGTGTAAACTCTTTTGTCATGTGTGTGACTCCATGACTTTATGGGCCCTCTATCCCCCTGTGTACATTATTGAAAGGTGACGATCTTTCTAATAATGGACACTTGTATTTGACATTGTAAAGTGACGACTCTACAATGATGTGTTGAACTATCATGATAGATATCATGTGACTTGATATCTGTGGACATATCATGATAGTATCTCGTGGACATTTTGATAGTTATCATGTGACTTGATATAAAAATTGAAGATCATAATGTTCCCTATGAGATAATCATGGTGGCTATATTTATGCATATCCGTGGACATGCCATGAACTATTATGGTAGACATCATATGATTTGATGTCAGTGTACATACCATAATAAAGATCCATTATGAAGAATGTCATGTGACTTGACAAAATTTTGGAATCATACCATATCTTTGATATCACGTGTACGGTGATATCTATTCTTACTTGTTTTGAGTTATCTTCCCTAGCTAAGAGGGAGTGTTGATTTAAGGTAGCTTCGGTCAGATATAAATGATGATTGCATTTATGCATCATCATCATTTATATGTGATCGAAATTACTTATCATATATATAACTTCTGAAAGTAAGAGATTCAAATTTCTGAGCATGAATAAAATTCGAATTATAAATGATGATCGAACTTCATATTATACAAACGCTATTTGATATATACATGCGTATGTTTGATGTTAGCCACCAATTAGTATCGGTTGACTAAAGGAAACCCGCGCACTCAAGGGACACGTCCTCTCATAGGGCGCGTGTCTCTCCTTGAAGGCGTGTCTCCTCCTACAGGTATAAAGTATGATTACAATCTTCTATTGTAGATATTGAAATCGATAGATGTTCTGCAATCAAAAGATCTGAAACAAAGACTTTAGAAATCTGACTTAGAATTAATAGAAGTAAATTGAGATCTGGGATTTACTTATTCTCCCTTAGAATATAATCTGATTAGATTTGATTAAATCTAACAAAAAGGAAAACAAACATTCCTCCAAATGCCAGTACCTAAGTTGCATATATACATACTTATTCTGCCCTTCACTTCTATCCCTAAGTTACCGGTTCGAGTTCGGGTTTGGGTTTGAGGGGTCAGTTTGCAGGTTCAATCAAAAAAAAATTGGGGTTGGGTTCGTTTTGGGTTCATTGATGCAAAACATATAAAAAATCAGAAATATATACATATTTGCAGAAATAATTTAGTTCAAAACACACCACCATACTAATAGTCAAATATTAGTCAAACTTGAATATCATGTATAGATTAAAGTTAAAAAATAATAATGTCAAGTGTCAACAGTCAGCCATCATTGATCAAATATCATATGGGTCGTCAAAAATATCATCATCACCATCGAGATTAGATGATGTATGTAGTGGTAAATTAAAAGAACCACAAATAGTGCCACTGGCATTGACACTACCACTAGCACTAGCACTCTCATGCTCACTAGTTGGCCCATAGTCATCGTCAACATCAAGTGCAGCAAAGTGGGCAATGGAAGCATCCAAGTCAATACTCTTTGGCTTGATATCCCACTTCCTTGTGTCCCCTTTTTTTGAAGAAATCTTCCTCTACGATCTCCTTGACAAAAACAAACACTTGCAAATGCGTAGGAACAGCACAACAAACAGCTTGGAGCGTTCAACAATCAATCTTCAACTCTATTTGTGCAATGGCAAGCAAGAAAATAAGTTCAAGAATTGAGGAAAATATTTTTGTGTTTCATTCACAATATGAAAAATGAGTTTGATTTTTCCTTTTGGATGTTTTTTATGTCACATTTTAGGGTTAAGGGGCGAATGGCACCTTTTAGAGTAGAAAAAAAGTCAAAAAAAAATTAAAAAGCTGAAATTGTTGATTGGTTGTGTGAGTGGCCGAAATTTGGCTCAAGTTCGCCCAAGTTTGTTCGAACCAAACCCTATCCAAACCCATAAGGGACCGAACAAGGACCTCGAACCTAGGTCGGACCGAAGGACCCGAGGTCACCCTAGGGTGACCCAGTAACTTAGTTCTATCCCGAATGCAACAATACAAGTTGATGCAAATTAGCTCCAAGTATGATATGAATACATTTAATGATAATTTTCGTAATATAAGTTTAAAATAATCCTCACTTCCATGAAATAGCCATGTTTGCATTTCATCAAAATCCAACTTACAAAATTGAATCAAAAATACAGATACACAAGATAGCAACATACCTATATGCGGTCTTAGTAATGGAGCCATCATATGATCAAAGTTCATTCCATCTTTTATACACAATCCTCGCTCTCACAACAAAATGAATGGGCAACATTTCTAAATCATCATTAACAATTCATCTTGTAGGCTCTTCTTCCATATCCATAGTTATACTTTTGTTAATAAACAAAACCTCACATAAACAAGCACCAATGGCATTGAAAGTGTTTAAAAAAACGACAAAACCTAAAACAAAAATAATGGAGAAGAGGTACTCTATTAGAGATTATTTTCTTAAAGATTTTTAAAGTCTATATTACCTAATCCCGAGTTTTTGCCTGATGAACTACATTAATACAATTTGGGTCACTATTCTAGGTCGGGATAGCTTGGGGTTTACCCTATGCAGCCCAAGTACCCTAGGCTAACCTGGATTGCCAACCCTTAAACTGGCTAAAATAACGTCTTTTTTAAGTTTTTTATTAAAAAAAAATGTAACTACCCTAATTTCACCCTAAAATGCATGTTATTCACTTATTTTGCCTAAACTCAATCCTTTCTGCCTTCATTTCACATATAGAAATGACCAAAACAGCTTTTTTGCCTCCAAGCTGCCATTTTATATTCTTCAAGATTGTTAGATGTTTCTTCAAAGGTGAAGCCTACAAGAGTTGTTGGAAATTTCATAAAAGGTGAAGGCTACAAAAGAGAAAGAGCTACACCTACAAGATTTACCTATCAAAGGTGAATCCATCTTACAAGTTTTTCAACAAAAAAAATTAAATATTTTAAATAATTTTTAAACCTTTTATACATAATATAATGGTTGTAATGCAATTTTTTTGTTTTTCTAAAGTTAATGCAATGTAAGGTTGTAATGTTTTATCATTTTCTTTTATTATTCATATAAAATGGCTTGTAGTTCTAGTTCAAATTGACATAGCAACACTTATTTGGTGACATACATACATGATTGTAGAACAAACTGTTTACTCGTAAAGACTAGTTGATCAATTAATACAGAGTAAACGAAAATATATAACAGCAATAAGAAACATATCACTAATGCATATGCACAGAATAGGTAGCATATTCTTCATTCATCAAATTTGCAGTAAGTACATCATACAAAATATGTGTGGTCCCCAACTACAAATGAAACATGATATATATATTTGTCCGATGTCAGTTGGGGACACCAACCATCAGCAACTACCCAATACAACTAACTAACCGTCGAGGACTAACTCCCAATTACAATATAAACTGATTACTTTTGTTGAACACAATATTATTTATTTATTTATATTTTTTCCGACGACATCAACCCCACCCCCCCAAAAAAAGAGTCATCTTCTAGACGACAACAAACAAAATAGGGAGTTGATACCCAAATTACATTTACTGAGATGGAGGGTGAGAGGATGTCCCCAGATCAAGGTAGATGTCAACGAGCGAAGCTCTCGTAGCCTGCAAACCTCCTTCGTACACATCCTCAACTAGTGCTTAGCCATGATCTCTCACTCCCTTGCTACCTTAACCATCTATGCAGCCTCCATCACTTGTCATTTTGCTTGGTCAATTCTCTCGCCTTCTCTGCCAATTTGGCCTCCATGGCCGTCACTCTCTACTCTGTCTCCTCCATCTCTGTCATCTTGGCCTCTATGGCTGATACTCTGGCTAGCTCATTGGCGGTGAGTTGTGTCTGCTAAGCTAGCCACTCTTGGAATTTATATGTTTGCACGGTTAACTCTTCCTGCCTCCTGTACCAATTGCAGAGCCTCAATCTTCTCCTGCACCGCCTCGTCTGTGGATGTCATCTGTCATTTCAGCCTATAAAATACATCCCTAAAGGATGCCTCTATACCAAACAAGGCTGAAATCAAACGATCCTCTCTCCCTCCTAGTGAAGGCCTCGCTAGATGCCAAACCTGCAACATCGTCGGAGTCTCAACTCCAAGTCATCCTCTAGAAGTGAAGCAACGAGCGAATTCTCCCTCGCACATTGTTTGTACGAACACCAATATTCGTTGCACCTCCTTTGCTACCAATGGAGACTGACCCATGTCTAGTCATTTGAATATGTCTCCTACTTCTTGCATCACTGCAGCCATCGCCTAAAGTTCCCGAATGTACCTTTGAATTGTCCCCAAAGGGTCTATAGAAATTCTATAAGGGACATTACAAGTTGTCCCATGTGAATGCATCCACTCTCGTGTCAACATCTATTTTGCCTTTGCTTGGCTTGGCTGAAGAAATGCATGACCTATAATGCGCAACCTTCTTTCCTTTGTTGTTGCTTGCATCCATGGCTGAAATGAGTATTCAGTAATGAGTTCCCTGACACCGATTAAATACACATCACTTTCCTCGAAACCAAAAATCGTTCCTATAACTATCAATTCTTACTATGTATTTTTGAATTTGCTAATTTCGTACTTGGTAGTGGCGTTCCAACAATGGTTTATACCATACGATATACGAATGCATTGTCTAGGGAAATGATAGCGTATGACAATGGATATCTACAATCACTCTCCTACTCGAATTTCCACCGTACGGCCTCCTCCCTCTGTACGACTTCCTTCTACTAAAGGATGCAATGTGTCGTATGATGGCAAGCTGATGCACAAGTAATGGTCATACGTCTCTCTACTCGAATGGTAATGGTCGTACAATTCCTGGTTCTTCACTCCTCTGTACAAATTGCCACCATATGCTCACCTCAATCCTCCAATGTATGATGCCAACAATTGTTTGTACCCTTAGAGTGGTGATTTGATTCCTCCTTCGCACGCTAAACCCTTTGCTAGGTCATACGACCCAAAGTACATTGTTGATATCAAGTTGTCGTACATTGTTGATTGAAGACCGTTGTACGCTGCTAGTTATGTGTCGTACGATGACCCTAATCAAGTTTCTTTGTACATTTTCTCTAATCACCTTGTTGATTGATCGTCGTACAATGGTCCTTGTTACCTACTATCATACAATTTGTTTTGGATGCTATCGTACAATCCGTGTCTGTGTTCCCTTCCGCTATACGATGCTCTTCTCCGTCTACATTCCTCATACTATGATTTTGCCTCATCCTTCGCCAATTCCCTGCACAATGACCCTCAGTCAGACTGTACGATTTGCTCCTTGTAAAATTTGATAACTCCCTTTATGCCATTTGACTTTTATCAATGCTATCAGTATCTTTAATACATAAGTTTTTTTCTCCAATACTTTAGCATTTTTTAATTTTATTTTTCTCCACTTTATTTTAATATTTTTTCCTTTCACCTTTATTTTAATACTTTTTCGATTTTTTAATTTTTTGCTTTTTTTCGATTTTCTAATTTCCAACTCCGACAATTTTTTTTATTTTATTTTTTTTCCTTCTTTATTCTCATTTTTTCTCTTTTGGCCTTTCATTTCATCGTATTTTATTAACTTCACCTCCAAAGCATATCACCACTTATAGGCAAAGGGAGGCCTTTTATAGCATTCTTCTTCGTAACATGTGTCAAGGTATTTTAAATCAAAAATCTTATCTACTAGAGAAGCGGGTCTCATGCCTTTATAGCTTTTGTCAACGTATCATCTGCCATGTTGTTGGTACCATGTCACATTCTCTCCATTCAAAGTCAGTGGACCTATTGGATTTGGTATCACCCACCATAGTACATTCAAAGTCACCAATGTAGGGGGTTCCAAATCATGTTCTTTGGTGTGCTTGATGACCTCTTCATTGTATCCGTCTAATTGGGTGATGAGCATGTCTTTCGCCATTATTAAGGCTTTCAAGCACAGTGCTTCCTTTTCTAAAATTCGTTCCAATCGTCCTCGTCCCAATCATCTTTATCTAAGTCACCTTTGTTTTGGTCTTCTTTTTCCTTTCACTCCTCGACTTCTTTGTCGAGTTCATAGGACACGTACCCTCTTCTCTCTCCTTCCATCTCTATGATTTGCAGCATGTTGCAATCTCATTGGAATACTTTGTAATCCTCCATCTACCAGTGGAAGAGTCCATTGAATGAACTCGTCTCATCCTTCGAGCATAGTTGGAAGTCCAGGACACCTTTGTCGTTTGGTTCTATGACTCCCCTTTCTTCTTCCATTCTTGATCCTCCTTCAAACTCTGAGTCGAATGATGTCAATTCTTCGCTAACTGCTTGATTTCTCAAATCAATCATGTGCTTTCTCCCATTGTTCTCTATGGATAGTGTTTTTTTTTTCCAATCGTGGTCTACCTTGGCTGCAATCAACCATCCTCTCTCGAGTAGTGCATCGTATGCATTTTTCTCCAAGGGGATGACCATGAAATTCGACAAGAATGGTTGGGTCTTGATCATCACCTTTTGTGCCATTAATGTTCCCAACGGCTTGATGCCATGTTGGTCGGTGCCCACCAATTGGAATGTCGGTGACCAAAGTGTTGGTTTCCCAAGACACTTCCATGTGTCTTTAGGTAGTACATTGACTCCCGATCCTCCATTAACAATCATGTTTGTTAGATTCTTCCCTACAATCTCCATTTGTACAACAACCGATCTCTTCCCGATGTTTACCGTCAACAACATTGGGTTGATGACTTGTTCACCTTGGGGTGATGGTTCCACTACCATCTCTTTTCTTCGGCCTACCTATTGCTGACTTTGCTCGTCACCGACTATGTTATCACCATTCCCAACGTGGCATTGTTTGGAGAAGGTATGTTACTTTAATTGGTATGGTTGTCTGCAATACCCGTCGTACGATGTTCTTTTCAGACTACAACTGCAACAAGGTACTTGCAATTTCTTGGGAGGTTCTTCGTTCTTTAGCCATCGCCTATTCTACTTCGGCTTTGGCTTCCCTCATTCATTCCTTCTTTGTACGAGGATCTAGGTAAATTGCTTTCTTTGTTTGTGCTCTAGTGATTGCCAATACTTCCTCGGTTTGTTCCTCCACCCATGTTGATGCCTTTTTGTTTCGAGCAGTCGATGTCCTCATGATCACCTGGTCCAGACCACTTACAGAGCATCCCCGTTTTGTCTTGTTACTCTAGCATTCTTGGGCAAAGTGACCCCATTGGTTACACTTTTTGCATTGGATCATTGGTCACCCCTTCGCATTGTAGTGGATTTTACTCCTTGCTCCACTATTGTTGAATCAATTGTTCTTTCCTCTTTTGTTCCTATATCCGCCTAGAGATGCATTGGTATCAGTATTTTGTGGTTTTGGTGGTGTGGTCGGAGGAGTTGACAGATCTCCTTGGGTGAAGAGCACTTGTGTGCTTCTTGTTTTCAAATTGTATGGGCATTCCTTAATGGAATGTCCTATTACTTGGCAAATGGTTTTTTCGGACAATTTGTTTTGTATGGCCTTCTCCTTTGCAATCGGTGCACCACAGTTCCTTGTTTTCTCTTGTATTATCCTTCTCAATATTCAACTCCATCATCCTCATCATGTCCTTTCTCAAGGCTTGAACGATCTTTCATTCAACGTCGCTACAATCATCTACACTCTCATCATCGTCTGTCTTCCTCATTCCTCGAGAAGATGTCTTGCCTTTGCTTTCTATGTCCATTGCTAGATTGTAGGTGTCGACATACGATGATGGAGGTATGACCTTCATCTTCTTCCTTAGTGAAGGGATCAACCCTTCGATGAACAACCTCTTCTTCAGCCCGCCAGCTGGCTGGATTTCCAATTTGACCAACATCTCCTTGAGTCTACGATTGTAGGCTCGTACGTTCTACTTACCTTGTTAGGTGTTGTATATCTCTGCTACAATCTCGTTGTCATCTCTTAGGAATTTGAATTCTTCCTAGAACACTCGTTTCAATTCCTCCCATGTGTTTTTATGTCTTACTTCCAGTTTAGTATACCAATCGATTGTTATTCCCCTAAGAGTTGTTGGAAATGCTCTCAACCCATATCCTTTATCGTCCTGACCGTTTGCTACCCAAATTGTTTCACAAGTTTTACAATGTCGTACAAAGTCCTTTGCCCCGTTTCTACTGGACTTCGAGAGTTTTTGCCACTCCACATTCGGACTTGTTGGGGAGTCACCATCTTTCCTTTACTCGTCCTTTGTTAGCATTTGTCACCTTCGAGCTGCCTTCGAGGTTTTTTCGATGCTCCCTCTGTCCTAGTGTTTTCGGCTCTAGTCATCCGATGTTCAAATCCTCTTTTAATGTCCACTGTTCAATCTGGTGAATGGTCTCTGTCAAATCATCCATATGTTTCCTTTGGCCTTCCCCTTCGGCCGATTCTATTCGTGTGAATTACTTGGACGATCGGGTTGGCAATTTTCGTCTTGCCTCCCCCTTGCCTAGCGGTATGTCTTTCAATGACGACCCTTCTTCATCTAATGGTCCCCTAACGGTGTTCTCTTCCTCACTTTCCCCTTCGTCCGACGTTGACGGTCCAGACAGTTCTATAACTTCGTCGGCAAGGTCAATTTGTGTTTCGTCATTGCGAAGTGGTAGGTGTCTGGCTATTTCAATCCAATCTCCCCTTGTACATTCTCTTGTCCTGATGGTTCTTTGTCTCTCCTGACTATGGCTTCTACTTACACTTCGGCTTCGACTTCTATTCTTGCGTGGACTTGGGCTTTCTCTGAGAAATCCTTTCCCTTCGTCAACTACACCCCTCAATCATCAATGCCTTTTTGTTTGTTCTTTTATCCCTAAGGATCTTATTTTCTGGTTGATTGATTCGTGACTGCTTTGTTTTAGTTTTCCATTTTTGTTTGAGGCTAATGGCATAAATTCTTTGACGTACATCGTCAATTAGTGTCACAATCTTCCTCCTCTCTTCTATTTTGTTCTACATATCATTGTAGTATTTGTTGCCTTCATTGTTTCCTATCTTTCTCGACGCGAAGGTCTTGCAATATGATATAGTGTCGTGCTATCAATATAGGCAATCTGTTGAGAAGACGATCGACCTCCGAATTGACAGTCAAGTTATCCCAAGTGGCGGCCTGAGGGACCTCTCACCTAAGAGCGTCCCTTCGTACATGTTCTTTGAGTGAGATATCCCATAGATTTATGAGGTATTTGTCAACACGTCTTCTCTTTCCTCGTTTGCTTGCACCGTCTCTTCGGTTGGCTGACCCATTACACTGCCATGACTCCCATTTGTGTTTGGGGTTTGTTTTTTTGATCTAGGGCATACCTGCAATTTTGAAGCATCTTCAGCTCAAACGGATCTCGCCATTGCGTCCGCAGCGGTCCAAAATCCCTAAATCCACTGTTCATTCGTCCATTTTGGACAAAGTCGAAATTTGAGGCAAAATAATTTTGCAGTACGGCCATCCGTCTGCTAGTAAAAAAAAATCGTTTTTTTTTCTCGTCAATTTTTTTTATTTTTTTAAAAAAATTGAAAAAAGTTTGTAAGCTTTGATTTTTATGAAAAAAAAAAATCAAAAAACAAAAGCCTTTTTTACAGCTTGCTTAGGCCAGGGGCGAGACCCTGCACAGTGTACCCACGCTGCATGGGGTACGGTGGGGGTGGGCCCACGTGCCTCCCCCACCCAACTTTTTTTTAAAAAAATCTAAAAAAATTTCTGTTTTTTTTATGATTTTTTTTAAATAAAAAAAAATCAATCCTTTTTTTTATATAAAAAACATTTTTTTTCAAAACTAGCCCAATCGCACTTTTACGGTGACGGTCGTTTGGCCGTCAAATTTAGACAAGTATTTTTGTTGCGACGGCCGTAAGACCGTCAAATTTAACCCAACGCTAGTTTTTCCCTCTTTGGAGCTGTTTTATTCCAGGGGCCGTAACTTGGGCATACGATATCGTTTTTTGGCAAACAAGATATCGTCGGAAAGCTAGTTTTCTCATCTTTCCATTGGTGTGGGTTTCATTACTTCTTTTTTCTGTTGGTGCATTCTACAACCAGTTGAAGACAAAGGGGCTATTTTCAGTCTCAAGCTCATAACTTTTTATCAGTTTCTCCATTTTTCGCAATCTCAGTGGCGTTGGAATCGTATTTCAGAGCTCTTCAGTTTCATCCATGCCATTTTTCCAGATTTCATTCCAAGTATATTTTATTCAGTTATTTGTGTTTTCACACTCTGGTGGATTACCTGGACATATTTGCTCTTGGAAACTTTTTGTTTGCATGGGATGCTTTGTTTTTTGCTGTTATTCATGTATTTCCAGCATTTTGTCCTTTGAGGACATTTTTGAGCATCATTTGTAAGCAATCTTTTATGTAAACGCACTAAGATAAAGTGTCACACTATTGTACATGCATTTGGGGATTTTGCACATAAGGTTGTGCCATATTTTTGTACTCGCACTGTTATTATAAAGTGCCATGAGGGGTTGTGTAGTTTGCCTTTGTTTTGCCATCACATCTTTGTCCGGTGAGTATCCCTCCACGACGACAGTGAATCCATACCATGGGGGGTTGTGTAGTTTGCCTTTGTTTGCCATCACACCTTTGTCCGGTGAGTGTCCCTCCACGACGACAATGGATCCATATGATTCTAGCCTCATGCATGTGTGCTTTATTTTGCACACCACTTTTTCAATTGCAGGTGCTTTCTTGTGCACTTTCAGATGTTGTTTCTTCTTCCTCATGCACTACAGGGTGTTTCACATCATTTCAGTGGATCTGTCAGGCTCTCCTACTTCAGCATTATGGGGGGGTATTATACTTTCGTGCTTATGCTTCCTTGGTTTTGCCTTGGAAGGGATCTTCCATTCTCAGTTGATCAGTGTTTCAAACTATTGGTTTTTGTGCCATCTGTATCTTCATTCCAGGTGTTTGCCTTTGTTTTCCATCTGATTCGAGTAGTGTTGTATGGGCACTTATATAGATTGTTGTCTTCTTGTTCCTGATCATCCTATCTTCATCGGAGGTTCTTCAGCACCATAGCAGTCATCTTTCGACAATTGTTTGCAGCTTCTTTTGCTTCAGTGATGTTTCTTCTTGGCTTTCTGCATCTTTTTTTGGAGTAGAGTTTTTTCCCATGAGGTTTTCTCTATTTCTCCACTTTACAGAGATTTGGTTGTATTTGGGTACCTGATCTGGCCTAGTTGTCGGGACCCATGTTTGCCTTCTTGCATTGTAATTACCTTTGCTTTCTTGCATTCGTCTGTAGCTGCACTGTTGCTCATCTTAAGGGGGGTGTTAGAGTAAAGGTCTTAACTTAATTATGTTGATTAAGTTACCTTTATTCCCCCCTTAAGATTTCACGTTAGTTTGCATAAAGTGAATTATTAAATGTTTTCCTATTAGGGTTTGCATGATCTCCTTTTTATAAGGATTGATCCCATAGTATTTCATATCAATTCATTCTCTCTGATATATACATTTTCAGTTTTCAGAGAACCCTTGCTTGTTTGTCTCCATCTCTTCTTTTGTGACAGGTTATTTGCATGTAGGTGATCTTCAGGGTTTGTGGTGTTGTATTTTCTCAACTCCTACATACACTTCTTTGAGGTGGGCATTTTGTTGGCATTGAAGCCAACATAGAAATGAGTATGAGGGCTCATATAGTCAAATAAAAACTCATCTATGCATTGTGACTAGCTTCGGAATAAGAGTTTGTCCAAAGCAAAATAAAAAAGGGTTGCCAAAAGAACAAATAATAGCATATATCAAAGAACAAAAGGTTGCCAACATTGTAAGTAACAAAGCAAAGGTAAAATCACATTCTCTATCCACAAAAGGATCACGCAAGCCTCCTAGTGGCTTAATAGTATTGATTACCTAACATCTTTTTTAATCCACCACCATCTTCCCAAGAAAACACCTCCTTTCTTTCCCATAAAAGAGGCCCATTGGATAAGGCTGTTAATTTTAGGATCAAAAATGAAATAAGCAGAAATACAGAATTGTGAACAATAAGACACAGCAAATACCCTGGGAAAACCCTCCTCGAGGGAGAAAAACCCAACAAAAGATATATCTCTTATATTAGAATGAAAAGAGCAGAAATCTGCTTTACAACTTGGCCAAACACTAGGCCGATCTAAAGCTATGAAGATAGCCCCTCTCCTAGGTGCGATTATACAAAGAATATGATATCTCCTTAATCACAATCTGCTTGATGAATAAATATCGATCTGCTGCAAAATGACGAACTCCTTCTAGTAGTGCGAACTTGTCTTGATTGAATTGAATTACAAAATGAAGTGAATCGTCTTGTTTATATATACACCAAGACGTCTTTCCATGAAGAGTCAGCCTCTTTCACATAAGAGACAACTTTACAAAAATGAGATGACTTTTCATCAATTCGGCCTTAAAAAAAAAAATTAATTATTTGAAGTGAAGCGACTCTTCACCTGAGTCGATCACAAATAAATAAGTAGCACTTCCTTTATTTATTTGTTTAATTCAGGTGAAGGATAACACCCGCCACTATAACATCAACACTCCCTCTTAGCTAGGGAGGTATCCTTCCAGATATCCGTGTCATGGAGTCTCTCAACATGACACCCACAATGGCTACACCCATTTGTGGAAAAGAGTTGATCACGGAGTCTCTCAACATGATATCATCATGGAGTCCCTCAACATGATGTCCACCATGGCTACTCCCATGTGTGGAAAAGAACATGTGCACAAGTGCCCATCACGGAGTCACTCAACGTGATGTCATCATGGAGTCTTTCAACATGATGTCCACCATGGCTACTCCCATGTGTGGAAAAACACAAGTACAAAGGATTCATCACGGAGTCTCTCAACGTGATGTTGTCATGGAGTCTCTCAACATGACATCCACCATGGCTACTCCCATGTGTGGAAAGAACCACATCTCCGTCTCAGAGATGGACAAGGGCTTTCACCTCATATTTCTCTGTCTCAGAGAAATATGCATTATAGCAAATATCACTAATGTTGAGTCTCCCTCTCAGCAAGGGCAACATTCTCCACTACTCCAAACTTGTCTCAAAAATATGTAAACTTCACTCTGGCAAGGGGCTTGGTGAGAATATCAGTCGTCTGATCATCAGTGCAAATGTACTTGAGTTGAATTACTTTCCTTAGCACCATATCTCTGATATAATGATACTTGATCTCCACGTGTTTAGTCCTATCATGAAACACTGGATTGATAGAGAGCTTCACACAACTTTGATTGTCACAATGAATCACAGTTGGCTCCAATGTTTGACCAAACAATCCTACAAGGAGCTTTCGAAGCCACACTGCTTCTCGAGCTGCTACACAAGCTGCAATATATTCAACCTCTGCAGTGCTTAGTGCTACAGAAGTCTGCTTCCTGCTACACCAAGAAATCATGGCAGACCCCAAACTGAAGCAACATCCAGAGGTGCTCTTCCTATCAGTTACACTCCTGGTCCAATCAGAATCAGTATAGCCTTGTAACTTCAGATCTTCACAGGAAGTATATCTCAAGCCATATCCCATTGTGCCACGCAATTATCTCAAGATATGCTTTGCTGCAACTAGATGAATTTATCTTGGTTCACACATGAACTGACTAAGAGCGCTCACCGCATAACAAATATTTGGTCTAGTATTGACTAGATACATCAATGATCCAATCAACTGTCTATACATGGTTGGATCTACCAAATCTGAACCAGCTGCAAAGTCATTCAACTTCTTCAAGTTTGTCTCCATAGGTGTAGACATGGACTTGCAGTCCATCATCCCAAATCTCTTCAAGATATCTATAGTGTATTTCCCTTGACTCAAGATAGTCTCATTGGGTCTTTGCCACACTTCCAGTCCTAGAAAGTAATTCATAATACCGAGATCCTTCATCTCAAATTCGGAGGCTAACTCTCTCTTGCATTTGACAATGAGATATTCTGCTCCAGTAAGAAATAAATCATCAACATACAGAACCAATATTGAAGCCTCACCATCAACTACCTTGAAGTAAAGATTGGAATCTGCATCATTCTTGGAGAATCCCAAGCTCATCAAGTATCGATCAATCCTTTCATACCAAGCACAAGTTGCTTGCTTAAGGCCATACAATGCCTTCTTCAATCTACATACATGAAACTCCTTCCCATGAATCACGAAACCATCTGGCTGCTCAATGTACACTTCTTCTTCAATCACACCATTAAGAAATGCAGTCTTTACGTCCATTTGGTGTAGCTTCCAGCCTTTAGCAGATGCAATAGCAATAATAGTCCTGATAGATGTATATCGAGCAACAAGAGCAAATGTCTCCTCATAATCTATTCCCTCCTTCTGAGAGAATCCTCTTGCCACAAATCTTGCTTTGTACTTCTCAATGCTCCCATTAGTTGCATGCTTGATCTTGAAGAGCCACTTTGAAGACACAACTGATTTCCCTTCGGTCTCAGTACAACATCCCAAACAACATTCTTGATGATAGATTGATATTCTTCTGTCATAGCATCTCTCCATACTTGCTGATCGAATGCCTCCTCAAAACTGGAAGACTCGGATTCAATGATGTGACTCATCAATGCCACATAGCCTGGAAACTTTTGCAGTCTCCTGCTTTCTCTAAAGGTACCTCAAGGGGTTGCATACTTCTCTGCCTCTTGCATGATTTGTCTAGCCCATAGAGGTCTCTTTCAACCTATAGCAACATCTCTTGGCCCATCAGTTGGTTCTATGGGATCAATTGGATCAATAGTCTCTTCCGGTTCAGTAGACTCCCTCTGAATCTCAGGAGTATGATCAAGAGAAATGTCCATATCCTGAGGTGTCTCTTGTTCTTCACTGTCTATCTCCATGTAAGACCCTTTAAATCTTTTGAAGGCTACTTCCTCTTCGAAAGAGACATCCTTGTTGATCTCAATCTGTTTCTACCCTGGAATGTAGATCCTGTAGGCCTTTGAAGACTCACTGTAACCCACAAATATTCCTTTCCTGCCTAATGGTTCTAGCTTAGATCTTTTATCCTTAGGCACATGAATATAAACAGGACAACCAAAAATTCTTAAATGACTAACCTCAAGTTTCACACCTGTAAAGGCCTCTTCAGGAATCATGTTTTCCAATATTCAATGAGGGCTTCGGTTCTGAACATACACTGCAGTTCTGGAAGCTTCTGCCCAAAGGAAGGTTTGTAGATCTTGATCATAAATCATAGCTTTGGCTGCCTCAACTATGGATCTGTTCTTTCTTTTTGCAACTCCATTTTGCTGAGGGTTGTACGGAACACAAAACTCCCTCTTGATCCTTGCCTCAATGCAGAAATTACGGAAACCTCCAGAAGTGTATTCTCCTCCGTTGTCAGATCTCAAAACCTTAATCCTTTTCCCGGACATGTTTTCAACTTGAGCCTTGAATTCTTTGAATCTATCAAGTACTTCTTCAGACTCCTTAGACTTCAAAAAGTAAATCCAAGTCTTTCGAGAATAGTCATAAAAAAAAATCAGATAATACCAAAATCCACTCAAGGATGCCACAGACATTGGACCACATAAATCAAAATGAACAAGATCTAAAATTCCCTTTGATCTACTTTCACTATTATGAAAAGGACCCTTAATATTCTTACCCAGTGCACATCCTCTGCAAATGCCATTGTGCTCTTGACTGAGCTTCAATAGACCAATAACCATCTTCTCCATCGAAGGAAGAGCTCTGAAGTGTAGGTGAGCAAGTCTCCTATGCCACAGCTCACTCGAACTGGTAGAGTCATGCAATAATGCTTGAACTGGACGAATAGAGAGTCTGTATAGGCTCTCTTGACGGACATCAATCACACGAGTTGTTTTGATGCTAGAGTTCTTAGGCCAAGCAAGAACTTTCCCTTCAGAGAAGGCAACTTCATATCCTTTGTCCTCCAATGCTGAAATGGAGACAAGATTTCTTTTGATTCCTGGTACAAACAAAACATCACTCAAATGAAGAGGGATGCCAGAATCTAGATGAAGAGAGGTGGTCCTAGCTCCTTTTACAGAGTAACAAGCATCATCTTCGATTATCACTTGTAAGTTGGTTTCTCTTTCTATCAAGTCTGAAAGATGCTCTCGATATCCCGTAATGTGTCGTGAATCACCACTATCAATCAACCAAGTATTACTGTCGGTTGGAACATTACTTGAAAGAGCGAAGATGAATAGAAATCCCCCTGAGTTGTCTCTAGATTTCTTTTGAGGTGACACATCATCAACATCTGCAGTAGAAGCATGTTGCTTTGGTATTGTTAAGCAATCTCGAGCATAGTGACCATACTTGTCACATCTGAAACATTGAATGTGAGAGAGATCCTTCTTCTTCTTTGGTTCGGGAGCAGAATCTGATTTTATGTCTCTATTCCTCTTGAAATTGCCTTTTCTCCCTTCTCTTCCTTTCCTTCTGGAAGTTTGAGCAGCAAGGACATGATTTTCTTCATTATGAGAGCTTCGTCCATTTCCTCTTGCTGCCAACCTAGATTCCTCTTGAATGCAATCAGCTCTAAGACGATCAAACTTGGGCAATTTAGATCTTCCACTAATGCTTTGGATAAAGGGCTCCCAAGATTGAGGAAGACCATTCAGTGCCAACATAACTAGGTCTCTATTTTCAATTCTATCTCCAATGGCGCATAGTTGATCTCTCAACTCAGTAATCTTCATAAAGAAGGAGATGACTGAATCTCCTTTAGCCATTTTTATATGATGGAGTTGTTGTCTTAAGGCAAGAGCTTTGCTAGTCTTGTTGATCTCATACAATCCTTGTAGAGTCTCGAACATGTCTTTGGCTGTCTTCATCTTGGAGATAATTGGCACAAGATGATCCTTCACGGAATCTATCAAGATCTTCCTAGCCTTCGTGCCATTCTTCTTCCATTGAGTTTTCTCAGCATCATCGGACGGCTCGGGCACATCATTCTCCACAAAGTCAAGAAGATCATTTTCTTCAAGTGCAATAAGAACTCTGAATTTCCATGAGGTGAAGTTCAATGCACCATCAAGTCTATCTTCAACCTTGACTCCGTTCACCATTTTCAATGCTTGGATAGACTCTCTTAGATGAGAAAAAGAGAAGAAGACTTTGCTGCTTAAATAAATCCGATTCAATCCTGCTTAAACCCGCTCTAATACCATGTTAATTTTAGGATCAGAAATTAAATAAGCAAAAATACAGAATTATGAACAATAAGACATAGCAAATACCCTGGGAAAACCCTCCTTCTCGAGGGAGAAAAACCCAGCCAAAGATAAATCTCTTATATTAAAATGAAAAGAGCAGAAATCTGCTTTACAACTTGGCCAAACACTAGGCCGATCTGAAGCTATGAAGATAGCCCCTCTCCTAGGTGCGATTATACAAAGAATATGATATCTCCTTAATCACAATCTACTTGATGAATAAATATCAATCTGCTGCAAAATGACGAACTCCTTCTAGTAGTGTGAACTTGTCTTGATTGAATTGAATTACAAAATGAAGTGAATTGCCTTGTTTATATATACACCAAGACGTCTTTCCATGAAGAGTCGGCCTCTTTCACATAAGAGACGACTTTTCATCAAGTCGGCCTTAATAAAAAGTAATTAATTATTTGAAGTGAAGCGACTCTTCACCTAGGTCGATCACAAATAAATAAGTAGCACTTGCTTTATTTATTTGTTTAATTTGGGTGAAGGATAACACCCGCCGCTATAACATCAACAAAGGCCTTCTAGAATGAGTCAAGGGAAGTTGCAAATCAAAGCATTGCTCATTGCATTTAAATGGGCTTCCTTTCAACCTTGTCAAATCACTATACTAACAAGAAATGGTAACGCCAATTACTAATGCACCTACTAATTACAATAGTATTGGGTATGAAAAGGTGTGCACCACATTATTGGCCAAATAAAAAGCTTTCGTAGAGGCACCATTGAAGGCAATCAATGATATATGGTCCAAAACAAAAGTGTCCATTTTTATGGATGGAAGGATTGAAAAAATAGACCACTAATTAATGTCATTACAATGTGCCCTCAAGGGACAATGTTTTTGAAGGCAATTGATTATAAGGAGCAAGTGAAGGATGCAAACTTCATTGCCAATTTCCTCATACAATCCATTGAGATGGTGGGCCCCAAAATACTTCTCCAAGTCATATCAAACAATGCTAAAAATTGTGAGGCAACTAGTTTAATAGTGGAAGGTACATCTGGCCATATTTTTTGGACACCACGTGCAATCTACTTCCTAAACTTGACAACACAAAAGACCGGCACAAAAATCAAGTAGCTCAAAGAAATCTACACTAAGGCTTAGGAGATTCAAATGTTTGTGACAAATTATCATGTATCACAAGTCATCTTCAAGGCCTTCTCCAACATCATATGTAAACAATTATAGTGTTGTTATACATTTATTATTTATAATTTTGTTGTATTACATTGTATTGTTCGACTTTGAAACATTCAAATTCAAATTTTGAAATTTTGATGGTCATATGACATATGTCATGTTTGAATTATGGCAATTTGATATTCAAATTAGACTTTTGTGTTCTATAAAAGCATTGATTTCATTTTTTGTGTGTGTAATTATGAGGTCTCTATTTGCCGCATTTTACCGAGTCTGCTCAAAGTCTCAAGACTGATTCAAACTTTTGGGCTGCCAAGCCCACATTTTCAAACTATGATAATGATTTTAATAGTAAGAATAATCTCAAAAATCCCCTCGTTAATGAGGTCATGGGAATCCAATTCCCCTCGGTAGATAGAACAAAACAAAATGGGATTGAAATTGAAATTCTATAGGGCTGCGAGAGGTGACCCATACATTCTGCAGCAGGTTTTCTCATCAGGAATTCAAGTGGGAACATTATTTCTATCCTTAATGCTCCGAATTGAATACCAAGATAGCCTAAAGAATGCTAGAATAAATTAGAATAGCAGCGAAACAAATGTAGGGAAATGAGTCGATGATTTCTAAAAACTGGGTCTATAATTTAACCAAGATAAATAAAATAAACTAGAATAAACACAAAATAAATTTGGGAAATTGAATCAGTACCTTAAAGTAACTGGGTCTATGATTTTTTTATAAAATAAATAGGAGCAAAAACTAAACAAATCGGTGATCTACTGGGTGTGCAATTCTATAAAATAAACTAGAATAAAAACAAAACAAAATTTATGGAAATGAATCATTGACTCACAGTAAATGGGTCTGCAGTTTGTATAAAATTTATAGAATCGAAACAAAACAAATGCAGGGAAGTGAATCGGTGGCTTACAGTAACTGGTTCTGCACTATTTCTAAATAAACTAGATTATAAACGAAACAAATATAGAGAAATGAACTCACAGCTACTGGGTCTGCAATTTTTATCTTGGCACCTGTTTCTTCTCGTAAAAGTTTGATCTTTGCACCTTGTTTCCCAATGACCTTCCCTATCTCATTTGAAGGCACCACAACCCTGAACACCACATCTCTTATCCTGGCTACCCTCTTGGCCCTCGACTCCTCCCCTGCATCATCATCGTTGTCATCATAAGGCCTCTTCCTACTCGTATTAATCACATTTTCCTTATTGACCTTCCTTCTGTCATCATCGTTCCTATCGCTGTCCCTGTTATCTGAGAAATACGTTGCTTCCTCGCTCCCACTGCACTCATTGTCACTGCTGGTATTGTCCCTCATTCCGGTCCCCTTAAGAAAACACCCAGGTTCTTACTACCCTCCCCAGCAAATCTTGAAACCCGGATCCTTTTTCTCTACTCAGTAAGGAAATCTTCGAAATCTTTAAAATCCAAATCCTTTAATTTTTAACCCTCTAAGGAATCTTCGAAATCTTAAAACCCAAAACTTGTTTTTTACCTGGCAAAGGCTATGCAGCCCTCAAAACGACCATGGTCATTCTGATGGCCATAACCCCATGCACCATTAAACTGACATTTAACCGTTTGTCAGTACTGCGTACAGTTTTTTTTACGGAAGTAAATTAAATGAAATGAATGGTGTTTTAAATTCCAACGCAGGCAAAGTTAAATTAATTTAATTATTTTTCACAATTTCGTGTACTTGTATTATATTTTTCACCATGCTTTGGACAATATTTTTATATTATAATAATATTAGAGTATTATAGTTATATTATAAATTATAAGTAATTAAAAATATATATTGACTATAATATATCAATATTATAATATTAAATTATGTATATAACACTATAATAATATATAATATGTTTTTAAAAATATATTATATATTATTATACATAATTTAATATTATAATATTGTTATATATTATAGTCAATATAGATTTTTAATTGCTTATAATTTATTAGGATACATATATTAATTAATAATATATATAAAAACGTTGAGAGTTATCAAGGCATCTATTTACTTGAGCAAAAATGCTTACATCTTCATTAACATTAATTTCAAAAGTAATATATATGATTTCATTATAGTTTCTATCATTGTTTATTTCAATTCCCATATATAAGGGTACACATTCAAATATATTGGATTTCCCTCAAACTTATACTTTAATGTTTTGATTGACAGTATCTTTATAAGTCTCTAATTTTAGATTTTATAAAGATTAACTTAAAATCATACCAACTTGTATATAACAAGACTTAACATCAACATCAACCATTTCCATTTAATTAGAACTCAAATACTTTTAATTTGTTTAAAACAATAGTTTTATTTAGTTGAACATTTATGCTCTGGTAATAACTTTTCAACAAGATTAAAAAAATAGTGGAACAGACAACTCGTGTATTATTATCAATTCATCAATTTTCATCAATCATCAAATTTAGTATTAAAAACAACAAAGACAGTAAAAGCCACACCAACTAACTTAGATATATCCACTAAGTTTATTTGAAATGTTTGAATACATTGTTAACGAGATATACATTCAATCATTTGAATGTCATGAAACCTAGAGCTTTGCAATTGAATCTAATAAAGCTTTGCTCTCAGATGAATAATCAAACTTTTTTGTTTTTGTGATAGTGCATTTAATCCTTTATTCATCATTATAAGTCTCTCTTTACACTTGAAGTTTAAATATATATCTATTGAAAATGACCTTTTGTATAATGTGTCCAAACTTCACATCATCTTGTTCTTCATGCTTCAAAATGTTCAATTTTTTTGCTATAACACCCATAATTTCTTTTGTCACTTCTTCAAAAGCAGTAATCCAAGTAAAAACACTATGGTCTTTCACTTTGCATTGAAGTATATATCTAGGGAAAGTTTTATCACATCTTCCACAATACCACTCACCATTTCCATTAGTGTTTACCTTCTTTTTGCAGTGCCTACCTCCAATTTTCAAGGGGTAAGTTGTATAATAAAAAATGTCTACCTTTATGAAAGATAAGGTAGCTTTTATCACTATCCAATAAGGTTTATCAGAGTTACCAAGTTCCTGATCCTCTATTTGTGTGATACTTTTTAACATTTTATCTTCTATTACAGATGAGATTTCCTTTGTAATACAATGAGAATGGAGATTCTTCCCTTCTGTATAAAACCAAAATCTCAATCGGTGTGACTCTGCCAGATCTAGATTTATAAGGAGCTGGGTTGTAGTAATTGTCCCCACAGATTTTCCACCAAAATCACTAAATCATCTAGCCTTTATAGCAAGAATGGGGAAAGTGTTAAAGTAAAGGTTTTAACTTAATTATGTTGATTAAGTTACCTTTATTTCCTTCTTAAGATTTCACGTTAGTTTGCATAAAGTGACATTTAATAATTATATTAATTATTAAATGTTATCCTATTAAGGCTTCTATTAGGGTTTTATTAGGGTTTGCATGATCTCCTTTTTATAAAGATTGATCCCATTGTATTTCATATCAATTCATTCTCTCATTCTCTTTGATATATACATTTTCAGTTTTCAGAGAACCCTTGCTTGTTTGTCTCCATCTCTTCTTTTGTGACAGGTTATTTGCATGCAGGTGATCTTCGGGGTTTGTGGTGTTGTATTTTCTCAACTCCTACATGGTATCAGAGCTCCACACCTGCTGCTTCTTGTTCTTGTTTTGAAGATTTTTGGAGCTTCAAGGGTTTGGGGTTTGTTTTCTTGATCTAGGGCATACCTGCAATTTTGAAGCATTTTCAGCTCAAACGAACATCACCATTGCGTCCGCAGCAGTCAAAAACCCCTAAATCGACTATCCATTCGTCATTTTTGGACAAAGTCGAAATCCAAGGCAAAAAAAATTTACAATTCGGTCGTACGGCCGTCCATTTGCTGGTAAAAAATTCCCGTTTTATTTTCCGTCATTTTATTTTTCGGAAAATTCCTGTATATTTTTAAGATTTTTTTTTTTTTTAAATCAAGAAAAAAAACACTTTATTTTCGGCCGAAATTTTTCACAGTTTAAGGGCTTGTCGGTCCGGTACGAGGGTACCCGCAGGTACCTGCATCCGCAAGGCTGCAGGCCCTGCAGTACGCCAGTCGACGTACTGCAAACCGCTGGCGGCCTTCTGCAAACCGGTGATCTGATAGTCCGCCGATGGCGGTACCTACCACCCGTGGCCCGGTACAGGCAGCCGACCAAAAAAAAAAAAATTATTGTTTTTTATTTTTTTAAAAACATTTTTTTCCAAAATAAGCCCAATCGCACTTTTACGGTGACAGTCCTTTGGCCATCAAATTTAACACAGTGTTTTTGCTGCGACGGCCGTATGACCGTCAAATTTAACCCAGCACTGGTTTTTTCCCTCTTTGGAGCTGATTTATTCCAGAGGCCGTAACTTGGGCATACGATATCTTTTTTGGCAAACGAGATATCGTTGAAAAGCTAGTTTTCTCATCTTTCCAGTGGTGTGGGTCTCATCACTTCTTTTTTTCGTTGGTGCATTTTACAGCGAGTTGAAGACAAAGGGGCTATTTTCAGTCTCAAGCTCATAACTTTTGATCAGTTTCTCCGTTTTTCACAATTTCAGCGACGTTGGAACTGTATTTCAGAGCTCTTCAGTTTCATCCATGCCATTTTTCTAGATTTCACTCCAGGTATCTTTTATTCAGTTTTTTTTGTTTTCACATTCTAGTGGATTACCTGGACATATTTGCTCTTGGAAATTTTTTGTTCGCATGGGATGCTTTGTTCTTGGCTGTTCTTCATGTATTTCCAGCATTTTGTCCTTTGAGGACATTTTGATCATCATTTGTAAGCTATCTTTTATGTAAACGCACTAAGATAAAGTGCCACACTATTGTACATGCATCTTTTGGGGATTTTTGCACATAAGGTTGTGCCATATTTTGTACTCGCACTGATATTATAAAGTGTCATGAGGGGTTGTGTAGTTTGCCTTTGTTTTTCCATCACATCTTTGTCCGGTGAGTATCCCTCCACGACGACAATGAATCCATACCATGGGGGGTTGTGTAGTTTGTCTTTGTTTGCCATCACACCTTTGTCTGGTGAGTGTCCCTCCACGATGACCATGGATCCATATGATTTTAGCCTCATGCATGTGTGCTTTATTTTGCACACCACTTTTTTAGTTGCAGGTGCTATCTTGCGCACTTTCAGATGTTTCTTCTCCTTCATGCACTACAGGGTGTTTCACACCATTTCAGTTGATCTGTCAGGCTCCCAGTTCACCATTATGGAGGGGTATTATACTGTTCGTGCTAATGCTTCCTTGGTTTCGCCTTGGAAGGAATCTTCCATTCTCAATTGATCAGTGTTTCAGACTATTGGTTCTTGTGCCATATGTATCTTCGTTCCAGGTGTTTGCCTTTGTTTGCCATTTGATTCGAGTAGTGTCATATGGGCACTTATGCAGATTATTGTCTTCTTGTTCCTGATCATCCTATCTTCAGCGGAGGTTCTTCAGCACCATAGCAGTCATCTTTTGATAGTTGTTTGCAGCTTCTTCTGCTTCAGTGATGTCTCTTCTTGGCTTTCTTCTTCTCTTTTTGGAGTAGAGCTTTTTTCCATGAGGTTTTCTCTATTTCTCCATTTTACAGAGATTTGGTTGTATTTGGGTACCTGATCTAGCTTAGTTGTCGGGACCTATGTTGCCTTCTTGCATTGTAGTTACCTTTGCTTTTCTGCATTTGTTTGTAGCTGCACCGTTGTTCATCTTAAGGGGGGTGTTAGAGTAAAGGTTTTAACTTAATTATGTTGATTAAGTTACCTTTATTCCCTTCTTAAGATTTCACGTTAGTTTGCATAAAGTGACATTTAATAATTATATTAATTATTAAATGTTATTCTATTAGGGCTTCTATTAGGGTTTTTCCTATTAGGGTTTTATTAGGGTTTGCATGATCTCCTTTTTATAAGGATTGATCCCATTGTATTTCATATCAATTCATTCTCTCATTCTCTCTGATATATACATTTTCAGTTTTCAGAGAACCCTTGCTTGTTTGTCTCCATCTCTTCTTTTGTGACAGGTTATTTGCATGCAGGTGATCTTCGAGGTTTGTGGTGTTGTATTTTCTCAACTCCTACAGAAAGTTCCTAAATTGCACATGTCTTAGAGTTGTTGACCTTCTTTATTGCAGAAGCTACCCCACATTATTAATTCCACCATACAACCTGACATGTCTTTCAGTTGAAGGATTATTTTTTGAGTTTGTGTGGCATTCTTTTTTAATATTGTGTTTGGTGTGTCGATTGAGAAAACAACACCAATGATATCAACCATAGAATTGCTTAATTCATGTTCTCAATTTCACTTTCAGTGTAAAATGGAATTGTTGTTTTAGTATAAAGCTATCCTCCTCCAAACACAACTCAACTATCGAATTAGTTTATAATAAGATTTCTCATTCATTCTTTAATTGGCTAAAATTCTTTTATGCAGGTTTGAGTCTCCCTTTTGAGATGATAAACACTTTCCTAGTTTCTATGCGATCATAAAACTATTCTGCAACTGTATTAAAACATGTTACTCTTATTACACCACCATCTGAATCAACCAAGTCAAAATTAAACACTTTTCCATTTGCTTTTGCATTGTTAAAATTATGAAGTTGACCCTTTCTAGCGACTCTCGCCTTTATTGACCATCTATTCTAATACGGATTCAGTGTTGCAATAGGAATGGTTCTTGTAGGAGCTTCATTTTTTCCAACAATTGGGTGATTATATGGATTGTTGGTAGGATTCATGCCTATGTCGTCATCATATAAGAAAATTAGCATTCAGTAGAATTCGAACATGGCCAAAAAAATGGAAGAGTAAAAGGAAACATTTATAATTTGTTGAATGTTTAATACAATAGAAGAATTGAATGTAGTGTAATACTAAATATCATACACATATATTTAACATTTTGAAATTTTACACTCATGGAACCAAAATTGAATAGCATATGCATGTTACATCAAGTATCTTCTAAAATTTTCAATATGTTTTCTTCAGCCTTTCTCTTGGCAAGTTGTCTACCCTTTTTCATTTTTCTCATAACGGTCATATGTGAACGGTGGCATAATTCTTAAGCCTTCTATGGATTTTACATGGTATATAGCTACAAATGTCAATCTCATTCTTTCTCTTGGTCCTATATCAATCGTAGCTTTTGATAAAGTCAAACCCTGTGATTTATGGATTGTCAATGCCCAAGCCAATCTTAACGGAATTTGGATTGTCCTGTCCCTCTGTATTGTTGTAATTGGAATTGTATTTGGGTTACGATCATCAAATGGTATTCCTAAATAGTTGTCAAACTCAACCATTACATATGTTGGTGGTTAAGGTGGACTAGTTCTAGGTTTGTATACAATGTTTTGTATATATCCTAAAGCTCCATTGACAAGACCTACTTGTATCAATAGATTTGAGGTTAACATAACCCTGGCATCTTTACATATCAATAATTCTAGATCCAGCTCATCATTTGAGCATTCTTCTACTCCATTACTACTTGATTTTGTTGCAACACTACGTGCAACAAGATGCTTCAATGAGTATCATTTTCTTGTTATGGTTATTAACATTTTCATTTGTGGAGAATAAATGAACACCACGTTCAAACTCCTCATTGCTTGTTGCATCCAATATAATAGTGGTTCTTGTCATAAGCAATTTCCAATCATCGATTGTTGGGTTTGCATCTCTCAGATTTATCAAAATTTGACGAAATCTTTGTTGGTGGATGTTTTGTCCATCTTGTCTAAATATTTTATCCAAAGTAACCATAGTTTTGAATTCTTCCCATAGCAATTTAGCTCATGTGTTGTTGTCATATACTGGTCTATCATTAACAAGAGGCAACTAACCCAAATCTCCAACAAAAATGATAGATATTCCTGATAGAAAATTGATAACAATTATTGTCAATACTATAGAACTTTATAGTTATACAATTTTCATTTACATGAATTTTTTATATTTCAATATCAAATATTAATTTGGTGAATCAAATAGATATCTACCTACAAAGTTATGATTTGTATTTTGTGGGAATGCTTGTCAGAGTCACGAATCAATGTTTTCTAGCAAGTTTTGACCAATGAAGCTCGTTTCATCAATTAGAATGTACTTGATGTTTGTTATTTTTTCTTGAAAACTTGTGAGCCTCACTCCTTCCAATTGAGCAAAATCTCTTACTGGGATTCGAAGTTTTGAATTAACTGTGGATGCTCTTATGTTGAATGATGCAACTCCAGTTGGTGCAAGTAATAGAAGAGGAGAAGGACCGGGATATGCTGCATTTTGAAGAGCTTGACTAATAGCACTAATTAGATATGAATTTCATGTCCCTGTTATTCCTTGAATTATCATCAACAAGGGCGATGCATTTTGATTATTATGGTAGTGTGCCATGATTATGTTGAGTGCCTTTTTTGTTTATCGCTAAGGGTTGTGTAGTTCACAGGCTGTGGTATTTCGTCATGTATGAGACATCCATGTTCTCTCATGCTACTGATAAAATTCATTGTTTGAATCGTGTACATTTCACCATGATATTCATTACAACAATTTGCTTGTCTATCAATATCTCTCCTTCCCAACATATCTATTTCAGACTCTTGTATATTTTGACCATGATGTAGTTCAGATAGTATTTCTCATTCATGCTCGGTAGTATTTCTTTGAATAGCTTCATTGTCCTCAATTTCAGAATCACTAATGTTTTCATCATTTTCTTCCATTGCTATTTGTTCCACATGCCAAGGGTTATAATAGAATGACTCCCAAATTTGTCTTATTGAATCATTGTCATGAACAATATCTCTATCCACATCACGAAAAGGTTTGTACAACAATAATTTTGAATAACAAAAATTAATCCATTTATCTGACTCACATGGAGGAATGGATAAAAACTTAGGACATACTCTAACAATAGCTACTTTTTGTCTTGGCTCCCTTTTGTTATCTCTTCTTCTTTTAGGAATATATATCCATGATCTAGTTGCATCAATTAGTGTAACATCTTCCATAGACAAAGGCCTTATTTTATATCCTTGAATGAAAGATGTTGTTTATTCTTCATTGTTTTCTTCATCATTTACACTTACGGGTTTGAACACCTCACATGACACATTTAGATTGACAAACCTTCTACTTCTCTCTACCAATGGAAGTTCAAGTAGCATGTGGCACATCTCTTGTGCTCCAATGTCTCTTTCTATGACAATTTTAGTCAAAAGTCTTCTATATGCTCTTGCAGCCAAATCATCAAGATTTTCCATGTTTGCAAGACACATCAACATCTGTTGGTATGTTTTCAAACTTTTTTTTTCTTTTGTTGCATACTTTGCAATATATTTGATTATAGCATGTTTGGAAAGAATAGGTTGTCAATCTATATTTTCTCTCCACAATTGCAATATGTAACGATTGTGTGAGTTTACTCTATCATCATTCCTAGCTAGCTAAAAAAAAAATTCACCTGTTTCTATGTCTTCATATAATTTGGATCCCTCTAAATTCAATGGCCAAGAAACATTATACCTAGTATGAATATGAATAAGTAATATATTTTAGTAGTTTTGAATCATATTACATTTTATTTTAACTTATTAAAATTGTTACCTGCAAACCATTGTTCCCCTTTTTTTTCATAGGCATGCACCCTCCCTACAGACTGCGTGTCGCTCTACATAGTTTAGTATCTCTTCATGGTCATGATCAACATCTATCTCTGCAAGTTGTGTTGTATTTTTCATACATGAATGTTGAGGAAAATTTTGGAATGCCTACAATTGGATATACAAATAAATTTATTAGTTATGTGATAAACTACAAATTGTTTATGTCATATATGATATGCATATGTTGAACTATTTTGAACATGCCTGGATGTTTCACCGATGTGGATCTTGTCTAGGATTTCATGTTTGAACAATGGAATGGAAATATCTTTTTGCACTTTTTTGTTGCTATTGATTTGACCAATCCAAGTTGTCCATATTTGGTGCTCTGTGTATCCATATGAATCCATGCACATGTGGTGAGCCCTTGTGTTTCCACTCATATCTAGACCTAAAATCCTTAATTTTCATTCATTTTTCTAGTATTTATGTTATGAACATTAAATGTCTCAAGTGCATGTATTGTGTGACTATATGAGGATAGTTAAAAACATTTATTTTTCACCATATTTGAGCCTCTCGTGGAGTAGTTGGTGATGTTCCTGGCATTAATGCATGCAAATCGGGCCAATACATATCTATTGCACTCAAAGTGAAGAATATTGTAAGAGAGCCTATTTGATGAAGCATGTCAGTTAATTATGCATGACATTGTGTCCTGTATGGCCTTGTACCCTTCAATGTTGTTCCAAATCACATCAACTTGTTAGCTAGATGGGATTGTGGCATGTTTTCCATATGCTGACGCAACTCATTGATGGTGATTGGCATGTCTTGAAATTTTCTTTTGACAAATACAATCGAAGAATTTTGTGCACGGTGTCTCATTATCATGTTCATCATAAAGGATCAAAATCTTGGATGCCGACCAAAATGATGGTCCCTATAATGCCATAAATGCTTAACAAAATCATGCAGATGCACTCTCCTCATTCATGGTTCTAACCAATCACATGTACCATTAGGGAACAATGTTGGGAATGCCATATCAAGTAATCCTAGAGTGACATATCCATTGATAGGAGATGAACCAATTCCTAGCCAATCAATCAATGTTGTTGAATTCCATTTCTCTTTGAGCACTAGATGGCATAAAAGTCATTGATGTAGTGTGCTCAATTATATTTCCTTCATCCGTCTCCATGATTGGACCCACAAATACAATTTCATTTAAATCATAATCATATTTCATATGGACTGTTTGTAATTTGTTGAAAATATTTCCATCAAAATTACATATGAGGTCATTTAGAGCATTTTCATTAATTCTAACATCTAAATAAAACTTGTCATGGTCTACTTTGTATTTTAATGACCTATACACACGATCCCTATTGACTGTGAAGTGATAATTTATGCCACGTTGATCCCTTCTTTGAACAATGATGATTGGCAACTCTCTTATTGAATGCGGCAAAACATTTGAAACATATTCCACATTTTTTGGAAAACTTATTGTGTGTCCTCTGTATTTATATTGACCACCCTATTGCATGGGTAACTTGTAATTATTGGGCTAACACATGCAATCAACATTTCTTCTACTTGAGTCAATTTTGCAAGCTCTTCTGGTTGTGGCCCAAGATCCATATTATTTAAAGTTGAAAATATATTATTCCCTCTCTCTTGACGACATCTATTGTAAACCAAACCTTCAGAGGTGCGAAATACTTTCATTCTTAGGTAGCATTTTTGATAGATACAACACATGTCTGGTGTTTTGAAGTTATCTAATTGATGTTGAAATTGTATTTGATTTTTTTTGAAATCATCATGAAGCATTCAATTTGGGGTTTGCATGTTTCCTTGTACACCTACATTTATCTCATCTTGTACTATTACTTCTACCCTTCATTTAGCATATCTTTCTCTTTCAACTTCATTGTGTCTTTTTTTTTTTTTCCGTTCTTCCCTTTCAACATTTGTCATTTGTTCCTATCATCATCTTCTATATTCTCTTTGATATTCTATTTGATATTCTCTTTGATATTGCCTTCTTTGCTCCTCTGATTCAAAATTCAATCTCAATCGCACCATATCTAGAAAATAATTGAAGTTAGATTTGTAAAATTGATCTTTTTCAATGGTAAATCTACTTTTCTTTTAAATGAATTTCATTTAATATCAAATATTGTTGCAATAGAAAGGTTCTAAATAGAATACAAATTTACACGACTATCAAATAAGAAGTACAATTGAAGTATAATTAGTCGAATAAATTTCAAGTTATCAAACTAATGAAATTTTATTCCCTTTTTATCTAAAAATTAGAAATTAACTAATTAAATTCAAGTTATGAAATTAATTCAAGTAAATGATTTGTATATTATTCCCTGAAAAAAACAAACATAAAAAATTCATAACAAAGAAGAAAAATTAAACCTTTATTATGTTTTGTATATTGGTCCTTGAAAAAACACACTCATTATTGTTATCTTTTGACTAATTATATATCAAGTAGGCCATGTACATCCAAAATATATGAACAATATTTTCCAAAAGTAGACATTAAAGTCTATATGAAAATATTGTTCGTAAGACTAAGTCAATCATGGTTGCCACCTATATTATTCCCTGAAAAAAACAAACATAAAAAATTAATGACAAAGAAGAAAAATTAAACCTTTATTATGTTTTGTATATTGGTCCTTGAAAAAACGCACTCATTATTGTTATCTTTTGACTAATTATATATCAAGTAGGCCATGTACATCCAAAATATATGAACAATATTTTCCAAAAGTAGGCATTAAAGTCTATATGAAAATATTGTTCGTAAGACTAAGTCAATCATGGTTGCCACCTACATACAACACGTATGAACAATTTTTTTACAAAATGGACATGAAAGTCTACATCAAAATTTTGTTCATAAGAGTGAACCAACCATGGAACAACCCTCTATATGGTTCATATGTGCCTACCCTAATTATTATACAAGTACAAAATAAATTATTCAATAGTGCTTTTTGCAGCTCTTGGTTCCTCATATCACTCGTCATAATAAAGTTCTCTTAAAAAACAAGAGAATCTTGCAACTTTCTCACATGTTGTATGTAATTTTTGAGCAATGTCTTCCATGTCATTGATCTCTTGTCATTCTACTACACATGCAAGTAGTCAACATCATGGAGTTCTCTAATGATTTGTTTTGAATGGGCTTCAATTGATGAGTACAACTTATCAATCGGAGTTGGCACATGTGTGTTTGAATTCATTGACTCCTTAGGGGCTTTTAGTCGTTGGACTGATGGTTGGTTGGAAGCAGATTCATTTTGGGTATCCATTATCTAAACAATAAATCAAACTCATAAATAAGTAACAAGTTATAAAGATATGTATGATTCTAAGTTGTAGAATTTTTTTGTATGAGTTTCAATTGAATTTTCAAAGCTAACAAGACGACAAGGAAAAGTGTAAGCAAGTTGTTGGTATCAAATTTATTTTAATGTAGGAGGTTGGTGAGTTATAGATAGAGATGATAGTAGTGGTACTAATGTTTACAAAGCTTCATAAGATAAATAATAATGATAGAAATTTTAACAAGAATTGCAATTTCAAAAAAATTGCTAGCAATATTTAACAGATAGTCAACTTTAGTGTCACGGGAGTACATGTAGTGCAATTGCATACTTGGAGCCAAAGGTTGACCAACCTCATTTCTTCTACTTGGAGTTACAGTTACACATAAGTACTTTATTTATCAACAACCTTTGCATAAATATTTTATTTATTGGCAACATTTGCATAAGGGTTTTATTTATGGGCGACATTTGCATACATATATAAGATTCCACTGTAATTAGGGTGTTAGAGGTGTATAATCCTCAGATTCGTCAAAACTTATTACAATTATTTTAGGAGGAGATTGCACATGTAGGTGCTCCTCATCATTCTCTTATCTCTTTATTGGAATAGTACTACTGCCTTCACTAGGTATATGACGGGTTTGAGGTAGTTTCTTGTCCAAGTCAGCTTGGATGCTAGTAGACGCTTTCTCGTACCACTTTATTTTTGCCTTCACGTCACGAATCCTTCCCATAGCATGGGCAAAGGTCTCGTTCTCCTTCAACCAACCTTCACCCTCAATGTTATTCCCTTCTACGGACTTGTGTAACGCTTCTCGCTCCTTCTTACACTATAAATAGCAGGCATTCCCTACTATCGACTTATGAGCAGTTTGTTTAGTTCATACCGTGTCTAAAATAGAAGGTTTCACATTAGTATTACAAGTGAAAAAAATCCTCTGCAATTCAATGTGTGTAGATAGTTAACATGATCATTTGGTCTTAACAATGATGAAAGAAATTAACATGATCAATATTTTTGTCTATGTCAAGTGAGAAGTGCCGTTTCATATTTGAATCAAACAGTGTAGAATGATGAAAGAAGCCAAAGAATGATGAATAATATTTTGAAAAAGTTCAATATATAGTTAGAGTTGATACACAACCAACAATAAGAGTAAACGATCTATATCATTTACATTTTTGTTAAAAATCTAAACTCTCCTAATTAAACAAGACTCCCACCATTCTCTCTCCTAATAGCAAAAGATCGAGTGTGAAGATTTAGAGTTTGGCCATGCTTCACGTGATCGCTACAATAAACTCCCCCATCGAACAGGGCAAGGCAGTCTTAATCACAAATATTGCTCTACACATGACTTTAAGGCAAAGGAAGAGAAAATCTAAAATGAAAATATTACTTACGTGGGCATATTATAGGTCAAGGGAATAAGGGTGCCAACACCACCGCCGAGTGGCAAATTTAGAATGGCATAGATGCCCCCACTTTGATGATGAAACGATGGATATATTTGAAATGACAGCTCTAGCTTTCTCTTTCATTGCACATCTCCTTTATCAATATTGTCTTCATAACCGCCACCTACTAGAATGGCGATTACGAAGACAATATTGATAATGGAGATGTCAAAGGTTGGATCCTTTCTTCTTTATGTACAACGTTAACAATTCTCAATATAGGATTTCAATGGCTGCAAGGGATACTCCATCACCTCAATAAAAAGACAACCAATTAAAAGTTTGGTAACCAAATGAAAGGAAAGTTTATCTGTATTATACTAAAGATAATAGATTTCCACAATCCATAAAGATTATTGTTGAGTGATTTTGGCTTAGACTGTGTAGTAATTTTTGCATCAATATTTTGAATCACACTCTATGATTCATCATCAGGATAAGGAGAGCAAAAGGAGAAATTGAATAGGTGCAGACCCAAAAATGAATAAAAAGGGAGAGGAAGGAGGGGTGAGAAAGGTTGGCACAAAAACTTAGGAAAAGACAGAAAGAAAAACAATAAAGGAAAGGAAAAAGGGAAATTAACCAAAAAAAGAAAAGAAACCAAAACAAGCACAAAAATAAGCACTTAAACAAATAAATAACGAATGGAGTATATACAAATAAATATATTTATATTTATATTTGTATTATACTTTCAGAATAAATTGACTTGATGCCTGCTAGAGCATTTGCTATCCAACATTTATAAAAAGCACAAGATAAGAGCAATTGACATTTTGTATTGTTGTTAGTGGTACTCACAAAAATGATTGGGTATAAAATTTGCATTTATTTTGAAATCTATCATGAATTACAAATACATCCTTGCACGTTAAATTTGAACATTCTCAATGAACGATTATTGATTCAATTGGAATATTTAGCGAAATATTCCAATTGAAGCAATGAACAATCTAAATTTTCATTGTCCATTGGTTTAATCAGATTGCTTTCAATAAATTAGATAGCTCATTGTTATGACTAATCAGTATAGGCTGGTTCAGTTTTTTTTGTCCATATTGTTTGAACTTGAGTTATTGCTTGAACTTGAGTTCAAGCAAATGTCGTGAAAACAACCAAAAATAACTCAAGTTCAAACATGGCGTTTTGTATATGTGCCCTGTGCTAATGTGAAAAACCATCAAATAAGCTAAGGATTGGTGTGTGATGATAAGTGCAGACTCAAAAGAGTGTGATTGAGGTTTAAATTTTCCTACTAACCTAGTAAGACAATACATAAACATTTGAATATGGGTAGCACTAGAATGTAGCTGGGGTACATTACATGAATAAGGTCCAACATGAGAATGTGGTGCAGGCGAGATTTTATGGGTACATTAAGTGACAAAGTTTAGCTCTTATGAAAGTGGGGCAAGATTGCTTAACAGATTTAAATTTTCAAAATGCGGCTTACATCTTTAAAACTAACCCAAGAGGTTCCCCCAACACCAAATCACAGCCCAGGATTACCCTACACAAAAACGCATCCCAAGCTTACCTTTCCATTAAAATGTTGCTCGAGCTTACCCCGAATAGTTTCATCTTCAGATAATAGGCCAAGATTGATGAAATCTTCAAGCTTACCTTTCCATTAAAATGTTACCTGAGCTTACCCCGAATAGTTTCATCTTCAGATAATAGGCCAAGATTGATGAAATCTTGAATCTTAAGAATGAGTCACACAACACATCAAAATGCAGTTCAAGAACAAAATGCATTAAAATCCTACCCCACAACAGAGAACAAGCATTTTATGTTTTATTTGATATGTGAATTTGCAATGATGGTCAGGCTGCAAGGGCGTGGATATGTGCATTTGCGTGCATGAGTTCTGACAGAGACTCTATTTTCAAAAGCATATTCAAAATTTGCACTTTCGTTTTATGTTGTTGTCCTGTTTTGTTCCATGTCTCCTTGCTAATTCTATTTTAAGTTGAGATGTCAATTTCTTGAAGGAAACAAAATGACAACTATTTTATATAGCTAATGCAACAACGTCTATGGCTATTATTTCCCTTGTTCTAGCTTTTGTTACTTTAACAAATTGTCATATAAAATCAATTAAGAGAGGCATTGCTAAATATTAGATATGTTTGCTTATGAGGCTAAACATTTTATGTTTTTTCTCTCTCTACATAAATGCACAAGCTGGCAACATTCATATGTTATGTGAAGAAGTGGGGTCTCCCTCTTGTGCTACCACTTTATGCTGGTAATCAAGCCTGCCTGGCCTTGGCCTTGAGCAAAGAGAAGAGTTGCACGTTTTGGACACTATTTGTCTCTATAATTGATAGTTTGCACTGCATTGAAATTTTAAAAGAGTTCTTCTTGTCCTCCTTGACAAAAGAGATGCCTTCAAAGGCCCGTTAAATCAACTGTAGTATATCCTCTGCTGCTATGCCAAATAAAACTAAATCATCTAGTTTGTATGCATTACTTTGGGAATGTTATAATGATCATTATTATATAAAAAGAAAACCACTATGTTCAAGCAGAGGATTAGTTCATGAGGTCATACAAAGCGCAACAAATGAGGAGCATTTTCACAGCTTAATTTACTTTGTGGAGACCATAAAACGAACACCTTAGCCAGGATTTATTGTAGAGAAAATGGCATGTAGTCATCAGACTTATAATTTTTATCTATATCTATATGCAAGAAGAGTATTGCTATAACAAATAGACAGGTATTTTTGTACATTGAAAATGTGCAGACTTTATTAATGCAATTTTTCTTTCCACAAAATGTAGCTCAAACATATCCAACACTACATCAAAGATAGCTTGCTAGGGGGAAAAAATAAAGTAGTGTGACCCAAAACACCAAAGTACAATGAAATCAAACAAATCGCTCCTTCCAAATAAGAAAATCCACCAAAAATTTAAGCTATGAAAAAAGTGAAAAAGTACACTTGTTTGATGTGATTTAATAGGCAAAAGCCAAAGAATTGAAGCTCAAAAATGTTCTACAGAACTAAAGCTCCTCCTAACTCGTCTTGCTTATAGCACATCTCCCTATCCAAAAAACTAGTCACATAAAAGACAAATTCAGAAACATGAAAACAACAACAAGATTTACACGCATTTCTCACAGCATAATAGGGAACAAAATTCACTTACCTGCTTAGAAATGTTATACAGAACTGAAGCTCCTCCTAACTCATGTTTCTTATAGTACCTCTAGCTTGAATTGTCTCTCTTAAAAAGAGTTCCCCTTAACTAAAAATGGCAATTAGATTAAGATCAACTATCCCCTGTTCTCTATGCAAAAGAAGTATAAAGAATTATCAGCAAGATTCACCATTCTAAATAAGTTACTAAGCAATTTCATCAGAGATTTATTTGTGTCGTTCACAATACTCTACACAGAATATTTCCCAAATAATCTCTTGTTTAAGCGCCACCAACATCATATATGGTTTATACAAAATGAAATAAACTTAAAAACGGTTACAAAACTCTTACATTACCATGTTTACAAACAAAATTGTTTTTGAATTAATTTTTTTCTTTATTTAACATTTTTCTTCTTAAAATTTTAAATTTGTTTTAAAAAAATTGATTTGATACACTCTTTTCAAAATAAAGATAATTCTGTAAAAATAAATATTAAATGTTAAAAAAATATGAATTTCAATTTTTTTAATTAATTTTTTTCTTTATTTAACATTTTTCTTCTCAAATTTTAAATAATTTAAAAAAAATAAAAAATTGTTGATTTTATACACTCTTTTCAAAAATATAAAATACAAAGTGACCTTTAGTTTTAATAATAATGAAATGATTTTTTTTAGTATAAAATGTATTAAAGTTAAATTAATTTAATTACTTTTTCACGATTTTCTTATTATATTTTTCACCATGCTTTGGACAATATTTATATTTTATATATAAATATAATAATATTATTATAATATATAGAGTATTATAGTTACATTATAATAAATATAATAAATATATACATTATAAATTATAAGTAATTAAAAATATTTATTGACTATAATATAAACAATATTATAATATTAAATTATGTATATATGACTATAATAATATATTATGATATTGCTATCAGGATTCAACCGTGTAGTTTTCGAGTCAAACTCATTGACCCATGATTCATGAGTAGTGGTTCACAAGAACCCATCTCTCATGATAATGAATGGTCCACTTAGCACTCATTGCATCTAGGTGATGCTCACAAAGGTGAAGCATTGGTCCGGCCTGGGAGGTCACCCATCCCAGTACTGCTCCAGCTCAAGCGCGCTTAACTACAGAGTTTCCCCCAAGGTTAAGCCCACTTAGCTTGCTACCCCATTTGCAAAACCTTCATCAAGTGTTGTGCCTTATGAACCATTAATTATAGAGCCCCTTTAGTTCATCAATTGATAAGTAGGAGGTTTCTTCCACAACGTGTCAAATTATGATATTGCTATCAGGATTCAACCGTGTAGTTTTCGAGTCAAACTCATTGACCCATGATTCATGAGTAGTGGTTCACAAGAACCCGTCTCTCATGATAATGAATGGTCCACTTTAGCACTCATTGCATCTAGGTGATGCTCACAGAGGTGAAGCATTGGTCCGTCCCGGGAGGTCACCCATCCCAGTACTGCTCCAGCTCAAGCGCGCTTAACTACAGAGTTTCCCCCAAGGTTAAGCCTACTTAGCTTGCTACCCCATTTGCAAAACCTTCATCAAGTGTTGTGCCTTATGAGCCATTCATTATAGAGCCCCTTTAGTTCATCAATTGATAAGTAGGAGGTTTCTTCCACAACGTGTCAAATTATGATATTGCTATCAGGATTCAACCATGTAGTTTTTGAGTCAAACTCATTGACCCATGATTCATGAGTAGTGGTTCACAAGAACCCATCTCTCACGATAATGAATGGTCCACTTAGCACTCATTGCATCTAGGTGATGCTCACAGAGGTGAAGCATTGGTCCGTCCCGGGAGGTCACCCATCCTAGTACTGCTCCAGCTCAAGCGCGCTTAACTATAGAGTTTCCCCCAGGGTTAAGCCCACTTAGCTTGCTACCCCATTATGGTCCACTTAGCACTCATTAGTTAAGCGCGCTTGAGTTGGAGCAGTACTGGGATCTTGACGGACCAATGCTTCACCTCTATGAGCATCACCTAGATGCAATGAGTGCTAAGTGGACCATTCATTATCATGAGAGATGGGTTCTTGTGAATCACTACTCATGAATCATGGGTCAATGAGTTTGACTCGAAAACTACACGGTTGAATCCTGATAGCAATATCATAATTTGACACGCTGTGGAAGAAACCTCCTACTTATAATAATATAGTTAATATATTTACTATATTATTATCCATATAATATTATATGTTATTTATATTATATAATATAATATATTATATTAAATATAAGTAATAATATATATTATATTATATGTTACTTATATATTTAATATAATATAATATTTATATTTATATATAATATTATATTATATATCATATTTATTAGATGTCTTCTATTTTGACAAGTATAAGGGGATAAAGGCAAAGGATAGTGTATATGTAACAAAAAAATATTGTGATACATGTCAATTACAAATAATTCAAATATATTTAGTATATTATTATCCATATAATATTATATGTTATATTATATATACTATATAATATATTATATTATATTATTATCATATAGTATAATATAATACAACTATATTAATATTAAATTATATAATATCTACGTAATAATATATATTATATTATATTTATTAGATGTCTTCTATTTTGATAAGAATAAGGGGAAAGGGCACTAAAGGATAGTGTATATGTGACAAAAAATATTGTGATACATGTCAATTACAAATAATTCAATATTTTATAAAAATTATTACAACTATTATCATATTTTTACTTTTGTATCGTTTTATGGATATTTGTCAATAATTATATTTATCATTCTACTACAAGTGTATTATATATTATTATATTATCTTAATAATATATATTATTACTTATATATTATAATACTATATAGAAATATAATTGTATTATATTATACTATATAATAATAATATATTATTATTATTAAGAAAAGATTTCTAAACTGCATGTCAATTTTTACATCAATGTTTCAGATCATACTCCATGATTCATCTTAAAAAAACGTTGATGTAAACATTGGCACATGATTTTAATCCAGAAATCTTTTCTTAATATTATCATGGACTGTGGAAACTTCATGAATTTAAATAATATAATATATTATATAGTATTACACTATATAATATAATATTAAATGGATAATGATATACTAAATATATACATTATAAATTATAAGTAATTAAAAATGTATAAATTGACTATAATATATAACAATATTATATTATTAAATTATGTATATATAACTATAATAATATATAATATATTTTTATAATTATTATAATGTAATTATAATACTCTATATATTATTATAATAATATTATTATATTTATTTATAAAATATAAATATTATCCAAAGCATGGTGAAAAATATAATACAAGTGCAGGAAATCGTGAAAAAGTAATTAAATTAATTTAACTTTTCTTGCGTTGGAATTTAAAACACCATTCGTTTCATTTATTTTACTTCTGTAGAAAATTGCACACAGTATTCACAAACATAGGTTTTTTCAATTTACTTTTTTTGTCCGATTGTCCATCTATTTTCCAAAAAAAAAAAAAACATACCCTGGACGCGGGGATTAAATTTGATGGGCATATGACCTTATGTAAGCTTTTTAACCGAAACATAAAATGTTTGGAAGAAATTTCAAATTTTTAGTAGATCGTTAAATATTAGTAGCAATATTGATGAGTGTAATATAAAAATGTTCATAAGAAGCTCAAGGGAAATGTTGATAGGAAATTAAAGATAAAATATAAATGAATTTTAACAATACATAATTGGTTATATAAAAATATAAATCTATACATGTATCATTATATAATATAATTAGGTACATAATTTTGTTGAATGCCTTCATTTTTTTGAAACAGTTAGATTCCTTTGAACAATTAGTATCCAGTTTGCATCAGTCAAAGATACATAAGAGTGTCTCTTTGTCTTTTTTGAAGCTCCTCTTTTAAAGTCTTGGAATTCATATGCATTGAAACACAAAATTGTTAGATGAGAAATCCACAATTTGTAACTATTTTATTAGATATGTAAATTTAACAAAAAAAACTATTTAAGAGACTCAAATGGACTATTATTTGAAATTTTTTCTTCATAAGAATTATTTTGTATGCTAGAATACTTGTACAATACCAAGATATAAAATTAAGTTGAACTCAGATTTTATCAAATATCATAAGAAAAGAAATAGAGAAGTTGGCTTTACCTTGGTTGGCAACAAATATGTAGCCAATAAACATCATGGAATATACACACCAAAATTTGCGTGGAGTTGAAATTGGAGAGACTACATATAAATGAAATAAATAGAACACTTTAAAGCTTCATCAAATGGAGAGACTACATATAAATGAAATAAACTAAACGCTTTAAAGATTCATCGAATGGAATTCAAGAGTGTAGAAGGATATTAAGAATGATTGGAGATAGGCTAATTATCAAATTGTCTAAAAATATTTAAGACATTCAAAACTTTTGGTCACAGTTTAAAGCTTATTAAAACTTATCAAGGAGAAACATGAATAATGATTTGAAAAAAAAACTTTGCATAAATAATGTCTCGGTACCTTACCTTGGAAAACTATTTGGGATCAACATGTATGCTTTGATTATGTCTTAATTTTTAATAAAATACTTCATCGTTGAAAATGTGAAGTAAAAAGTTCAGTCTTTTATGATATTCATTTGAGATGTAGTACCAAGCAATAGAAAAGAAGCATCATTATGGTTTGTATTAGTTGAATTTAGACTTCTCTCCACCAACCCTATTTCCCAATAATAAACTCGACTGGGAATATAGACTTCTCTGTACCAATCCCATTTCTCAGTAATAAACCCATAGAGCCAAAATATTATTCTCAATATTAAGAGGCAAATAATAGAGAGTGCTAGAATAAAATTAGCTTATATATAAAACTTACAGAAAACCACCTTCATTGTCATTATCAGTGTTTGTAATAACATTGTCTGAAGTCACATTAAGAAGAAAAAATATACTCTACCAAAAACTACAATTGAATGGGTGATCAATACCATTGATCGATGGTCAAACACTAGCTCCCAACATCTAAAACCATAAAATCCCCCCCAAAACTTAATTAGTAGAATTAACGATCCGTACTTCATAAAAACCCATAAAATAAACATGAGATGGTTCATTAGAATTTATAGCCAAACTACATGTCAAGACTTGGGAAATCCAATTATCTGTAGATACCCATCTTAAGGAAAAGTTTCAAAACTTGGGAAATCTAAATGTCCATATGTCTATCCATTGGACAAGGAAACATGCATGCCAAGAACAAAAAAATGAAGGAACAAAATAAATCAAAATGCTAAATATTTCTTTAATAAGGTCTCCATATGGATTTCAGTTTAATATTGCACGAGGCTTAATTGTTTGACTATAATTTTTGTTTAGCCTTTAATACCTTGGTGTGTTGAGTAAAGAATTATTGTTTGTGTATCATCAATTAGAGGAGGTTCTATATTTTTGCTTTGATCTTAGGATGGTGTTTAAGCATTTACAATTCAACAATTCTAAAGGCCATTTTGAGGTTATCGGTTCTTTCGCTCTTCCGTCTCTGATGAATGGAATTTTGAATAGGTCTACTAAGAGCATGGAATCATCCATGGGATCACTTTCCATCATCTAGAGGATTGTATAGTCTCCTAAATCCTACTCTAAAGGGAAAGTGTTGGCAATTGTGATAGGGAAGGGTTGTCAATGAATGGAGAGTCACTAGACCAGTCTAGGTTTGGTGGATCTCCTTCCTTTCTTTTATGTGATTCTTGAGGATTGAGGTTGGTAGTATTTTTTTCACTTTTTGTATGTTTGGTGCTCGATGCTCTTGGTTGGGGCATGATGCTCCTATACCAGCATGTATAAGGCCTAGTTTCATTATGTTAGCTTCTAGCCTTTATGCCTCTTTTGGTTTTTTTTTGTATCTATCTAGTTTTTCTATGGACGAGGGATCCAATAAACTCCTCCATTAATCTTCCAACACAAAAAATGGATTTTCCCATTATCATAAAAATGGAAGATTATGCCTTATTTATTTCTATAATAATAAAAAATTAAATTTCATAGTTTCCAGAGTTTACAATATTCTTCAAATAGATAACCTGTCATATTAAGGACACGCGCATTTTGATGGAAAAAAGAACTAATACATAATGCAACCCCAGTAAATCACCAATTGGAGCACCTGCACTTCTAATAAATTATAATATATTATGTTCCACATCATCTATCATTTTTATTTCAGTTTTGTAGAATAACCAACATCTTCTCTTATTGGTTATGTCTCAAACTACACATCTTAGAATTAGAAAAGTTCATAGCCCGAGCATGATTAGTTCTATTTTATACACTAGACCGATCTCTGCACTGAAATTGGTAATCCCAAGAGAATGAGCATGGATGGATATGACGATGTGTAGAAATAAAGAGAAAATTTAGAGCCTAATTTTTGGGACTCAAAAGGTACCAAAACTATAGTGGTTTAAAAATGAAGGCCTATGACTGCTCAGCAAAAAACATTGGTTGTGAGTTAATGTTTGTATTTGGGTGCGGGTGACGAATGTTCAACTGTCTAAAAGTTGTTTTCCCCGACGTGGATAGATAACAACAGAATTGTTTTAGAATGAAATAAAACATAATAAAAAAATGATCTAGTTGCATATAGATTCCTAACAAATAAAACTCACTAAAACCATGGCAAATGACTTACCTCAAGATTTCACACAAATTTTGTCGTGCTGTCAATGATACCAATGAGAGAAATATAGGTAGAATTTACAAGAAAATTTTATGAAACCCTACCACAGCAAAAAAAAATCAAATGAGACTAACCAAAAGAAAATCTACAAATATCTAGGTTTTAGGGCTATTGAAATCCGATTTGATTAGAAGATTTGACGTACAATTTTTTTGCAAATTTTTAAATGAAAATATTAAATGCAAGATAAATTTGTTTTCAAGTGTGAGACAACTTTTTGGTAACCTCAAGATGGTTGGACAATGACCAAAACCTATTTTTAGGTGTGAGATAGGTTTATAGATGAATTATGGACTGGCAAGTCCACCCATTCCGTAGAGTTTGTAAAATGGTTAGTGTTAATGAGGGACGAGATGGGAAACAATTTAGGGAAGGATAGAAATCATTTAAGGTTTAGGGATTGATGTAGGGATGGAAAACAAAACAGGGAACAATTTAGGGAAGGATAGAAATCATTTAAGGTATAGGGATTGGTGTAAGAATGGGGAACGATTTAGGGAAGGATATAAATTGTTTATGGCTTAGGGATTGGTTAGGTATGGGCTAATAAGGAAATGGGATTACAAAACTAATGAGGTCAATGATCTATGGTGTGTGAGAGGAGTTAGAGGTCTTGGAGACCCGAGAGCGATGACCAGGAGTACTAAGGCTAATGGAGTAGCTAACCAAGGTTGAGATGATGACATTGCAAGCCACTAAATTGGAGTATGTGTCATAGATTCCCTCACTTCATGTTCATGAGGTGGATGATCTACGGTGTGCGAAAGGAGTTAGAGGTTTTGGAGACTCGAGAGTGACGACCAGGAGTACTAAGGTTGATGGAGCAACTAACCAAGGTTGAGATGATGACATTGTGAGCCACTATATTGGAGTATATGTCATAGATTCCCTCACTTCATGTTCATAGGGCAATGTCGATGGTGTTGTCAGAGCAGTGGAACTCAGAGACAAGTACTTTCCATCTTCTGATAGGGAAGATGATTATGACTTTAGAGGATGCATGGAGGATACTGTGGGTACTAATTAAGACTCACCTAGTATATACGAGTATGACAACATCAGAGGAAACTATAGAGAGATTGTTCGGGAGGAGAAAATTGTCATGGAGAGGGATGGCTTTGCATTAATATGGGTGCAGGGGATTGGTTCCTACATTCCCCTTAGTGATGACAACTCTTGTCAGTGACATTTTGTTTCTAAATAAGACTGGATGATATTTCCATATTAGGTTGGCGGAGTGTGTGGCAAAGATGGTAGAGAGGGATCAATGATTTACATGGGAAGCTTGCATGCTAGGACACTTTTACAAAGATATGCACTAGTGACATTTAGGAGTGGACAAATCATTGGGCACATTATGTTATTGCAAGTATATGCATGGGAGCATATTGTCGTGCTTCGCCTGATTAAAGAGAGAGTGGGGATTGACTATGGAAAGCCTTGTGTATTTGGGTGGGAGTGAATAGTACGATACAATGGTATGGGTGATATGGGTTATTGGTGATGGACCTTAGATGGGTTATTAGAGTGGATATAGTATGGAGACCATATCGAGAGTTGGAGACATGACAAGAGGATGAGAGGTATTTGAGGTATGAGATGACACAATGTTATTTGATAGGACGGTATCATTACATTATTAAAAGATATCGCCCAGATAGGGTGCTATGACAATTTAGGTTACAACAGGGAGTACCTAGGGGCTGTACTACTTTGCAAGACAGGCATGGGAGGTGCTCAAGTGGGGGCCATAAGTGAGTAGTACATATGCACTGAACAATTGGGCCCATATGGTATGGGTGGAGTGGGATGATCAGGAGGAGGTAGTGGATGTAGGTACTACTAGGGCATATAGGAGATGGTGGGTGACATAGAGACCTTTGATATTGATGCCTCCAATCGGACTATACAAGAGCGACTAAGGGAGGTGGATAGAGAGGTGATGAGGCAAGGATGAGGAGGCATAGGAGGTATGGTGAGGGATATGAGGAGGCAAATTATGCGTGGTGGGAGCAACAAAGATGAGGCACCGAGAGGTGAGCTAGAGGTGGAGGTAGAGGAGGAGGTAGAGGATCAGACAAAGGAGGAGGTCGTGGAGTGGTCCAAGTATGTGGAGATGGAGGTCTCAAACAAGAATTCTAAAGAGAGGGGGGATGAGGTGATAGAAGGAGGGACGAGTGAGGAGGTGAGTGGAGATAGGGAGACTTCAGATAGTGGTAGTGATCATAGTGATAGTGATTCAAATTCATCAGTAGGGAGTATGGAGGGGGAGGGACATGACTCCTTAGGGGTGGGGGGTGTATAAGTTACCACAATATAAGGAGATGTAGAGATCACCCAAAGTGAGAGACAAGGATCTCCCTAGGTAGATCGACAAGATGATGATGGATATGATTCATTAGACATGTGACTGGGCTAGGAAGTAAGTGAGTAGGATGTCATTTAGAGGAGATTGGAGGAGGTATAAGTGGAGCATGATGGGTTTAGGGGTGAGCAAGATGCCATTTAGAGGAGATTGGAGGAGTTAGAGGCAGGGCAAGATGGTTTCAAGAGGGAGCATGATGGATTTATGAGGTAATTGCTAGGGGTTGAGGTAGAGATCACATGGCTGAGGGATCTACTAGGGCCACAAAGGATGGTGCAAGAATTTGTAGAGATATCATAGAATTCATGGGAGGTAGGTTATTGGCGGTTTCTATATGAGCAAGTAGTTCCTACTTATGAGAGAGTTGTGAGCTATATAAACCACCTAAGCGCTAGGACATTTGGATCAACCAGATCAAGGAGGTCGAGGAGATTAGTGACTATGGGGCTACCTCAAGGGGCATCACCAGGACCATCAACAAGAGACATGGCCAACCATTGCTAGTAGGTGATAGGATATATGCCCTAGGGCACATTTTTGTTTATGCTTTACGAAGGAGATGTATTATGATGAGACCCTGAGGTCCATTTTGATGTATTATGTGATGAGACCCTAAGATCCATTTTGATGTATTATTTGATGGGACCTTGAGGTCCATTTAATGTATTATGTGATGGGACCCTATGATCCATTTTGATGTATTATTAGATGCTATATAGTGAGGTCATGGTAGTGTTTATGCATGTATGTCTATCTCCGTGATGGCTTCCTCGACTCTAATGGTGAGACCTTGATGGTCTCCTTGATGTGCCTGCACGAGGGGTCTTGGTAGGAGAAATTAGGCTAAGATGGGAGAAATCTGGCTCCCGCCGCTCCTGGGCCACCACTCTATAGTACACTACTCAATAGTAGGATGCCTCTTGCATCGCTCGGCCATACATCTTGGCTGGGACTGTGGCCTATTGTTGTATCTGTTGTGTTGTAGCCTCTAGTTGCTACCTCTGTCTTGTCTCCAATGTCAGGGCCATATCTAAATCTTGCCTCATCTGGCACTCTTGCGCCACCTCTTGTCGAGCTTGGTCCCTCTCCTGGACCAATGTCTGAATCTACTCTTGAGCCTGCTGAAGTTGCCTTGTCAAAACATGTATCTATGCTTGTAGTGCTGCTATCTGTCCGTCCCTAGGATTGGGACCCGGTGGTGGTGGTGGGGGTGGCATATGTTGATGTGGTTGTTGATGGGGCTGGACCGATGGCCTTTGTCCAACAGTTGGCACCGATGGTGGGATCTGTCCATCATGATCTCCACCCCCATCCTGTCTATCCTGCGGTTAATCTCCTGGCTGTTGTGGAACCTATCCAATCCTAGGGCCTCTGACCCATCCTTTAGTCGTAAGCTGGCATAACTAGTGAATTCAATCAAATAGGGGCATGAGCCCGCCAATATGCATCATAAGCCTGGGTGGTCCCCGCATCCACAGGACCATCAAAATAGACCCACGGCACCATGACCAACTATTTGAAGTCATTGATAGCCTGCTGAGGTGGGATCCTCTATCCCCAAATTGCCTCCCTAGATCGTTGATCAAATATAGCTCTCAGTGTGTCATCGGGTGCACCTTACACCTCCCCAAACTGTTGAGCAATCCTATCCGGGAGGTACCGCTTGACCATATAATGCTCTCTCCCCTGCATATACTGGGACTACCAACAGTAAAAGAGATGATCATCGTCATCATGCCACCTGGGAAAATGGAGCCAAGGCCTCCACTAAAATACTGTCATCATTAAGAACCCACCTCGAGTGCAGGATGTTTGTAATGCCTGTGTAATGGAGGGTGGTCATCCCCTTATATCTGTATGCCATAAGATCATTGTGATCAGTCTGGATGTCTGCTATCTGTGGCCTCAAAATGACATTTTGCTCATAGGCCCACACATGAAGAAGTGTAACTCTAACCCTAATGTTGCGAGCCCCGTTATATACAACCTGGTGCATATCATGGTACAAAGACGCCAGGATGACTGGCCCCCAAGCATAGACTGTCATCTCCTCCATCATCTAGGACAAATGATCCCCCATCCAACGTTGCATCCTCTAGCTTGCCAGTCAAGAACAAGGACTCTCGAGATCAATGCACCGACAAACAAAGTCAAATTAGTGGCAATCCCCTCATATCAACGAAGGTCTATCTGGCCGTTGTCCACCTCGTATGAATCAATGCCGAATGAATAGAAAATGGCATTTTCATTGGCCTCAACATCATAAATAATGCACTCACCATGAATAGGGATCCTTAAGATCTTCCATATGTCCTCCAAGGTGATTATGGCCTTGCCAATTGGTAAATGGAACGAAGAGGTCTCGCTTTGCCATCTCTCAAATAATGTTTTCATCATCACGAGATATGTCTGCACCTTGGGCATCTGGGAAATATGGCCAAATCTGATCGCGACAAAGAAAAATAGGGCCTGTCCTATAAATGCCTTGCTTGGCGCAGAAGTCGACCCTGTGCTCCTTCGAATGGAGCATTGGTAGGACCTTCTATAATCAAAACATGCGCAACATCAAAAAAATTCCAATTGGACACATTTTCAAAATTTAAAAAATCTTTCAAAAAGAAAAAGCAAGTCGGCATGGTGAAGGCGACGTGGTATTTGCAAAAGCGACGCGCTACATCTTGCAAATGTGATGCTAAAATCAAAAGTGACACTATCCTTCAAACGCGAGTCAACATTTCCAAGCAACACCAGACTCCACTAGGACCGCGCAACACAATATTACAAAGGTGATTCGACATTTTTTGCACGACTCTCGAACCTTGTAGTGTCGCGCAATGCTCCAATGCAAACTTGGGTCGACATCTGCAAATGCGACGCCACCTGTAACAAAAGCGATGCCCTAGAGGACCACTTTCGGTCAACCTAAAAGGACCCTAATAAATGCACCAAAAACATGTAAAATGAGAAAAGTTTTGACAGGCATACCGGGAGTCCTGCGTCCTGAGGCCGTTGTAACTTGCGAACCCGATTCGTTCTATGTTTGGGAAGCACACGAGCAACCATTCCGTCAGTGCCTCAAAGCAAAATCGCCAAAATTTATAAAGGTCAAGTGTGCAAATGACTTTGAAAGTGACCCTCTTAACCCTTTTAATGCATTTTTAAGGTTTTTGGGTATTTTTAGGGTTTTAGAACCCATTTAATTTGTTTTTGTCTAAACCAAGCCCATTTTGATATGTTTTTGTCGCCATAAGCCTAAATTTGCATCCCGTGGGCTATTTTTCGCTCTTGAATCTTTTTTGCAAGCTTGACCAAATTTTGCAATTTTTGCCCGATCACTCGAGGGGGCAGTGTAGCAGCGCAATTCCATCTGCTGGGGCAACAGTGAGCCATCCGAAAAAATTAAAAAAAAATTAAAAAAAAATTGAATTTTGATCTTGGTAGTGTTATTCTTTGAATCGACACAGTAGGTACTTTGCTTCGAAGAGGGGAAAAATTTAGACACCGAAAATGTCCCAATTGATACTGGATATTTGACTCTAACCAACTAACATCATTTCTTCTGAAATCATCTCAAATTGATCAATTAATTGAATAATCAACATTATTTAAGTAAATTCAGCAAATTCAACTATTAATCAAATAATTAAACTTATTGATTAATTCACCTTTCTTCTAACTAATATTCATCATATTTAATTAAATCAATTCATTTAATTAAATTCCCCTAAAGTCTTCTTATTTGATTAAAATCAATTAAATCAAATACCCCAAATCCCCTAACCTCTTCCAATTAATTAATTTTAAATTAATCAATCCCAAATCACTTTCTAATCATCATTAATTAAATCCTCCAGCTTTTAACTCCTCGAGAGTTAAATCAATCATGGTCAACTAACTAGGTTACACATGAAATTAATTTCTCCTATTTATTTAATTCCTTTATTTTCCCTCACCAAGGCATATTCCTTTAACCAACTCTCATTCAATTTCCCTCCAAAGGTTTTCAAAAACCTATCACATCCTCTTACAAATGCAATAAATTCTCTTACATCCTCTCAAATCTCAACCAATTTCATTCAATTCCTCTTACACCATTTTCAAATTCTCAACCATCAAAATTTAATTCTCTTCCATCCTCCTCCACTCACACATTTCCCAAAATGTGCTCCACTCTCATCCAATAGAATGTTGACAAGTGTCACATTCTCATTAGCTCTCAATTTATCCCACATTCATCAAATCTTCTCATTCTTCAACCTTTGAATTCTATAAATAGAAGCATCCTTTTCATAATATGGATCCACAACTTAGAGCATTATCATTATAGGCATTTCACTCCATAGCTTTTCATCATTTTCAAGCAATTTAGCTAGATTATAACCAATTTTACACTTAGATCATCTACACTTCATCAAGCTTATCAAAGGGATTGGGAAAGGGCTTCTTTCCACATCAAAGGAGCACCACTCCCCTATGGGATGGAGGTTTAGCTAATTTTACTTAGATTATATGCTTTGTTTTGTTTAATTTCTTGTTTTTTCATGTTTTCTAGTAATTTTGGTTAAAGAATTTCATAGGGAACATTGGATTTGTTTTCTAACATGTTTGACACTTGATTGCTAGTCTCTTGTTAGTTTGTGCAAATTTGGTGTTCACATTTAGATATTTCAATAATATTCAATGTTGTTGATCTATATTCATATTATGGAGTTGAGGATGTTTATAAGAGCACACATGTTATTATATGGCCCTAATTATAAGCAACAAGTACCTGAGAATTAGTATTGCGTATATTAGAATTGTATGTAGGCAAGAGAACTAGGAGAAAGGAGTACACAAGAATATCCACTTAGATGGAAAGGGAAGGGAATGTAATAGCAAACATGAATTTATAAAGAATTAGGTTGGCTTGGGTTGTTAAGGAAATCTTCCTCGCTTCCTTAATCTTTTCCATTTAGCTCAAAATTTAATCACTTGAGGTGTCTAATGCAAAATAATCTTAGGTATTGTGGAATATTGCATAACCCAAAAAATATTTAAATGCATTACCTCTCTTGGGGGTTTTTTTTTTCATAGATGTTTTGTTCTTACCATATATCTATTTTTCTAGTTACATTATTTTGGTTGTTCATGGAGAGCTATTGTCAATCGTCATTTTGTATGGTACCACATATTAGTAGTGAAGCCTCTAAAAATATATTTTAAGGGGACCTTGAAATTGTCCATATGTCCCAATTTATATTTTGTTTCTTATTACAAGTTGTGGCATGTTATTTTTATAAAAGGGGTCTCATTTAGAATGTGCACCAATGTATTTGGATTTCGTGCCAAATTATAATGTTACCTAAATGAATATTGGTTCTAGTGAGGTTTATATTATCATACTTTGGTTGATGTCACTCTACTATATCAAGTATCCATATAAAAGGGTAACAAAACAATTTCAAGAAGGAAAAGGACAAGAGGAGATAGAGAATATCAATTGAACTTAAACATTATAAAAGACTGTGAATCTTGACATGTATTTTCATAAAATCATATTGCACATGGATTTATTGTAACTTTAGTCATTTGAAATATATAATTTTATATTTTATGCCATCTTATTCTTCATTCTTTTCTTAAGAATCAATCTTCTATTATAGGCTCTTATGTTGGGTTTTTAATTTTTGTATCTATGATGCATGGACGTATTGTATTTCATTTGATTTTTTCTTTAAGATTGCATCAAAGCAATACAATTCCATTCCTTGCTAAAGATGGACCATTGAAAAATAAATAAAAAGATCCAAACCCCATTGAATATGATAAAAATGAACACAATTAGAAATATTAGATCCAAGAACCCTGATTGGAAAGAAAGGAAAAAATCACGGTCAAAATCTTAATCCATGTAGAAATGTCAAGCCCACTAAAAATGTAAGGGATAAAATACTCCTTATCCAAATTATCTAGGTAAAGCAATTAAGTCATGATGATAAAAAAATATAACCTAGCAAAATGAGTTAGGACTAATATCAAATAATTTAATTAATATTGTAATCGATGCATAAATTAAATCAATTAAATGCTAGGTACTTAGCTCTAAATCTAATGAAGACATCATTGTGTGAATGTTAGAGATTGGTTTTTCATGGTGTTAGAAAAATAATAGCCTATTAAATGACTATTGTTGATCGATAAATTTGATTGTGTATTATTCTAGTTCACTTCTACGAGTGTGGAAGTGATCTTTGTTAGTGTGGAAGTGATGTCCATGAGTATGGAAGTGATCTCGATGAGTGTGGAAGTGATCTCCATGATTGCAGATTTAAAACTATGATTTATATGTCTGAATTCTCTAAATATTTTTTGCATCTCTTCTAAATTTAGTAAGGAACATGCAATGTTTATAAGTTGCACCTTTAGGGATTTTGTTGAATTGTGAGTGTCACATATTCCTTAGTTGGACCCTTGGACGAACAAATTCAATGACTATGAACCAAGATCAAGGACAATAGGAAAGAATGCATTATGCTTTGAGGATGATGATGGAATAACAATAAAATAATAAATTTGTTAGATTTTTGTTCCTTAAATCTCTTTAGACTTTTCTTGTTAGTCCTCATTTACATAAATATGATTTAGGTCTAGTCTTTAAATATGTCACCCTAGATTGCGTCTCATAAAAACTATTGAAAATATGTGGGAAAGTTTGAATTATAAAATTTTAGAGTTAAAATTTGTAGGTGTGAAAATGATTTGGATCAATTTTGCATTTGCAAACTTGAACCAATGCTGTGGATGGGAAATCTAGGGATCAATATAATTTCATGGAGACAAGTAATGATGGGATCAAGTGAGGCTAACATTTTTTGCTAATTTTCATGTGAAATATGTCTCTTACACACTAGATAATGAATAAAAGTCCACCCAATCCTTACGAGTCAAAAACATAAGGGCAAAGGATGATGGTGCATAATTTTCACCATTACAATTATGTTAATTAAAAATTAGAATGAAATTCATACTTAATGGTGCTATTGTGAGCTAAATTTTTTATGGAATCCTAATAAAGAAACTAGGGATCCTTAGAGTTTTAGAACATTCTAGGCATTCCAGATGGTTAACTCTATATTTTAAATTTGATAATTAAACTATAGTGTATGATAGATATGAGGCCGTCAAATGCCCACCCCCTTTAAAAATAGGACATCATGCAATAATCACCAACTTTATAGTTCAAAATTATCAATTTCAATATAGAAAATCTTATTTTTTCTCTTAATAGTTAAGTTGGGTTGATTTAGTAGGGTTTTAGATCAGGAAGGGAAATCATAGTTGGAAAGAGGGAAGGGATATTTGCAAGGGATTTCAAGGTGAATATTAAAGAGGAAAGGGGTTAATTCTCTAATCAATACAAACTTCAGAATAGTTTTAGCAAAATAGATATCTAATTAGAAGTTTAGCCTATTCTATAATTTATACAAGCCTTGAAATAACTTTGACAAAATCGATTCTCAATTATAAACCTAATTTTTTTATGACTAAATCATTTTATTCACCATGAAAATATATTAAGAGGTGAGTTCTCTAATTTGTACAATCACTAAAATAACTTTGGTGAGATAGAGAATTAATTTATGGTTTCAATCTATTCTCTAAACTATACAAGCCCTAAAATGACACTAACAAAATTGATACATAATTAGAAGCTTAAAAAAGGCATGAATAAACCATTCATTTATTATGAAGATGGATAAACGGGTCAATTCTCTAATTCATAGATGCTATGAAACAACTTTGATGAAAATAGAAAGCCAATTAAAAGCTTTTAAAAAACATAGACAAATCATTTATTTCACTTTGATGATGAATTAAAATGTTGATTCTTTAAGCTCTTTAAAATTTGGACAAGTCATACTCTTTTAAATTATAGATTTTGGAAGTTAGAAATTTCATATTATTATTTTTTATGGAAATAATTAGATACATAGATATTTTGTCTTTATATAGTAAATTACCATATGAATGAGCATACATCTCAATTACCATGAAGCTAGTCTATCAAAATCACATAAAGGTCAAATTTTGATAGATACTTTAATAAAAAACATACGAACATCCTCACCAATTAATCTCAACCAATTAAACTATAACCCTTTTATAAAATATAAGATTATTTATTTATTTATTTTTACAAAAATGACGGATATGACACCAAAAAAAAAAGGAACGGGAAAATGTCTTTCGAAATCACTTAATAAAAACTCCACACCAACATGTCGACGTTAACACTAACCGCACCAACAAATCAAATGCCGTTCACATGAAGAAAACGAAGAAATATATATAAAACATTTGCAGGAACAGCGAGGAAGACCGCTTGAAAACTCGAAACACACAAAAATCTTCATCGAATATCAGAGAGATCGAACAATTTTCTTCTGTGTTTTTGTTTCTTATTATTCGATAGTGGAATCATTTATAAAATTGCTTGAGCTGGCAGATCCGCAATGGCATTTTGGCTCAAGGCCGCCGAAGGTAGGCATTATTTTTCTTTACTTCCATTTTACTTCGATTTCGAGTCAAGGCTGCCGAAGGTATGCATTTAAATAAATCAAATCTTGGAGTTAGAATTATTCTAAAAAAATAGCAGCAATTGCAAATCTTAATTCCGAGTTTTTTAATTTTTTACCAACGGCCGTAATAATCTAGCTATGCGAACTTAGGATCTGGCATATTTATGCCCTAGGGTTAATGAGATGCGTTGAAATGGTAAATCGAGAGAGCTTTCCATTGAATCCACCTGATGTTAAATTGAATAATATGCCGCATCCAAGTTTTGGTGCGAAAACTGAAGAATATACTTCATCCAAGTCTTGGTGTTAAATTGAGTAATATACCGCATTCAGTTAAATTGACCAATATGCCATTCTTGGTTTTAAACTGAGTAATGTACTGTATCCAATTTTTGGTGTTAAATTAAATATATGGCGTTCCATTCATGGTCTTAATCGAGTAATATGCCATGTTTGGTTAAATTGAGTAATATACCGCATTCAATTAAATTGAATAATACACTACATTCAATTCTTGGTATGGGGTGGCTTAATTAAAGATGCCAGTGCAAGCTTTGGTTGAATTTGATGATAAAGATGCCCGTCTGTTGTGACATCTGAGACGAAGTTGTCCTGTGTGTTTGTGACATATAAGACAAAAGCGTCCTTATCAGACAATGACAATGCAGGTCTTGGGTGAATTTGATGATACCTGTGCTTGTCAGTTGTGACTTCTAGAATATAATAGCGTAGAAGATTTTTAATATCTATAAGGTTAAAAATAGTTTATGGGACAGCAGATCCTGTTATTTTTGCTTTTTGAAGTGCTGATTTTCTGCCATTCAATTTGATAATGAACTCCCCATTTTCTCAAATGTGTCTTCATTGAACAGATTCCGTAACAGGTCTGCTGCTAAATTACTTGTGTATTTGACCTATATGTATTGTAAGCTTTACATTCTAAGACAATGGCTTCCTTTGGGGTGGCATGTTGGATTATGCCAATGCAAGTCTGGAGTAAATTTTACAATACAGATGCGCATTTGTTGTGACATTGAAGACAAAGGTTTCTTTTGGGGCGCCTTAATGAATGATAGTTATTACTAACCTATATTTTAAAACTTACTTTCCAATAATATTCTTCCTGAAACAATATTTGTTTCCAATAGATCTCTTATATTTCAATTTCTTACTTTTCCTTTTTCCAATCTACTTCCTTGATACCTTTTCCCAAGAAAGTGAACTCCTCTTTATATCTTCATATCTCCATGAAATGATGCACTCCTTGGAATAGATCTCCTTACCAAAGGTTATGACTTTTTGTTTAACTTAATGTTGTTTTGTTTATTTCCCAAGCTTTGCCCTAAAAAACTCTATTAATTATTAATTATTTAATTTTTTCTCTTGTTTCTAAATTGCTGTCTTAAGGGATGAGCGCTATCTTTAATAAGGATCACTGCCCTTATTTATCAAGGAAATCGCTGAATGGTTTTGGCAGGCAATTGCTGCATTTTTTTTCTGAATTTAATTCCCTAGCCTAAGATATAGGCACCGATCTGATTTTCTGAATCAAGGTTGTGATCTTCAGTTTGACGGGGGCATGATAGTCTGCCCTTCCCAAAATTGCTTGTCCTCAAACAATGTCAGTTTTAGGTTGTCACTGAATCATTTTTGCCAATACCAAGATTCTAAACTAATTTTAGAGATTTGTAATCCCTAGATCCTTCTTGCGATGTAATTGGCTTTTGCTGCGACACTCTGATATAATTAGGAATTGGGAATTCTTGTTAGACTGCCAATATAGTCTTTTCATATCATAAGGTTGATACCATCATATAATGCGTGAGGACAATTTATTGTCTCGTATTCTTCGGGCTTATGTATTGGTATTTCCTAATAATTCTCAATAATGAAACCAAGAGTTGGTGACTGGCAAGGTTCGTAATTTAAGACAAGTTTTCTCTCATCTTCAGAGAGAAGAAACAAAAAGACATCTTGTAGCCCTACAATTCTTTCTAATCAATGACAACTATAATTCTTTATTGGGATGTCTTAGGCTTTACCCATGGTAAGTCTTATCCGTAGATGTGTTTGAGATTCTTTTAGCCTTGAATTTGAGGCTGCTGTTGATGGTAATCACTAATGAGTTAATCAGTCTTGATTAGAGAGCTTAGCTATCGTCAATTAGTTGAAGTTTGTGGTGCCATTATCTCACTTGTGTTGACATCACCTAAAATATGTTAAGACACTAATAATTTTAAATCCATCTTTGTATCTTAGTTATGCCTAAAGTCCCATGACAACTAATGATGGCAATATGTATATGTACTAGTTGTCATGGGAACTTAGGCATAACTAAGATACAATCTTCATGTATATATACAATTTTCATATATATATATATGGATATATGTATATGTACTAAGTTTCCATGACAATTAGTACATATATATACATACATAGTTATTACTAATTTATATTTTAAAATCTACTTCCCAATAATATTCTTCCTAAAACAATATTTGTTTCCAATAGATCTCATATATTCCAATTTCTTATTTTTTCTTTTTCCAATCCATTTCCTTGATGCTTTTCCCAAGAAATTGAACTACTCCTTATATCTTCATATCTCCATGAAATGACACCCCTTGGAATAGATCTCCTTACCAAAGGTTATGACTTTTTGTTTAACTTAATGCTGTTTTGTTTATTTAATAATTTCCCAAGCGCTGCCCTAAAAAAATATATTAATTATTAATTATTTAATTTCTTTCTTTGTTTTTAAATCGCTGTCTTAAGGGATGAGCGCTATCTTTAATAATCATCGCTGCCCTTCTTTATCAAGGAAATCACTGAATGTTTTTGGGAGGTAATTGCTGCCTTTTTTTGGTGAATTTAATTCCCTAGCCTAAGATATAGGTGGCGATCTGATTTTCTCAATCAAGATTGTGATCTTCAGTTTGACGGGGGCATGACAATCATTTCATTTTCTATGTCCAGAATTTTCATCTTCTGCCAAAAATAACAATAAAAGGAATTAGCATCTGAGTGTTGTATTTCTTCTAAGGAATTGGCACAGTTTGTAAATAAATCTCATTTTCACTAAAGCTTTCAGTTACTTTGCAGTATCATTTGCGTTTATTGTGCATATTTTCCATTATTTCAGTTCATTGCTTTCACACCACACTAGGTTTCTGGCATTTTGTATGTTGTCAGCAGATGACCATTGAATTTCTATCATAGAAAGAAATTTTGTTGTCAGCAATTTGAATTATTTATGAATTTACCGACAGCTTCTTTACAGGGTGTTCATTGTGGGGGTCCCTTCCAATTTCAAATGTTTTTATTAAATGTATCCTGTAATTCCTCAAAACCGAACTGGAAACCAATTTTTAATTGTGCACTGTTGTTGGAAATTGGAATGTTGCTGGTCTCCTATGCTTCCACTACAACAACAGATCATTTCATGTCATTCTTCATAATACAATGAATAAATCACAAAAATTGTTGAGCTTGAAAAAGTACAATTTTGGGATTTGAAAAGTTCAACTTTTCAATCTTAATATCTCTGTTTAACTGGTTTTAAATTAATATCTATCTGTGAAAAAAATTGTATCTTCTTAAAAGGATCGCTTCCGGAAGGGTAGACCACCCTAATTGATACTATGGGGCATAGACCTTGTTCCAATGTTACCTCGAGTTTTCGGGACAGGGACAATAGGGGAGGCGGGACGGGTGCCCAAGTCCCCGATTTTTCAAGCCAATTTTGGGGATGACTAGGGGATAGCTATATAAAATATAGGGAAAATTTTAAATATATAGGTAAATTTTAAATGTTCATATGAAAATATGGATAAAGCATGCATATATACATCATAGAACCTTAACATATAACATTTGCGTTCAAAATTCATTGTCAATACTCACTATGCATTCAAAATTCAGAATTCATTGTCAATATGCATGTGATATTAAAAAATAACATACAAGTTATGAACTTATAACAAAATGCCCAAAGGCTACACTGCTGCCATACGGTTTTACTTTCAATTATGATATGAAAATCAAAATACAAAAAAAACAAAGTGCATTGCTACCCCTAATCTGCATCTCCCAACACTGCATCAAAATCAGAGTCCTCCTTTGAGTCACTACCACTGTGATGGTGCACCTCATCCAACGAAATCCCACCAATCCCTCTAGTGTCTCCTCATCAATCTAGGCCACATCTTTGGGATCAATATCCCACCGTAAAGCTGGAGTTTGCCGATACTCTGGAGTTTGACGATCCTAAAGTCGAAGAGCACTATGCACGACCACTAGCTTCTCCGCTCGTTTAGAGCTAAGTCTATTCCTCTTGATGGAATGAATAAAGCTATATGTGGACAAATTCCTCTCTGCAACAGACTGCAATAGAGGAACTGACAACTTGTGCAAGGAGGCGAGTGGCAAACATCTTCAATTGTGGTGTATCCCTAACATGCCATGTCCACCATCCAGTAGGGTCAGCTTGAGCTAATATAACTCTCTCCAACCTCGCCTGTGGTTTACTTAATGTTGGACCACAAAGATTTGCAAAGTCAAGGAATTGTGTGCAAAGTATTGAAGCTTGCTCCTCTAAATACATCTTATCAATGGCCCATGTGAATCCATCTAAAACCTCTGTGTCATCACATGGAGGCACCCTTCCATCCCTTGGTGCATACCATTTGGGATTTACAGCAAAGGCAATCGTGTGAAGCGGGGTGTTAATTGTGTTCCACCTCCGTGTCACAATGAGCCTAATATGTTGCTCATATAAACTTAAAGTAGGATCCTTAGCCAAAATTGTTTGCTTTATCTTTCCAAGCATATTCTCAAATGTCTCATATATCTCTCCAAGACTAGGAGAATATGTATCAACATATCTAATGACATCTACAATAGGTGAGATGAAAGAGCAAATATATTTGCAAAATGCAAACAAAAAGTTCAAAAGAATCAATTGACATGTTAGAAACTTCAAAAGTTGGAACATTGGACAATAAAATTAAAATATTAAAATCAGAAATTTAATATGAAAATCAACAATCTAATATTTAATTTTTAATAAAATCAACAATATCTTACCTCACATTGGACCACCAATTGTCATCAATGATCTTTTGTTTGATGGATTTTCCTTGAGTAGAACTTGAATTAGGCCATCTAGTCCACTCCGAATTCACCATCATCAATTGTAGAGGCTCATGCAGCTCAAGCAGGACTCCAACAAGATGAAGTGGCATACCTATATTCGTTAAAAGGCAAAAGCAATATAAGGCTCAATGTAATTGGAAATTCAAATTTGGAATACAAATGTTTGAAGTTTCACAATGTTTCCATATATTGAAATTTGAAAGTGAAACAAAATGAAGTGGCATACCTTGTCTCAACAGGTTTGAGGAACTCCTTTGAAAATGTCCTGAAGAGAGCAAGTGAGGTATGGTGGTTGCAAATGAACATTTGAATTTCTCTAGCTTTTGCCACCACTTGCTTCACCCAATCTAGCTTCCCTATGTTTTTCAATGCATTGTTCAATGGATGAACACAACATGGGGTCCAAAAGATGTGCTTGCAAGCACCCTCCACCATCAAACCAGTTGATTTGCATGTGCGTGCTAAATTGGTGATCACCTGTACAACATTAGCAAGCCCAACCTCCTCTATGGCATCTCTCAAAATGGTAAATTGGAAGTTTGCATCCTTATGCTTCTCTAAACAATCCACGACTCTGAGAAAATAAGAACCAACAGGGCATGTGACTATGATATTGATGAGTGGTTGATGTCTAACTTTAGTCCACCCATCCATCACAATAGAGCAACCTATCCTCATCCAAGTTTGCCTCATATCCTCCATTAGCATATTAACCTTGGAATACTCTTTGTCTAGGAGGGTAGTGCGTAGCTTATGATCTCTAGGGGGTATGAATGAGGGACCAATAGTGGCTACATCTCTGATTATTTGTTTGAAGTAAGAGGAATGGGCCATATGAAATGGGATGGTATGAGCAAAAATGAATTTGGCAATGGAAGACTTTGTAGCTTCTCGTGCTTGCACATTAAACATAGCTTCAACTAAACCTCCCTTGTCACTACCACTCATCTTTCTCTTTCCTCTTGTGGCAACTTCACTACTACCAACAATCGATGGTGAAGGCATAGATGATTGTGCACTTGCAAAAGAAGGTGCCAACATTGTCACACTGTGAGCCCTCATTTCCGCCTCCATATGCAATCTATGGCACTCTATCATCTCATGTTCTTTTAGTTCTGGACACCCAAAAAATGAGACTGTACCTTGTGTAACTACCTCTAAATTCTTTCTCACAAACATGACAATTCCACACCCTACTCCCCCTTGAATTTTTTTTCTTTTGATCCACAAGTGTAACATATTGGAGAAGAGGTTTTTTCTTATTTAAAGGGCCCTTTGCATACGTTTCCATGATTTTTGAAGGGCATTTAAATGGGTTTGGTTGCTGTCCACTACCACCCTCATTACTTGCACTTGTATTTCTACCAACTAATTCCACTTCATTCTCACTTCCACTCACTCTCACTCTAATTGCCGCACATTTTTTTTTGAGATTGAATGCAATTTTAAACTGAAAAAATGCAAAAAGTAAAAAAAATCAGACATTTCATGCTTCAAACTTTGAAAAAAAATTGGAAAAAAAAATGAAAGGAAAAACTTACCTCTTTGAAGGATTTGCAGCCCCACTTGCCCTAGATTGAATCTCCTTTCTTTCTATCCCCTGCTGCTGCTCCTCTTTCGATTGCTTGCTTCAAACCCTACTGTTGCTCCTCTTTTTTCCTCTCACACAAATGTTGAAATGACTCAAAATGGTGAGCCTATTCCCCTTTAGGGCGAGCTGGGAGGTAGGGGCCCACTAAACAATAAATAAAATGTATTTTTTAAAGTGAAATGTGTATTTTTTTTTTAAAAATTGCATGCTGCAGGGGATGACCGGACATCCCCGGCTGCAAGCAGGGAAGTCCCCGGGTTTCTGGGATGTTTCCTCTTTTTTTTTGCAAATTGGGGATGCCTAGGGGACATCCCGTAGCCGTTCCCGTGTCCTCGGGACAGGGACGGGGGTTTTAGGCCCGGGGACACATCCCTAGGTAACACTGCCTCGTTCAAATACTGAGAGCTCATTTTGGAGAAGTTGCATATGTAACAGTTATATCTTGATGTTCTAATTTGAAAAAAAATGTCCAAACTAATTATGCTTGTGCTGGCATGAACTTTATAATTTCCTTAAGAAACTTTGCAGGAAATTTTTCTTCATTTAGTCATGAAAAGTTGGTTTTGAACTTCACAAAGGGTATTTGGATCAATGTTTCCTTTGGTGCTTTCGAACTGTGAAATTATCATGAATGTAGTTTCTCTGGGTGCAGTTTGTGGTGGTATGTGGAGGAGAAATTTCATTTCTATTATTGTTATTTATGAAGCTAGTCATCTCAAACAGGTTTGTTTGAAGAAGTGGATCGGAGAGCAAAACAAGTTGTTGGGGAACTTTCAGATCAGCAGATTGAAGCACAGATAGCAGGTTCTGCCTGTTCCCTACAACTTTTTCTCTCTTTTTGTCTCATTTGTTGTTGATCTTTGATTCTTTTGTTGAAAATAAAACCATTCGGTTTCTAGGTGTAGTTGATTGTCTTAGGTCTTGACTGCATGGGGTTATTTCCCAATTCATGTTGATTTAAATCAGTGACTAGATATCTACTTAAGTGTTTGAATTTCTGTATCTACTTTATGTGTTTTGCTGTTCAAAAAGCATCTGAGCAAGATGTGATTGGAAGGGCAGAGCCACAGAATTCTACAGGGAAGGTACTGGACTTGATTCACTACTATTGTGAACACTCTTTTTCCTTAATCTCTTTGAGTATGAGCTTATTGGAAATACAAAATAGTAAAGAATTCATTATTTTATTATATATCTATATATATATTTTGTTTGAATTTCCAGCATAGCTAAGTTACTGTTTGATTCACAGAGACCTAAAAAGACTTCTGTTACTAAGCTTTTGGCTAAGGCCAATGGTTCCCAAAACGATAGTGTGCAAGTTACAACACAACTGCCAGAATCTAACAGCATATCTCTATCTCAAGAAAATAGTTTGGCCAAGTCACCAAACAATAATCAGCCAGTTCAAATCAATCAGGATGTGAAGCTAGCAGACTCAGCCGTTAGTGAACTTGTGAAGCTTTCCTTGCCTTATGATAATAACCAGAAAAATGACAGAGTTCCAGAACATACTACTAAAGAGGATAATATGGAAGCTGTATCTACCTCTACCATTGGTAACTTGCAGGGAAAAACATTTGACACATCTTCGCTATCAGTGAATACTTTTGATTCTTTGGCAACACCAGAGTTGGATCATGGGGCTGTTGAATGCAATTTCTCAACAGAGAGTGGCATTGTGAAAGTAGAGCTGCTTGCAAAGAATGCACCATCAATGGAGACTCCAGAGAGTACTGGTATTAGATCAGAAAATGAGACAGACAGAAGTCAGAAGGAATTTAATGAGGAGAAAGCTCAGGAAAACGACTCTCCAAAACTTGTCATTCAGAATGAACAGCCTAAGGAAGGAACACCTTTATCTGTTATAGGAGTAGAAGATCAGCTTGATGAGGTTGAACTGAGAACTAACTTGTTGCTTGTTAAGGTTTTTAATTTTAGTTTTTTGTTGTTTTTCTTAATTGGGATTATAATTGAGGGTCTATACATACATTTTGAGGTTTGATATTGATTTGCAGGCACAAGGAGTACTTAAAACTGCTGTCTCAACAGGCCAATCAAAAGAGGCTAGATTAGCTAAGGTAAATTCTTATACATCTGGAAATATTCAATCTTGCATCACAAAGACAATATGCCGCTGCATTGTTATGCTCCTGGTGAGAAAAAAGCTGATAGAAACATGTAGAAGTTGGCATCAAAATGAAAAATCTGCAGCTAAAACCTGAACTGGTAATCTCAAAACTGAGATCTGAAATTCATATTAATCTGGACTATTTTAAACAAAGAATAACACTACTTAAATATATGATATTTTTAGAAAGGCCTTAAAATTGAACCTTCAGTTATATTATAATAATATTTTCAGAAAAAGAAAACTTTACTTATTCTGTGTCGATGTCAGCTTAGACCTAAATTACTTTGGATGCTGCTCTTGACCCAAATAATTCAGTCTTTAAGGCCTAGTGGTCTTAAACATCTACCAATGTGTGCTGCAGTTCCTTGTTTCTTAAACATCTTGTATGTAATTCTACTTTAAACAACAGAAAATGGCACCCAAGATGAGACACCAAGTCCTCTTAGCACTGGTTTGCCCATTGTTTTGGATTCTTTCAAATTTTCAATCATACAACCATATCTTTTGATTGTTTCAGTTTCTCATAATTAAACACTTGTTTTTTATTTTTGAAAGAATTTCAGGCTTTCTTCTGATGGTTAATCACCGTTAATGGTTAATACTTTAGATACATACTATGAAAATTGTGGGACTTCAAAGGTAACATATGGGTTAAAAAATAAGTTGTCCTCTATAATTCAACATATGTAACAACAGTTCTGACCCAAAGGTAGCAGATATGTAGAGATTGAGCCTTAATATGCCTGTACCATCCTTAGGGCAAGCAAGATGACCCAAGAACATCCCTATATGAATAAATAGCACAAAACCCACTTTGTTGGTATGTAAGGGAACGGAATCTGTGGTATAACAGATATGTTTCTGTGCTGTTATGACATTATTAGTGTCTAATTTGAGAAAGAGAACATTGTGTGCGGTTTGGGAGTCTTCCATGGCATTGCAATAGTTTTTGTTTGCCAAGTATGGCCAATAGCTTTAAACTGGATGTTAGGTTTATATGATCAGATAATACAAACTTAAAGCACTCAGAAAATGCAACACATAAGACAATGAACACCACAAGATACCCTGGGAAAACCCTCCAACCTGAGGGAGAAAAAACCCAGCCAATATATCTCTTATATATTGAATTATTAAGAGCAGAAATCTGCTTACAACTCAGGCCCAGCACATGGCCGAATTTACTAAAATGAATAATAGCACCTCCTAGATGCAAAGATACAATGAATATTCTTCTCCCTGAAATCGGTTTGCTGCAATAGAATTACGACCTGCTGCTGCAAGATGATGATTCGCTGCCACAAGATGAGCGCTGCTGCTACAAGATGATGCTTCGCTGCTACAAAATGATGATCTGCTGCTCAAGCATGAACTTCTTCTAGGAATGCGAATTATGACAAATGAACTTGAATCATAATTGAATGAAAAACTCCTTGTATATATACACACGTCCAAGGAGAAAGATGTGCTTCTTGACATGAGAGGTCGGCCTAGCAAGAAAAAACGACTTTTCAAGAATCGTGCCATTTCTAGGGGTCAGCCCCATTAAAAATATATTTAATTATTATTAAATAAAAAACATTTCATTACATATGAAGTCGGCCTCTTCATTAAATCGATTATACATATATAAATTAAATAGCCAAGCTACATTTAATTTATAATCTTTATCGAACTTGGCCTGGAAGTAGACGATTGTGGCTGCATTAACATCAACACTCCCTCTCAGCTAGGGAGGAATACTTCTAGTTGAACAAAACATATCACCTCATTGTGATGTTGATCAATATGGCTTCATCCATGTGAGAAAAGAGCTTATCACCTCATCATGAAAGCATATCACCTCATCGTGATATCAGATATCACCTCATCGTGATATCAACTATCATGGCTACCTCCATTGATGGTATGTACAAGTGCTCATCACTCAATGTGATGTTGTCACCTCATCGTGACTTTCACCATGGCTCCCCCAGAGGGTGAAACACAAGTACAAGTAAATCATCATGGACTCCCTCACGTGATGTTGTCATGGAGTCACACACATGACATCCAGCATGGCTCTCCCAGAGGGTGGAAACAAGGGATTTCACCTCAAACTTCTCTTGCAGAGAAGAACTCATAACCAAGGGATTTCACCTCGAACTTCTCTTACAGAGAAGAACTCATTACCAAGGTATTTCACCTCGAACTTCTCTCATAGAGAAGAACTCATTGAAGAGGATCACTAATACTGAGACTACTTCTCAGTTAAGGCTGTATTCTCCACCATACCAAGCTTATCTCGAAAGTACACAAACTTTATCCTGGAGAGAGGCTTGGTGAGAATGTCTTCCGTCTGTTCATCACTGCTGATATACCTCAACTGTATAGCTTTCCTCAATACCATATCTCTGATATAATGCTACTTGATCTCAACATGCTTTGTTCTATCATGAAACATAGGATTGACAAAAGCCTTCACACAACTCTGGTTATCACAATGAATGATAGTAGGCTCCATTGATTGTCCAAACAATCTTGCAAGGAGCTTACGAAGCCACACTGCTTCACGAGCTACCATGCAAAATGCAATGTACTCTGCCTCTGTTGTACTCAATGCCATTGAAAACTGCTTCCTGCTGCACCAGGATATCATAGCAGATCCCAAACTGGAACAACATCTAGAGGTACTCTTCCAATCAGCAACACAACCATCTTCTTTAGATTCAGTAGGCTCCCTCTGAATCTTCAAGCACTTGCATCAACCTCCTGACCTCATTGTCCAAGATTTGCCTGCAATGCTTGCCTTAGAGAAATGGTTACCAGCGCACACCTTTGTAGGGATTCAGGGCTGTCCTCTTTGACCTTATCCCAAATCAATCTAATCGGAATAGGTTTACGGAGCTACCGATGTTAAATCTAGGTTGACCTGACTTGAGTAATTTAGAACTCAATTGCTGAAGAGCATCTGGTCTTGCAACACTGCAATCCTTATTTATTCTTAGCGAGTCATAGATCTCCCTTTGAAGGTTAATTCTTCCTCTTCGAAGAGATGTCTTTAGCCATTCACTCAGTCTCATAGCTACAAGTAGAGTCTCCATTCTTCAACCAATAGGATGCATCAAGCTCTTCTTGAAAACAATCTCTTACGCTTCTTGATTTATCCTGAAAGCATTAAGAAGAGATTACTAATAGTTCATGGAACTCAACTATCTCGAATAGAAGTACCATTGCTAGGAGCATACATGATTTACTATCTCAATGTTATAGCATGAATTAATAACTACATAACAATTCATGAACATTATTCAACCATCAATACTTATCTCATAGAATTCAGAATCTCCTGAGTAATAGATAATTAATTCATCAATCATGACATGTCTTTCTTCCAATTTCTCGGAAGAGCTAATCTCAGCATAACAAAAGACAATCTTCACAAATTAGCATGATACAACTTGCAATGAATAATTCTTAATTCTAAAGAATCTTATCCCAGTGATCACTATTTACTGGTCACACATAATCCAAGTAAATAATGTTAGATTTGCACAACTTAGCAAATTGAATTTTAGCCTAGAAGGGTAATTACAATTAAAACAAAGAATAGTTATCTCTTAAATATTCTGATGGGTGGACACAGTACGATACGCTGCTCTTGCGCTCAGATCAGTACACAACCTTCACGGCTTGAACATAGGCCCATGACTAGAGTAGAAATTCACTAGAATCATTTTCGGGAGAGATCTCAATCACATCCGCAAATGAAGCATGCTGATTAGGCTTGGTAGCGCAATCCTTCGCATAGTGACCAAACTTGTCACATCTAAAGCATTGAACACGAGAGAAGTCCCCCTTCTTCTTGAATGCAAGAGCACCATTTGACCCTTTATCTCTATTCCTCTTGAAGTATCTTTTCTTTCCTCCTTTTCCTTCCTTCTTCGAGGATTGAGTGGAAAGAACATGAAAGTCTTCATTTGTAGGGCTTCGACCAATACCTCTCGCAACCAACCTCAACTCCTCTTGAATACAGTCAGCCCTCAACCGATCAAACTTGGGAAGTTTCGATCTCGCACTGATTCCTTGAATGTAAGACTCCCAAGATGAAGGAAGACCATTAAGAGCCAACATGGTCAAGTCCTTGCTATCAACAATGTGCCCAATAGTAGAGAGCTGATCTCTCAACTTGGTGATCCTCATGAAGTAAGCGATGATAGTTTCCCCTTTCATCATCTTCAAGTGATGGAGTTGTTGCTTCAGTGCAAGTGCCCGACTTGTGTTATTGATTTCGTACATCTCCTACAAGATTTTGAACATCTCTCTTGCAGTCCTTAACTTGGAGACGATAGGAACAATATGATCCTTAATAGAGTCAACTGCCATCTTCTTTGCCCTAGTATCTTTCTTCCTCCACTACAACTTCTCTTCTTCCTCCTCTGGTTCGGGAACTTTGGTCTCCACAAACTCAGCCAAATCATTCTCTTCCAAGGTGAGCATGATTCTGAACCTCCATGATGTCTAGTTGGATGCTCCCTCGAGTCTATCCTCAATTTTAAGACCATTCACCATCTTGACTAAGATAGAGATAGACAAAGATATGAAAAAGAGAATAGAGGTATCGTTGCAATAACAAATCTGATCACGATCTTTTTTTCAAACCCGCTCTGATACCATGTTAGGTTTATATGATCAGATAATACAAACTTAAAGCACTCAGAAAATGCAACACATAAGACAATGAACACCACAAGATACCCTGGGAAAACCCTTCAACCTGAGGGAGAAAAAACCCAGTCAATATATCTCTTATCTATTGAATTATTAAGAGCAGAAATCTGCTTACAACTCAGGCCCAGCACATGCCCGAATTTGCTACAATGAATAATAGCACCTCTCCTAGATGCAAAGATACAATGAATATGTTCTCCCTGAAATCGGTTTGCTGCAACAGAATTACGACCTGCTGTTGCAAGATGATGATTCGCTGCCACAAGATGAGCGCTGCTGCTACAAGATGATGCTTCGCTGCTACAAAATGATGATCTGCCCCTCAAGCATGAACTTCTTCTAGGAATGCGAATTATGACAAATGAACTTGAATCATAATTGAATGACAAACTCCCTGTGTATATACACACGTCCAAGGAGAAAGACGTGCCTCTTGACATGAGAGGTCGGCCCAGCAAGGAAAAATCGACTTTTCAAGAATCGCGCCATTTCTAGGGGTCGGCCCCATTAAAAATATATTTAATTATTATTAAATAAAAAACATTTCATTACATATGAAGTCGGCCTCTGCATTAAATCGATTATACATATATAAATTAAATAGCCAAGCTACATTTAATTTATAATCTTTATCGAACTTGGCCTGGAAGTAGACGACTGTGGCTGCATTAACATCAACACCGGATTGTTATTAGAACACAAGTTATTAGGGTTATGACTTCCTTCTTGTTTTGGAGCTTTGATGCTTCTAGGTACATTTCCAAGTGTCTTCAAGTTTAACACAATCTTTGAATCATATTGTTCTCTATGGGTCAGATGTTGAGGCCTGGAGTTTGTATTTAGAGGGTACAAGTTAGCATTCTTTAGTATATACTTTCTTGTAAAAAGATAGTGTCTTAATGCATTGGCCAAGCCAAATATGTTGCCCGAATGCATTGTCTTGAGAATGTCTTAAGGCTTATTTTGCATCTTCATGCACTCATGTCTGTGGAGGATTAAGCTTCAAGTCAAAATGACCATTATGCCAGCTTAATGCTTAAGAAGTACAGTCTGGTTCATAGGAATTAAGCAATATAGTCTTAAAAACTACTGACAATGACTGAACTGAAGAAAAACAAGCATGACAAGAGACTTAACATGGGACATATATTTGGAGAAACCCATAAATGGGAAAACAATGCCCAGTAGGAGTGAGCTAGAATTGCTCATGTCATTATATCTCAATCTTACAAGTAGGATAAATGTCCCAAGGACCAGCTGAAACTCATGGCAATATGGAAAATAGAATTTCAAACCTACACATTGCCAGCAACTCGAAAATCTTATTCTTCAGCCTGTTACATCCTTCAATGAACATATAGGAAGAATAAAACAAGAGCCAACCTTTCTACAAGGCCATACAAGTGTTTATATAACTTTACCAATTCTTCATGGGCAAGAATCTTTGCACATAACATTTGGAATGGGAAGAGACATTGTTGGCAACTGTTTCTCTGCCAGTACGGACAATATGTGTGAAAACTCTGCTTCCTTTAGATCGACGGTTGCATAATTGCAGGGGTAATCCTGAAATCATTGAGGCAATTGTGAAACCACCCCTTGCTTAAATTGGGAGTTTTGTTGCCAACTCGAAAATACTTCTTTAGCCTTCGCCTAAATCTCTGACTTCCTTCAGATGCTTTGGATTAACCCAATGTCGTTCACATAGTTTTCTGAGTCTTCAAAGTTTTCTGACATCTTGATCCATAGGTTTGGGATGGGACATTGGCTAGCCCTAGGGCGGATTGGATTCGGACCCAAATTGGCAGGCCAATCCAAGCGAACTGGTAACATAGGATCTTCTTTTGGAACAAGCTTTTCTATTGGTATGTGACACTGGTTTCCAGCTCTTACTTTGGTCTTCATGAGCTCTGTATTACATTGAAGGGTTTTCTCCTCCCATGGCTGTTTGTACTTGTATTTGGATCATATGGTTTTCGGTTTGACTGTTTAGGGGTTTACCCCTCTAGTTATGTTTAAATTCTCTAGGTGTAATTAATTTTCAGAATCTGGGGTCACAGCAGTTTTCTGTTGTAACTAAGTCTGCTTTTAGGTCTCATTTATCTACTTTGGTTGTTTGGACATAATAATATAATTATACTTTTTTGAATGAGACTCAACTAAATAATGATCCATCAGTTACCTCAGTGGAGCCTCAAAACCATTAATTACCTGCAGTTTACCTCAATTGAGCCTCAAGTCAATCAATGGCCCATGAATAATCCAATTTTGAGCCTCAAACTAATTAATAAACTAGAAGTTATCACAGAACCTTGTTCAGTCCATAGCCCAAGATTTACTTCTACTGTGCCTTAAGCTAATAAAAAAGTACAACAATATATATGATTGATATTTTTTCGTTTCGGATAGTCAATCATGTTAAAAACAATACAATCATATTCAGCAGTGATGGTAGTCAAAGCACAACTTCAATAGTCAAAAGCAAATCAAACTGACCAGCTCAGACTCAACTAGTCAAAAATTCTTTTTTAGTGCATTGTTACTTATCATAACCTAGTCTTCTTTTCAACTGAATACTTTTCAATTGTAAATGAATGTGCTTTTAAGTATATTGATTTATTTTAGGGACCTTTTCTGTCTTCCCTTCTTGACTGAGCCTCAAACAATCAATTATCCATCAGTTGCCTCAATTGAGTCTTAATGCAATCAATTGCCTATGATTTACCTCAATTGAGCCTCAAACCAATCAATTGTCCATGGGCGTGCCTAACCTCAATGGAGCGTCAAGTTGATCAATTGCCCATGAGTGAAAGTGACCTATATCAGTCCATGACTACTGAACCTTAACCAAATAGAAAAGTACAGAAAAACTAATGGGCTTTAGTTCTCATTTAGGATAGTCTGTCGTTTATCAAATTGACAGTAATGATGGCAGTCAAAGTGCAACTATAGCAGTGAAAAGCAGCTCAAACTGGTCGACTCATTTGTAGTTTCAGTCACACAGAAAATTGCACAGCCAAAGTGGTAGAAAATCTGTTGAATAAAACAGTCCTCTGGTCAGAAAAATCACTTTTTGGTTAATTTGTCAATTAAGATGATGAGAAAAGCTGATAAACCTATCTACTGATTGAACAAGAAATGTTGTCAAAACAAAAGTCAATATATATATATTAGTTAATTCCCTAGAATGCCAATGTCATTGTTAGCTGTATTGATGTCAGTAGTTTGTCCAATCAATTTTCCTGTTTCTGTCCTTTACTATTTTGTTGGTCAAAAGAGAGAAACTGACTTGAGTGGTGCAACTAATAAAATCTTCTTGTATTTAAGGTATTGTCAGTCTAGTCAGCTGTCCCATCCTAGTTAATTCTGCATTTAGTGCTGGATTGCAAATCAGAGAGAAAATTGGCATGTTTATATTTAAAAATTGAGGAATTTTGTAATCAATTCAGTGACAATGTCTGAATGAAGTCATGATCATTGATGTGTATGTTGTACCCAAACCAAAAATTTTGCTTCATTAAGGCATTTTGCTTAAAATAGTCTAAACCTTGTGAAAATGATGTCAAAATATAGTTTTTGGGCAATTCAAGTATGGGTTTTGGGTCAATGTCATGCCACGGAGATACTGGCAAAATTTGAAAAATTTGAAAATTAGGGTTTCAAAATCCTATTTTTAGGTCAAAACCCTAAAAAATTGAAACTTGTCAGAATTGACTGAAATTTGTTTTGATTGGTTTATTTTGCTTCACGATCACAGTGGTGAAGTCAATTTCAGTTAAGACTCAGTTTAAGCCTGGTGGGTAGTTTTCGTTTTTTCAAATGAGAAGTTTGGTTTTCTAAACTCATCAATGGCAGATGGCCAGGTACCAGGTATCGACAGCTAAGCTCAAAACGCTTCGGTGATGTTTCTATGGCAAGTTTTGTCCAAAAAGTTACTTCGTCTCGGAGGAGATTTTCAACGAGGTAAATTTTTTTTGTAAAATTGGCTAAGTCTGGATTGAAAAAGCGTCACTCTCAGCTAGGGGCGCCCATCATTATGGAAGCTTTATTCAACTTTTTGTGAGATTCTCTACCAAGATGACTTCTCCAGTTTCCTGATAGCTTCGCAATAAGCCAACCAACCAGTTCAACGGAGGAGTAAAACGTTTGAAAACGGAAATTCAATACAGAATAAGGGAAATGCAAAGTAGGTAAATTTGAAGAGAGAAAGCGCCCCTGGAGGCTAGGGGCGCCCATCTTTTTGAAGATTCAAATGAAGTCTTTTGATCAAGTGACACCCAGGAAGTTTGTTTCCATTTTTGGTCCAGCTCCGCGACGCATCTGTCAGCAGGTGAACCTAAGTTGCCGTGTTGCCATCATCAGTGGTCAAATTTGAGGTTTCAGACTTGATCAGAGATTGTTCAGAAAGGCCTCCAGGGGCGCCCAAGGTTTTTAGACCTTTAATGGAATCTGTTTGATGATTTTAGATACTCATCTCGTTCGTGTCAGTTCCAACTTTCCGTTGCCTATCTCAACTGGGTTAGAAGATGTCTTGGCAGTCTGCAGCTGGAAGTCTAGTAGTTTTTGCCAGTTACAGTAATGGCTGACATTGGTTGGGAAAAGCGCCCCTAGAGGCTAGGGGCGCCCATGATTTAGGAAGGTTTAAAGATGTTTTTATACAAGTGTTCATCAGGAGCCTTTGCTCAGAATTCAGCCTACTCCGCAGTGAGCTAGTTGGCATGTTCTGAAGTTTTGCCAAATGCCGGGAAACATCAAGTGAAATATAGTCAAGTTATCAATGAAAATGATGAAAATGCCTGAAAATATTCTAACACTGAGGTCAAAAGCGCCCCTGCAGGCTAGGGGCGCCCATCTTTTTGAAGCCTCAGATTTATGAATTTTGGATTATCGCCTCAAGGAATCTTCTTGTCAGATTTGGTCCTGCTCTTCGATGGAACTGTCAGCCAGTTGATCTGACACGGTAGTCAATCAAAATCAGTGATCGAACGTGAGCTTCATTTGAGGTTTTTAGATTCAAATTTTCAGAAAAATGTCTAAGTATGGAAGGACGCCTAAAAGTCAAAGGTTGACTTTTAAATTCAAAAATAGAAGTGTGCATGGGAGGAGTTTTCAATTTACTAAATTTAGATCTTCAGTTGAACTCTTTTCAAGTCGACTTCTAATAAACCTATTTTTAGTCATAACTGGCTAAAATTAGTTTGCATGCACTAGTCAATTGAATCTTTCAAGGTGGCGCCCTAATTAGGGGTTGTTCTACATCCAGTTAACTGAGTTTGAAGCCAAATATAGGCCATGCGTGAGTTTTGAAGCACCAGTTGTACTTCAAGCGCCATTTCCAATGCTTAGCATGCATTTCACACACCTTAGAAGATATTTTTCTATATATTTTGCTAATGGCGTCCATTATTCTTCATCAGAGTTGACAAGAAACATCCTTTCTTGAGCATAAAATTGATTTGTAGGTGCTACAGGTGTCAGATTTCAGTGTTCTTCGTAGCTACAGATTCAGATTGTTCAAGAGAAGATTATTTCAGACTTCGTTTTCCATTTGCATGCAGGTGTTATCAGTTCTACTTCAAGCATAGGCGAATTTTTACAGAAGAAGAGAGAAAACAAACAAATAAAGCTTCTATTCTTCTGTCTTATTTTCCTCTATTCTCGTCTTAGGTTTTCTTCGCATGTCAAAGAAAACGGCAGATTTTTCAGAAAAGCATCATCTGGGTTCGAGTATTTCAGCATCAACAACAATACCCATGTCTTAGATTATTTTTGTGAAAATTGCCCCGCTGCCTCTTTTCTAGAAGCACTGCTTTTTTCTAGAATTCTCTTTGCATTTGGGCCTAAATCACATTTTTTCGCAAATCTGTTGATCTGGGTGGTTTTAGGATTCATTTCTACACAAAACCCATGTTCCAAATTTTCGCGAGAAAAATTGCCCCCAGTACCCCTAACTGCCAGTTCAAATCTCAATCAAAAACCTTTTGCATGCAAGCCTAAATCCCATTTTTTTCGCAATTTTGACATTCTAGGTTGCATTAGAATTTGATTTTGCACAAAACCCATATCTTAGAATTTGTCCAATAAAAAAATTCACTTCCCCTTGCTATTTTTAGCCTACCCTCGAGCTTTTTCAGTTTTCCCAAAGTTGTCCAAACATACCCGACTTTACAGTCAAAAGTCTAGTTTTTCAGAATGCAGTTTAATCCCATAGACTATAAGGCCAAACGGGTCTTTCTTCATAACTTTCTGAAAACTACTGATACCGACTTAAGTCATGTTTTTCCCATCATCAATCTGAATTCATTGGAGAGTATCAGCAGTACTACAATCAAAAATCTTGAACGTTCAGGGATACTTGCAGTGGCATCCATTCCTATCTCAATCTTTGATCTCGAGTTCGTACTTGCTTGTGTCAAGCATTATGACTCGTCTACCAGACAAATCAGATCGACAGACGGAAGGATTATTTGTAGCCTTAAGCCGAGGGATGTAGAAAAATGTTTTTCTATTCCTCCACGTTCAGATCATTTTGCTGTATCCATTTCAGATTGTGACAGAATATGGGAAGAGGACAAGGATAGATCACAAAAGAAAGTAGCTCAACGATGGTTGAAGGTTCAGAAAACCAACATGCCAAGGAAGATTGCACGTGGGGATTTCAAGGAAGAGATTGCTATTTTGATAACTTTCCTCAACCGGTTAGCAGGTTCGGAAGATGCAAGCGTTTTTTGAACGTGGATGTTCTACCTCATCTCACAAGTTATTGATAAGAAAGAAACATTTGACTGGGCCATGTTTATCAGCGAATGTCTTCACCAGTAGATTACAGAGTTCCTAAAGATTCACGAATTCCATATGGTGACTTTTCTGGTTTACTTAGTTGCATTTCAAGGCAGCTTTAAATTATTAAAGACCGATGGAGTTCTGGGTGTTCAACGAGTGTACGAATATTATCCTCAGTTGGAGTTTTTGAAAGTTGAACAGGACTTTACAGTAGTGAATGATCATTTTCTTATGAGGACAGTCAGAAATTTGGATAATGAGATGCATGTGAGGATTTCTGCAGAGGCACAATCAGCAATGGAGAGTTGGGCAGATTGGTTCATCCAATTCCCTACTTTCACACATATTCGTGTATATGGATATACAGGAGAGCCTCTGATGCTATCGAGGTACCCATCAGATAAGGTTCTTTTCATGGAGTTCATGAGACAGGCACATGAGGTTCACACTTTTCTTCGCAATTGACATAAGCTAGCTTTCACCTTTCTGTTTGAGTTGGGTATTTACAAATGCAAAACAACCGTCGATTGCAAGTTGATGGCACATGAGTTAGAGAAACTTCAGCTTGGGTGTTTTCCTCAGAAGCGTGCATATGATCCGTTGGGTCATTATTCAGCAAGGTTGGAGCGAAATGTTTCACATTCGGCAGCGCTTGAGGACTTTTGGGTCAATTGTGAGGATGAATTTGAGGTGCGTCGTCGTCATTATTGTAGGCTTACTATTCCACAGATTGTTGATTTCTTGTTAGAGGATGTGGAAGGCTTGTCTAATGATGATGGCGAGATACTTCTTCATTCATTCATTAGAGACCAAGTTGCTCGCCAGCCACTTCGCCAACTTGATTGGTATGTCCCACTGAATACTTCAGTGAAAGACTTATCCAAGTCTGTTATCAAAACCACCATGTACTTCCTTGAGAGCAAGCGGAAGCGAAGGGTGATCCCAGTTACAGAGCCGCCAGCAGTGGTAGTTTCTTCTTTACCTTCTACTTCTAAGGCTAGACCTCGAGTCAAGGTTTCCATGAAGCCGCCTGAAGGGGTTAAGATGGGAGTTAATTCAAAAGGAAAAAGCATCACCAAAAGGAAACAGGTTGAGAAGGAGCCAACACTTCTAGTTGTAGAGACAGTACCTCAAGAGCAAGCATTTCCAGTTACAGAGACAGTACTTCCAGAGCCAGTTATTTCATCAGAACCAGTTATTCAGGCTGAGGCTGGTTTGTCATCTCCAGGTTCACCTTTTTCGCCACAATCGTCTCCCATAGATATTGATTCAGAGCCTGAGATTTCGATACATGAGATCTTCATACCAGTGGATCCGCCAGCAGCTGATACAGTAGAAACGGCTTCACCTCGAGAGGACAGTATTCCTTATTCATCTTGGCTCTAGAAGTCATTGGAGAGAGAGAGGCATATGCCTTCATATAATCTTGATTTATCTGAGTTTGGTGAGCCCTATCAGAACAGGTTGAATAAGAGGGCCAGGAAGCAGATTAACATTGAGAAGAATCTTGAGGCAGAGATCATCATAGAGGTTGCTACTCCTCCAGAAGGCAAATACTTGGATGAAGTTGATGTTGGTGATTTTACCTTCGTCAAAACTAATCTGGGTAAGAATACTCGACACACCGACGTGAATCTATTCAGGGTCGTCGTGAGTAATCTAGAGGAGCGCGTCATGAAAGATGGTGAGGATAAGGCAGTTCTCAAGGCTGAGATCAGGCAACTTCGCAGGTACATCTCGGGTTTGCTTCATGGCAACGAGGGGCAAGCACCTTTACTCCCACAACTTCGAGAGACCGCCGCAGAACAGCAGAGGATTCAACACTTGGTTAATCGAGGAAAGCTACTGGATACCTGGATTGAGGACTTTATCATTGCTGGTCGACACCTCCTCATAGAGCTATATCAGTTGAGGGTTGACGCACATAGTCTTCGCTAGAGAATTCAGGAGCTCGAGATTTTCATGGCCGAGCGTAAGCTGAAGGACTTGATTTTGATATCACAGCTTGCAGGAATCTATGAGGCCATTGAAGCAGATGGAGATCAGAAGAAGGTCTTCACTTGGAGAGAGTTGTATCTTTGCAGGGTGGAGACATATGACAAGATTTCTGCTAAGATGAGCATGATTCAAGAAAAGGTTGTTGCAGCTCTTCGTTTCATCAGCGAGTACATCACTCAGATCCCATGTCATTATCGGCATGAGGATGGTACATACGCTGAGTTAGAGGCAGTTCAAGCTGAGTTCGAAGAGTTAGTTCGTGATAACCTATGTGGAGGGCCAGAGGCATCCAAGATGGAGGAGTTTACAATGCTGACTATCAGTTTTAAAAAGGTGACCATAGAGGTTAGAGATAGTCAGAGGGAGATCCGAGATGGAGACAAAGAGTTAGACAAGCAGTTAATCATCGTGGACAGCGTCAGAGTGCCAGATGATGATACTATTGATAAATTCTTGGAGGAGATGATAAACTTGGAGTAGACTTTCAGTTAGACCATACGGTTGTTTACAAGGATGAGTCATAAGAAGCAGTTAACTCGAGGCTTCTTTTCGAGTTAACTTGCTGTTATACATTGCATGCATGTCTTTCTTGGAAACATCTACGTATACTTGGAGATTATATTAGATTTTTCAGTTGACTGATGATAGCTTTCCAGTTGACTTGCTTTCAATAAGGACGTGCATGTTGCACCTTGTCCATTTAGATTAGATATTTCAGTTAACTGATGATAGTTTCCCAGTTAACTGTATAGTTTCATTCAATTAGGGTTTAGGAATAAGATCTTGCATGCATTGCAAGACTTTAGTTGACTCAAGGTGATTTTAGGGTTGCCTACACCTTGAAGTCTATAAATAAGAGCTTTCAGCTCATTTGTATTTTAACTTTTGCTTGATAGCATACATGCTGCGCCTACCTTGCCTGTAGTATTGCTATTATTGTATATGTTTAAGGAGCTTTTACAGGAGATTAATATATGCTGCGCCTACCTTGCTTGTAATATTGTCTTTGTTGGATCTGTTTTAGAGTATTTGTTTTGATAATGAATTGTTATGCCACTCAGGTTCCATGCAATTATTATAATGAATGCTTGCCTTAGTTAGACATAGTGGCTAGTTCGATCGTAAATTGTACGCATGTCTCGCCTATGCAATTTGCTGTCCTAGTTGGCTATCTTTTGTGTTTTGTTATCAATAGGCCTATTTGAATTAAGCAAATAGTTGTGCCCACCTTGCCCTCATGTTGAGAATTCGTATTTAAAGCCTATTGTATGATGTGTGTCATAATAAGCTTATTTAGCCAAGCAAATAGTTGTGCCCACCTTGCCTTCATGTTGCAAATCTGTACCCAGCTTATCGTATAGAAAAACCATTCCCGCTCCATTTCCTCATGCTCTGTTTCTTGAGGAAACTGGATAGATTTTAAAGAAGTTAGCTTAGTTGTAGTTAGATGATCTGCGAAACCAGAAAATACTTAGTTGCAACGTTCTAGGTTTTTTTAATCTTGTGCCTCTACCAGCTGAGAACAAAAAGATAGGACATTAGTTTAGTTTTCTATTTCATGCATTCCAGCACAACGAGGGAGCTTCCCCTCCTAATTTGAAGAGCACTCATTATGTAGTGTGCATAGCTGTACGTACAAACTCACACTCCAGAGGTGTTAGTTCTTACGCCAACAGTGTACTCGATTAAGGACCACAATTAATGACATGTTAGCTTTTTTTATTAGGTTTGCATTTTGTGTATGCCTATCACCCTGGGCTTTCATCTTATAAATTGAACATACAGTTGATTGCTTTCCTCTATAATTAGAGCCTACTTGGGGCTGAGACAAATTTAAAGCCGACTTCAGGCTCTCATTGTAATTCACTAATAATTGTTATATTAAAAAATAGGCCAAATGAAGCTAAGAAGTTAGTCTCTCATTCTAGGACACAATAATAATGTAAGATTTAATTTTTTTTTGTCCATGTTTTGCACATTACAGTTTATAGTTAGTTAAATCAACAGGTTAGCTGACCATATCATAATTACCGATAGGCAGAGTTGCCAGACGCTTCCCATACCCTGCACAGATACACATACATGTGTATTGGGTTTCAGATAAAGATCGGATATGCCTGGATATGGCACAGATACCTTGTTTGGATGTATCCATATATGAGCTTGTATCTAGTCCGTATCCAATACATCTAGATATGGTACTATGCCATCCAGAGTCATATCTGATTAGGGTTATTGAAAACATTCAAAGGCTGCAACAAAATGGCATAAAAAAATGATCTGTACAAATATATACATTTAAAATATTAAAAACACAAATGTACAATTTAAAACAAATATCCTTTTTGTGTACATGTTCACTAAACAAAAGTTTTATAGTGAGATGTTACAGTGAAAATTTCGTCTTCTCAAAAAAATCAGCATTTATTGTTTTTTATTAGCTTCCTACTGCTTTTGTATTCAGGTTTGTGCTGGACTTTCATCTCGTTTGCAAGAATACAAGTCTGAAAATGCACAGCTTGAGGAGCTACTTGCTGCAGAGGTGATCTGCAAACTCTTTTCTTCTTTTTGGATCTTCAGGAACATTATTCTTGTCTGATACAAACATTTGAAATATAAATGGTATCGTTAAATTTTACATGTTTAGTTACCCATACTTTTTTTGGTTTTGTTTCCATTCCGTCTTATGTTGATTTTATGCTTTATATTGAAGCAGAGAAAAGAAAAGAATTTATGTGATACTCGGATAAAGCAGCTAGAGCAAGAGATATCTTTATCAAAGGCTGCAACAAGTGCTGTTGAAGCAGGGATGGCTGATGCATTAGCTTCAAAAAATGCTGAAATTGAACTACTTATGACTTCCATGGAGTCCCTAAAAAAACAGGCCACTGTTGCTGAAGGAAAACTTGCCACACTGCAGGTTGGTGTGCATTTTTGAGCGGCTGGAAGTTGCATGATACTATCCGCTTATTGCTTATCTTTGAACCTAGTCTTCTCCTGATGTAGAAAAATCCCTTTCTATATGGAAGATAAATGGCTATCTTTTCACACATGCCTCTCATGTATGAGCTTTTGGAGGGCTTTTGGCTGCTTAAAATGGCTATCTTTTCAGCCATGCCACTCATGTATGAAATTATGTTTATAGGGCTTTTGGCTGTTTAATGTGGTAAGACATTGGTCATTGGTGGACACTAATATAACCTTTTTCTTTCATTCTCCATTGCTTTAGAATTTCTTAATAGAATAAGTTCAATCATTTCCCACTATTACAAAGCCCTTTTCTTTGATTTTGTGCTTCCATTTGATTTTTATAGCTGCCTCAACCTGTCCTTCAGTATAGAGCATGTTATAAAATGGTTCTAGCACCTCATGCACTCTTTTATATCAATTATGTATGCATTTCTAGCCTTTTAGTTGATGCTATCATCTAAATGGTTGTAACATTGGATAGTTCAGCAGCTTATTGCACATATTATAGTTGCATACATGAAGCTTATTATTACTTTTCTCTCCTTTGAAAATGGTTTGTTCTCACAACGGTTTGTTATTTCTCTGATAAGACTTTTTCTTTCAGGCAAACACAGAAGCTGTAATGAGAAACCAGAAATTGACTGAGACAAGGATGATACAGGTGTTGGGTTGCCTCCTTATTTTGAGGCATAATTTTACAAGCTCTATTAGTTTATCTCTTTCTTCTAGACTCAAATAAAATTTAATAAACTGAATTTTATTTATGAGGATATTTCTTTTCATTTTGTAACTGTATTTCAGACATTACGTGAAGAGTTGGCATCAACTGAACGCAGGGCAGAGGAGGAACGTGCAGCACATAATGCTACACGAATGGTTGGCTTAATCATTATGCCAACTAAATTTTATTGTCTTTAATTTCAGTAGTGCAGTTCTGCAGAGTTGAGGCCTATCTTGCTTGATTATCTGCAGGCAGCCATGGAGAGGGAAGCAGAATTAGAACAACGTGCAGCTGAAGCATCTGCAGCACTGGCAAAAATCCAGGTATCATCTGGTTTTTCACGACTGCACGGTTTATCCAAAATGAAGTGCATTGATCATTCTAAGAGTCTGAGAAAGCTTAGAGAATTTTGTACTTTCAGCAACATTTCTTTCTAATGTTTCTTTTCCTCTCAGTTAACATGGTGAAGAAGCTTGCCAATTGTACTGGTATTTAATTTTTTTTGTGCTTAGTGGGCTTTGCAGTAAACAGGCTAAATTCCAAGATTAATTCCAAGTAACTTAGCATTGTTTGACATGCAAATATAAGACTAGACTGCAGATTAAAGAAACTTTCTTATTCCATTGCTATTTACAATATTAGTTACATGTAACATAGGCTATAGCCTAAGTCGACATGTATCCATGCTGTAAGTGGATTGCAAGCTTGTTTGCTTCTGTAGCTATGTCATGAGTTCAAAACCTAAGGCATAAAAAATTGAAATCTGAACAGTATAGCCGATTAAATGATTGATTTAGAAAGCAAGATTGCTCCATTGTAATTGATACCTTGGAAACTGGTTATATCTTGGTTATGGATAGTTTGTACTTTGTAGTGAATGTTTTACTGCACATGCTCTACATTGGTGCCACTAGAGTCTGAATCTATGACTTTGGAAGATGTCAAAGTTTCTGGATTGGAATGATAACTATGAAGTTATATTCTAGCAAACAATTATTTGGTGCCTTTTTTGATTCAGTTTAATTCAGGGACTCTAGTTATAGGTCCAAAATTTAGCATGTGACTTACTGTTCACGAAGCCTTTCTTGTAGTCTTAGAAAGATAATTCCTTAAGATTCATGTTTAGGACATTAACCAAAAGCACACGTCTTTGGTGCTATTGCTAGTGTTAGCATGCCACAAATGTGACCTTAAGGGACCTAGGCTTGGCTACATGGAATGAGCACACATTTTCAACTTTCTAATGTCATGTGTTGCAAAGAATTGTTTGCTGCACAAATTTGTCTCCTTTCTGCATCATTTACTTTGGGTTTGATGCATTTCCACCAATGTTCCATGGCATTTCTAGGATGGAGGGCAGGAATGGTGGGGTGTGTTTTGAGGATGACAGTCCGGGAGGCTATTTTTAGGGTGGCATGATATCAAGATTCAACACATTAACATAATGCATCAAATTCAAGCTTCAATGTTCAATGTTCATTGTTTCACATATAGCAGCTGTAGTTTTAATTTTCATTGCTTTTATTATGACAAAAGGCCCCAAAGCTACAAAATGTCAAAATATCTAACAAATGCTAACAATGAGTGATCTTTCCTTCCTCTTCACTGCTGTGAGTGCAAAATGCAAATTGGTTGTGGTAACTTTGAATTGCAAATTTATTTTTGCTGTTTTGTTTAGGTGATTTTCTTTTGGGGATGTCTGGATTTCCCCAAGATGGTTGAGGGACATAACAGACAGCTGAGGTACATAACAGACATCCTTGGGATGCAGGGCCTCCAAAGTGCCTGTTTCAGGGGTGTGTCCCTTCAGATTATGGGGCCATGGGACACCCCTTGCTGCACCTGTGTCCATGAAACGATTTTGGGGATAGGGGGCACAGGTTTTGTGGGAAGGGATTCATTCCTGTGTAACATTGATTTCCACTTTTGGGGATTGTTTGACAAAAAGATCCTATTTTTTGTGGAATTTTGGCATTGCAAAATTGCAAATATGCCTTCATAGAGGCATATATAGAATTATTTGGCTCTATGCTCTAAAGAGAAGTTGGGTCTATGCCAGACCACATGGATTCTTCTCTCCATGCCATGTGTGTCTAAACATAGAGAATGCTCACATATAGATAATCTCCAGGTGCTCCTCCAGGAATTTCAGTGATTAGGAATAAGATTATTAAGTTACTCAGGAGAATATTTATTCCTGTTGCAAATAATGCTAATGGTAGGGCGCTTAGCCCTAAGCTATACCATTCTAAGCACTTATCCACATCTAGGATGGTACCATTACCTTGCTAGAGTAGCTTGAATAACAGTGGTCCTATTAGTGGATGGCATAAGGTTTTATTTTAATTGTTTTAATCTAGGTGCTATGCCTGCATTCGTGGCCTTGGATTAATTATTTTTATTAAATATCTTTTCTCTGCCAGGAATTTATTGTATAAGATAGAACCATCACGCTGTTCAAATGCAAACATTTTCCCATTATAACTATGACTTCACACAATTTTAAAGGCATCTTTTGAATCTTTTAATTTACTCTGGTTATTACTGTATGTTAAGTCACTTTTAAATATTTATTATTATCGGCAGAGTTAGATTGGTCATGGAGATGTCATATTCAAATTCTTGTTGCTTTCCGACTTTTCACGTTCTTTGTAGTGACATTGATATGGTGTTGCTAATGTTCATTCAATTTTTACTTACAAATATCTATAAATAATTTTATTATAGAAGGCTATTATGAACCTATTTTCTTTCATATAAGCTCTAGTCTGGGAATATATTATTAAATGATTTTTTATATGTTTCGAAGAGCAAGGGCATTTCTCAACCTATATATCTATATCTCTACATGTACATGAACAAACGAACAATAAGAACATTCTGACAGGAAATTATAATGAATGTGCCCTTTCAGAGAACAGTTGATGAGAGGACTCAGAGAGCAGCTGATCTGGAACACAAGGTGTCTATGTTTGAGGTAATTTTCGCTTCTGTTTTCTTGCATTACGGTCTATTACCTTTTGATGGGATACACTTTCAGAGACTTTGGGTGTAAATAGCAAAGAAGCAATGCTAGCCATTTTTAGCTTACATATTTGTATTCTTATTTTGTCCTTTGACAGATAGACTGTGCAACCTTAACCCAAGAACTGCAAGAATTGGAAGCTCGATCTCGTCGAGAACAAAAGAGGCCAACAGAAGAAGCTAATCTAACATCCCAGGTACCAGAATTAGTCATGTTTATTGGAGCTTATAATTATTCAAAGAACTATTGACAAATAAATCTTGGAACTGTTTCATACATTATCATGAGTCTGCTGATTTCATTTTCAGCCTTATGATTCAAAGCTCGGCAGGAGGTTTCCAAATATTTCCATAAGCGAACAGCTCCTTAGAACATTGTCAAGTGATTTCTGCATGATCTAGTTATGTAGCAGCTAGTATAATTGAGATTGTCTATTGGCATTTTATAATAGAACCAGATTGATTGTAATCAAATATGTGATATCTGTTGCAATTCATTTTTTGTTGGGCTCCAAGATTTGTTATTTGCTATGTTCCATGGTGTTTCGGGGACGAGGATGGGGGGACAGCAGTCCGAGGGCCGATTTTTGGGGACAGTGGGCAGACGGCGATATATGAATTTTTCAATATATATATATGAATTTTTAAAAATATATTAGAGAGAAAGAGAGCAATCTGAAATATAACTTACAACCAAGAGAAACTAATTTACATCCATAACTGATAGCATCATAGCAACAATATCAATATGTGCATAAATAATGACAGCAGTATAAACTATAAAGTATAAACAGCAATAAGTTAGAAACGGCTCCTAGCAAACAGGTATATGAGTTTATGTTTAGGTATATGAGGGGCATGGGAGGGTCTGTGGGAAAAGAAAAACCAATAAAATTAAAAAAAAAGTGATTTTTTTATTTTAACTTTTGTTTTGTAAGTGACGCCGTGGGGGACACCTGGATGTTTCCGGTATGGTTGGGGGACGCCTAGGCATACCCTTTAGTTTTGCAGACGTTTCCTAAAAATGCAAAATCGGAGGGGATGGCTAGGGGACGTCCCCTAACATTCCTCCGACCTCGAAATGCCTTAGGGGTTGGGATGTAGAGTTTAGGGGTGGGGACGTGTCCCCGTGTAACATAGGTTATTTCTCTTAATTTCGTCTTTATTTTGTGAATTTGAAATGGATGCCATTAATTTATCAAAAAAATACAATTACTACATATCATATAAGGATAATGAGGGAAAAACTACTTCAAAAAAAGCAGCAAATTACATCTTCATCGTTTTAAACTTTTAGGGACCAACCTGAATCTAGAAGATTTCCAGATTAAGTTATTTAGCTAATACACTTCTTATGTGAGCATTTATGCTTGGGAAATACTTTCACATTGTTGAGGAAAGAATTCCATGCCAAAAAGAAGTCTGCACTCCTGAGAATGAATTCGTACCTTCCACATCTAGCGAACAAATCTTTCAGTATTTGATTGGTTTTGGCTTCGGTTTCTTGGGATGTGTGGGCTGTTGGGCAGAGATTGAAGAATCTCACTGGGCATCTCACATTGCAAGAGAAAGTTGGGCAGCTTGTGAATGCAGCCAGCGGTGGTCCTAGGCTTGCTGATATTCCATGAGACTCAATCCTATCTTTGTGGCATAGAAAGAACTTTGCAAGTAAATAAAAGTCAAGGAGATTGTAAAAAACAAACCTTTCAAACTACATTGAAGTCGTTTCATCCCTATTTCCTGTCTGCTTTTCTATTTGCTTTCCCCTTTCCTTTTGTTTTTGGTGCATGTATCATTGGACCATTTAGAAAAAAATTAAACTTCATTGATTGATATTTGAACATAACACACAAGAGGTGTAAAATTGTGAGTTTTGCTTGTATTAATATTTTAGTTTATATTTAATAATTATATATTATAATGAAGAAAAAAAATGGGTGGATTGTTAAGTAGTTTTTGGTTTATTTTACAAAATATTCTTTTATAAGAAAATTAATTTATTTTAGTGTTTATTTTTTAAGGTTATTAGTTGATAGGCTTCTTATGCAAACATTCATGCTCAGATAATTGCCTCACACCACAAAAAAAAATCCGTGCTAGAAAATGTCTCTTCTCATTTAAAGTTTTAAAGTTACTTCGGACAATCTAGTATCCTTCACGAGAGGTGGTTGGTAAAGATGAGAGGGCAGGGGCATTCATGTGACAGAATTATGCTTCAAAAATTTGCTTCATTGTCTCAACCTCCTCCCTCTCTTGCAAAGCCCCTTTGTAAACCAATCTAGAGCCTCCCTGCTTGAGCATTTTGTCCTTGTTGAAGCTTTTCATGGTGGCATTGTACTCTGAGAAAGTGAACCTCCACGAACCTTGAGAAACCTCCTTTTCCAAGTCTATTTTATTTCCCAAACTGTTGTTAGAAGTTTTCAGTGGTTTCTCTACTTATGAATGTTTTAGTTTTCAATGGCGAAAAGGATGGCGATCATGCGCATCCTGATGTTTTTTACAGTGTCTTTTTTGAGTTTGGCAAGAGCTTTTCTTCCATGGAGAGGGCAGTACAATGATTTATGGAATGCCATAGTGAATCCATTGAAGGTGTTGGATCAGCTCCTTCAATTGATTCCCAAAGGTGTGGAAGACCTTGTTGTCACCCAAACTGATGAGAAGGAAAATCCCCATGCGTTTGCCCTTGATGTACTAAGTTGGTTAATTCTCTATAACATTCTTTTCTTTTCCAAATAAATTTATAGTTATGTGTTTACAAGGATGAAGTAGGAGCTAAAGATTTTATTGTTGACAAATCTTTGCCTTCCATTATGCTTTGATGGATGTTTGTACTGTTAGAATTGACTGATTCAATCCACAGCTCCCATGAAACACCCACAGGCAATTACCTATCACAATAGAGAAGATTCGAAAGCAAGATTGTGCTCAATAACCTGAGAATTATTATTGATGCAAATAACCTGGATGATTAATTACAAATGAACGTGCAAGCTTTATAAAAGCATTGCACAAGCAAACCCTACATGCGGATTTGTAAGATAGTGACAAGTGTACAAATCTCATGCAATGAGACAACTTGTCCTAAATTTAGTCCAATCTAATAATAAGAATCAAACTAAAGATTAAGAAGCAACTCCTAAGTTTAGCTTAAGTGAACTAAAGTAAAAAAGCCTCTAATAATTAATTGATCATTAATTAATTATCGAATAATGACTTATTTACTCCAATACCCTCCCTTAAGATCAACTTAGGGAGAAATTAAACTACTGATAAAGGAAGTTAAATGAATGCAGAATGGGACTCGGCTACAAGGCGTGATGAGGTACCCATGAACACACAACTGAAATCTCTCATAACTAGAGAAAAGGGGAAAATCACATGGGAAAAACTCCTCTCCAAAAGAGAGAAAAATAAATGACTGCACTAGTGAAAGAAGGATAGAAGGAGGACTCAATGTGACCCCCCAAGGACTGCTTCTGTCATGCAAGTACAATAGATGTCCTCCGATAGGAGAGAGAAAATGAGGATATGAATCCCCCCCATAATAAAAGAGCCCCCATGCCAATGATAAATGCCTGAAGACAGAATATGATCCATTGCCTGCAAACAACATTTCTCCCCTTAGGAAGAAAAGGATCCATTGGTGATTGGTGATTGGAGAAGCCAATCCAAAAGAATGGGTGATTCTGGAATCCAAATCCATATGATGTGTGCCTCAAAAAATTGCTCACATATCCACATGTCGGAAAGTGATGATGTCAATCTAGAATCTTGCGAAGATTGATATAGAACAAGTTGCAAAGGCGACGAAGATGGTGGGCCAACAACGGTGATGTGGCTATCAACAAAGAGGAGATGAATGTCCTCAAAGTAATCCTCCAGATCTGCAACATAAGACTCTACAAACAAGGATGATATGTTTGCAAGATATGAATCCGAAGTAGCTATTTTTGGAAGATGTATGATGTCTTGTTGCACTGAATCAATAGGGGCCAAAGATGTGGCGATGCCAAGCTGATCAAGAACAACAGAATATGATGTAGTCTCAATCTGAAGAGTGGGAACATGAAGACAAGTCTTTGAACCATCAGAACATGCAAGACCTGTGATATACTCAAGCTCCTCTAATGTATCGTCATCAAAGGGTATGGCATCTGCATCTGCAAGAGGGAGGGATGAGACAATTTGCAGCAAGATCCTCTGGGTATGGAGAGATATGAGGGTTTCCACGGATCTCCCAAAGTCGTGTCCAAAGTATGTGGGGACATTCAATGTCCGATACAACATACATAGTGTTAAGATCAACACTTGAACATATAGCCCCTACAATATGATCTCTGATGATACCCGATGCTGATAAACTCCCTAGTGTGTCTAGTGTAGGTATGAGTCTATACAAATAAGGCAAAATATCAAGCCACCTAAGATGTGTCAGGATGCCATTTCGCCAAGACTCATAGTTATCCTTTTTCAAGTTGATCACAAAAGGATGAATAGAAAAATCCATGATACTTACTCAAATGAAAAAATTAGAGACTAATGATCTCAGTAGTAATAAAGTAGATCAAAATATGTCATCTCACGCAAACAGATCCTCTCTAGGTGCCAAAACGTCCAAGTAATTAAGCAAAGTGTGAAAACACAAATTATTGAAAAAATTTACTTGGGGCAGATTCTGGAAAAAATGCATGAATAGATCTGAAAAGCTCTGAAATACCTTTCCAACGTTGCTTGAATCACGAAAATCGGAGATACAAGCAAAAAGTTATGAGCTCGGAAGTGCAAAATGAAGATCTGACATTGACTAAGAATAATAGGAACCATTGGCAAAATTTGATGATGAGACTTGCACCACTAGAAAGTTCGCGGAACCAACTTTCCGACGATATGTTGTATGCCTGATTTCAACGCTGTATGCCAAGTTATACCAAAAAGAAAAAAAACTGCTCCTTTAGGACAAATTAGGGCTAAGAGGGGGGTAAGAGATTGTCCATACAACGTTAGCAAAAGACATGCTTAAATTTGACGACCGTCGTTGAGAAAGAAAAAAATTCGCCTTGCCGGCAAAAAATCCGATTGCTTGAAAAATTCACTGGTTGCTAGAATTTTAAGGGAATATTCCCTATCTAGTTTGCCGGATTTTGTGTAGGGTTCCGCCAGTTTGAAAGATTCTGCTGACTGATGCGCCTTGGGATTTTTGCCTTATCGATTCCTTTGAATTTATGTGTCGGATTTGACAAAGCCAATCGAGATTCTGGGTGGACCCACTGGTTGAAAGTGGTCTGCCTTTTAAAGCCGTCGGGAGATGTAATGAAGCTAACGGCTTCAACTTGCCGCTGTCGGTATAGACGTGCAATAAATGCTCTTCTGTAAATGCACTGTGTAGGGTACACACAGTACCTTGCAAAAATCGTACGGTCCTTTTTTTTGAATTTTTTAAAAACCTTTTTTTTATTTCAATTTTTTTTTTTTTGATTTGATTTTCAAAAAAACGTTTTGATTTTCTGGAAAAATTGGAAATAAAACTAGATTTCTTTTTTAAAAAACCCTTATCGTACCTTGTCGCCTTTCCACACAAATTAATGCAGTAGGGCCATACAGATTGCATACGGAAGGCCCTGCTGCTAATTTTTTTTTTTTGCAACTGCTCCAAAATTGATGAAACGGTAGGTGTTGTTTATGTTTTCGGACACGATGGTGAGGTCCGTTTTACTCCAAGATGCACCAGAAAATTGCTCAAGTCCAGATCTCTTCAAAAATTGAATAGGGGGCTGCAAATCTGGGCTCTGATACCATGTTAGAATTGACTGATTCAATCCACAACTCCCATGTAACACCTGCAAGCAATTACCTATCACAATAGAGAAGATCTGAAAGCAAGATTGTGCTCAATATCCTGAGAATTATTATTGATGCAAATAACCTGGATGATTAATTACAAAATAACGTGCAAGCTTTATAAAAGCATTGCACAAGCAAACCCTGCATGCGTATTTGTAAGATAATGACAAGTGTACAAATTTCATACAATGAGACAACTTGTCTTAAATTTAGTCCAATCTAATAATAAGAATCAAACTAAAGATTAAGAAGCAACTCCTAAGTTTAGCTTAAGTGAACTAAAGTAGAAAAGCCTCTAATAATTAATTGATGATCAATTAATTATCAGATAATGAATTATTTACTCCAACATGTATTTTGTTCCAAAACTTCCATTTTGAGGCAGGTAGGAAGGATGCTTGCCAAAACTGTTGAGTTTAGCTTTACACTTGCCAATTGATGCTTGGAAGTTTCTAAAGACTTTGCAACAAATCCATTTTGTGCTTGTTTTGCAATTATTGTAGTCCATGAGGCCACATTTCTTTGAGGCATTCTTTCAAACAATTCATTGGCCTTGTGTATGCTTCCACATTTTGCATACACGTCTACTAGGAACGTTGTAACTATAACATTTGCAACATTTGACAAAATTTCTTTATCCTTTATGCTTTGATGGATATCCATACTTTATTCCAAAGCTCCTATTTTGTCATAGGTAGGGAGGATGTTGACAAAGGTTGTGGAATTTGGCTTTACACTTGCCAATTGCAGTTGCTTGAAAGTTTCTAAAGCCTTTACAACAAACCCATTTTGTGCATATTGTGCAATCATTGCAGTCTAAGGGGAACATCTCTTTAAGGCATTGTGTCAAACAGTTCACAAGCCTTGTCTATGCTTCCACATTTTGCATACATGTCTACTAGGGTAGTTGCAACTATAAAATTTGACAAATGTCCCCATTCCTTAACCCTTTGAAACAAGTCCCAGTTCGGCCCAGGTATGTCTAGGTTACTACCTACGCACCAGGTTTCTTGTGGGTTCTTCATAGAAGGACCTGTTGTGACCTTTTCACACATCACCCCATTCAAAATGGGGACCTCCCTAATTTTTGCTCCATTTGGGTCTTTTGGCTTTGGTTTTGGGTAGTTTTGCGGCAATCTCTCCTAGTTCCCTATGTCTTTCCGGGGATGTACCCGTCTTTGGGCCCAATTTGGAATTTTGGCTAAGTTTGGAGTGCGTTTTGTTAGATTAGGGTTTTCATTCTTCAAGCTTAGTTTGTGGTCAAGTTGAGTAAGTGGATCAAAATCTGAGCTTGGCACTGCAATCAGGAGGCTTTAGGCATGTTCCCATTAAAATTTCACTGAATTCGGACAACTTACTATTTTTAATAAGTACCCCATTTGGTACTTTTTTCCCAAGGCTTTTGAAAATCTGACTACTACATCATGATCAGAACCCTTTGAGCAACTTACGTGCAAAATTTGAACGAATTCCGAGAACTTGCTATTTTTGGTAGGTCTATTTTTAGCAGGTATGATGTCACCCGAATAGTTCCAGATCCTCAAATACAGAGCAGAACAGTACGTAGCATAAATGACACCGAACAGAGGCACATGCAATGAAATTAGGGTTTCCTACTTCTATGCCTAAAATGAAGGGCAAAACTCAGGAAAAAATGAAAATCAAGGTATCCCACTGCGATCAGAATCTTCCAAGGAATCTACTGGTGAAATTTGAGCGCATTCCGCACACTTACTATTTTTAGTAAGTCACTTCCAAAACAGGGTCTAAAATAGGAGGTGAGCGTAGTAAGCAAGTGTGAACAGGTCAGTCAAGTCATGAGGACCATGATGAGCGAATATAAAGTCTTGAGGAGTTGCAGATGTTTGAGAATCACAAGAACTTCAAAAGTTACTAAAAATGGAAAGCGAGGGCAGGCCAGGCAAAATTGACTAAGTGTTCAAAATCCCCTTTATACACGCAAATACACTTAGGCTATGTTTGGGGTGAAGGTCTTCACAAAAAATGGCTAAGTTGTGAAAAATTGGAGCTCCCTCATGAAAATGTGCCTAAGAGGAAGAGGAGTCAAATATTTTCTAAGGCACGAAAACACAAAGCTAGACCCCCCTAATGTGCCCAAAAGGATGAGATAGGTAAAAGTTTCTAAGGTGTTGAAAATTTGAAGAAGACCCCCTCAAATGTGCCCAAAGGAGAATGAGGTGTGGAATATTTTCCAAGGCATTGAAACATGATGCAAGGAGCCCAAATGTGCCCAAGGTAAGAATGAGGTGTGTGATATTTTCTAAGGCATTGAAACATGATGCAAGGAGCCCAAATGCGCCCAAGGTAAGAATGAGGCGTGGAAAATTGTCTAAGGCACGAAACATGAAGTAAGACCCCTCAAGTGTGCCCAAGATGGAGGAGTCAAGGCAGGAGGTAAATAATGCGCCTAGCACAAGGCATGAAGTGCGCCTAACATTTGGATCAAAGTACGCCTAAGTCATGATAGATAAAGCTACAAGTTAATATGCGCCCAAGTTGTGAGGGGTTAAAATGTTCTAAGGCAAGGTAAAAATGCGCCTAGCACAAAGTGAAATTGCGTTCAAACTCCAAGGGGCCAAATGCGCCCAAGGTAAGGTTAAGATAGATGAAAAGTTTCTAAGGCATAACATGAGGGTCAACACCCCTCAAATGCGCCCAAGATAGATGAAAATTTTCTAAGGCACGTGATTTGAAGCAACACCCTTCTAAATGCGCCCATGAAAGAAATGATAGACAAAAGTTTCAAAGGCACAAAATGTAAAAATGCGCCCATAGCACAAGGTGAAAACACGCCATAGCACAAAGTCAAAGTGCGCCCAAAACACCAAAGGTAAGAATGCACCCACAACAAGTAAGATGAAATGCGTTCAAAGTAAGGTAAGTATGTGCCCATGTAAGGATGATGAAATACGCCCAAGTTTGACACATAAGGGGTAAAATTTGAAAATTTGTCCAAGGCGTGGGAAATTTCTAAATACCAAAAGGGGGAATATTAAATAAATTAAGTAATTTCCCCATGAATCTTTGAGATAGCAAAACATTACAAGAAGTCAAAGAGGAAATACAAACTTTTGCATGGGAAAGAATCTTCAACAAAGGCAAGGTCTATGATGAACGGGGCCCACTTTAGTGACAACTCGCCCATCACCCCTCCAAAATTGGAAATTACCAAGTAGTGGGAGTGGAGATTTAATGAATTTGCTAAAATGAACTCCCTCATGAATTAGCGGTATTCTTTGACACAATTATTTAAGCCACAAAATTTTCATTTCTTCTCACCATTTGCAAGTGCGAAGTTGTGACTTTGAGGGTGAGAAGAAAAGCGTTGAGGTGAAGTTGCTGAAGTGAGCAAGCTAGGCACTAAGAGTGAAATTTTTAAGTGTCGGAATTTATATTAATATTGCTGGAAAAGTGTTGAGGTTTGGAGTTCGAATTTTTAATGCTGAGGCTCCTTATTTTCGAAGTTTGCTCCACATTTTGGCTATCTCAAGGTTATTTATTTTCTAAGTTTAAATTTTAATGCCTATCTTTTGTTTTGCAGGATGGCTGAAGCTGGTAGAGGAGCAACTGCAAAGGCCAACAAAGCTGCAGGCAAGGCTGCAAATGCTGAGTCAAACAAGGCCAATATATCTAGGGGCAAGCAGTCACGGTGCTTGAGTTTCAGCTCAACCATATTCCACCCATCTCAGTTCAGGAAGTTGAGGCAGTATTGGCCAGATTCATTAGGTTTGCGTTCAAAGAGAAGGAGAATGGAAACACCTTCCTGGATCATGACCTTCTGGATGATAGTGGGCATTAAATGCTCATAGTGGTATGGGGAGAGAGTGGACATTATGGGCTCATTTATTACCCCACTCCTCCACTTTGTGGCAGTTTTTAGGTAAAGTCTTGAATAGGGCTTATGTGGCTCAATCTGAGCCGTCCTTGAGACTGGGCCAGCTATAAAAGGGGCATCCCCCCTCATTTGTAAGGAAGGAAGGAAAATTTTCAACTGAATGCTTTGTAAGAGACCGTTGTGAACACTACTATAATAAAAGAGTTGTCATTGCTTGTGGTTTCATCTTTTATTTTGAGTAGCTAGCAAGGTTTCTTCATCCTTCCAATTAGCATAGAATCTTAGGATAGAACTTAGAATAGAGTAGAATAGATCTTTATTTCATGCAAGTAGATAATGGTGGAATGTGGTGGTTGATTGGAGGAAAGCTTCGCTAATCCATACCACTAGCAAGCTCATTGATGGTGGGTTCGCCTTGTGTGGTCAACTGGAATAGTTTGGACCTAACTTCAGTTATAATTCACATGTTGGTATGCATTGTCGTGATGGTGTCTTCATGTTAATTTGTAATTTGAATATCTCTAGTTCACCCCTTTGGAGATTGCACTAGTTTTGTGGAAGCTGTCCAAGGTGAGGCAAAGCAAAGCCTGGTTGAAGTTTGTGAGATTTGATCGCCACATCCCGCACCTAGGGTAGATGAGAACTTTTCTTAATCCTTGCAACCATTTAAATTCAGCATTTTCTGGTTAGTTTAGGAAACTCGAGCTTAATTGATAAATCTCCCGAATCTTGAAAATCCTTTTCTCTCGAGTGAACAATTGTGTAAGTCCCCTTGAAATACTAGTAAATCACATCAAACCAACTGAGTTTACGTCCATTGCATGAAGGAACCTTGGAGTTGAATACATGATCTTTCGCAATCTTAGCATGCAGGAGATTTTGATCAAGAGAGGATAGAGTGACCGTTGGAAACTTTATTCTGTGTTGGTGTGGTCATAAAACACCCGTCAACAGGACCCATAGGAAACCCGTTGCACTCAAGTAGTGCCCTAGGTGTACTTGTGGTCCGTGGGCCCTTAAAAACAAATAAAAAACAAATAGGGAAGAATTAAAAAAAAATTCTCCCAAAAGGTTTTGGTCACCCTAAAGTGAGGGCATAACAAACTTTTTATTTCATTTGACAAACACCAAAGGCCAAAATTGCTCTTTTTTCCTCCAAGCTGCCATTGCTAAATATTGAAGGTTGGTTCTTTTTTTTTTGAAGGTGAGGGCTATGAGATAGTTAAATCCATGAACAAGGGAGAAATAGTTGCACAAAGAAGATTTAAACATCAAAGGTGAGTAAATCTTTCATTTTTTTCAAGTTTTGAAATTTTTTTTTGAAGATTTTGAAGATTTTCCAAAAATATTTAAGTTGTTTTGAATTTTTTTTGGTAAGTTTTGAATTTTTTTTTTGAATTTTTTCTACATAATAAGGGATTATAATGCTTATTTTAAATTTTTTTCTTAAGTTGTAGGGTTGTCAATTTGTAATGTGGTTCTTATAGAATGGCTGGTAGTTCTAGTTTAGTTTTCCTAAATGCAAAGAGTTCATTTAAATTTGATTCATCATCACCTCTTTGGCAACATGCAACAATGATTGAACAACTTCCTAGTGGTGGAGGTTATCTTTGGTGTTGTAGCCATTGTGCAAAAGAGTATAAGAGCTTGTACTCTCAAGTGAAAGCTCACTTGTGGGCTATTCCCTTACAAGGAATAAAAGTTTGTCCTGGGCCAAAACAAAAAAGGGCTGCCAAAGCATCAAATATTAACTTATATTAAAGACATGAGGATGTTGACATAACAAGTAATAAATCAAAGACTCTTGCACATCCTCTTGCCAAGAAAACCCTCCAAAACCTTCAGTGCCTTATTGCAACCAACTAGACCACATCATTTCATGCCAATGTCACCATCTTCTGGAGATGAGAATGTTTTTGCTTAGTATAAAGGAGGCACATTGGAGAAGGCCTTCAAGAATGAAGCAAGGGAGATTGTAGATCATAGCATTGCTTGTTGCATTTACCGTAATGGGCTTCCTTTCAACCTTGTTCGATCACTATATTGGTGGGCTATGGTGACGACCCTTTCTAACGCACCCTTCGATTTTGTTAGTCCTAGGTATGAAAGATCAATGTTATTAGTTTCCTCTAAAGGGGCAACGTTTTTGAAGGCAGTGGATTGTGAGGGGCAAGCGAAAGATGCAACTTTCATTGCCAATATCCTCATACAATCCATTGAAATGGTGGGCCTAGGGTAGTTGGATCTATAGTGGAGGGTACTATGGTCACATTTTTTGAACACCATGTGTAGTCCACTCACTCAATTTGATATTGCAAAATATTGGCGCACAAATTGAGTGGGTCAAACCATAGTTGTAAAACTCGAATTCGGCAAAAACTCGTTAGGCCCAAAAATTTTTAAAATTCGAGACTCGGCAATAACTCGGCAAATTTTTTAATTTATTGAACATTTGAAAATACATAATTTAAAAAATATATATATATTGCCTTTATGTATAGTATATACTATATATAAAATATATATTTTAAATTTCCTTTCTTTTTTGAAACCGTACGAAGTGGCATTTATTAATATATTATATACACTTATGTTTATTACCTATATTGATATAGTATATAAGCATTTATATATAATATTATTCTTAAACTTACTTTTTCACTTCCCCTAAGTTTTCTTTGCAACAACATTCAAAGGGGGTGAATCTGTAAGGCGTGGCTAGGACTCCAAAAACCCCAACATAAAAGAATGATACATTTAATACAAATTTTAAACCAATGATAAATAAGCTTAACAAAAAAACTTTAAACTATTATTGATTTAAAACCTTAAGGCAAGGTTGAATCCTATTACGTAGGGTGCCACTCCCATAGTCTTGCTTGTCACCAAGACATTGACCGAATACAAACCCTAGATGTGACTTGAGTGCATACTACGATACTCACTTTTTCTTCTTCTTGTGCTTTCTCCCTTGCCAGGCACGATTGGGATATTTGTGATACCTCTATTCACGTCGTCCAACTCAAACAAACTGAAAACCCCTAAAAATAAATCGCGACTCCTATTTATAATTTTTGTTGGCTTCTGGAAACGTTTTTGGTGAGTCAAGGACAAAAACTTGCGATTTTTTCCACATTTTACAAGTAAACTCGATGCATGTTTTTTTTATCTTTACTCGGCGTCGAGTAAAGCTGCAATTAACTCACTAGTCCTTTCCACTCGCGATTACTTGCGAGTTTTCATTTGAAGTGTCGAGTTTTACAAGTATGGGTCAAACAAATCTATATGGAGGGCGAGGAGAGTCAAATGTTTGTGACCAATCATCATATGTCACAAGGCATCTTTAGGACCTTCTCCAAGTTGGAGTTGTTGAAGGTAATTTTACTAATTTGATTTTTTTTTTAATATTTTTTTAAATTTAAATATTTAATTGTTAATATATGACATGTATTATGTGACTTGTGAAGGTGCGAGGGGCATTGAGTTCTATGGCCATCAATAGCTTGTGGAGTGTAGGGAGGCAGTCAAGTGCAAAAAGAGCTCAAAAAGTAAAAGCATTGATCCTAGATGATGAGTGGTGGGTTCATGTGGAATATGTTTTGAGTTTCACCGAGCCCATCATTAGCATGATTAAGTATGCTGATACAGTTCACCCCTGTTTGGGTGAAATTTATGATGGCATGGACTCCACGGTTGATAAAATAAGAAATATAATAGAAGCCAAGGAACATTACCCAATGGATACATTTTTCAAAAGTGTGCAAAAGATCATCGTTGATCGTGAACAAGATGACCACCCCCTTACATTCTTTAGCATTTTCTTTGTCGCTAAAGTATTATAGCATAGAGATGCTTTCCTTGTGGAGGAGGGTGCCACCATATAGGGACAATGAGGTTGCTATTGGCTACAAGGTTGCATTTAGAAGGATAGTTTCAAATGAAGATATTGAAAGTGTTGTCTTGAGTGAGTTTGGCCATTTCATATCTTGGAGGAATCATGATATTGTTGACCTTCGAGAAAAATACAGGAAAGATGCTCATGATTGGTGGTACATACATGGGCAAGGCTCTATTTACTTGCAGCCTCGTGTAATTAAAATTCTCTTTGAAGTATACATCTTTTAATTTTTTATTTCTCGTTTTTCATTATGCTATATATTATATTTTATAATTTATATTTTGTATTTATAAAATTAAATACTAAATGTTGTATGCAAATTCAATAGGTTGCGAATTCTTCAGCTGAGTGGAATTGGAGTGCATACTCCCTCATCCGCTTGGTTAAGCGCAATCATTTGAGTGCAAAAAAAGCAGAGGATTTGGTTTATGTATACTCTAACCTTCGCCTCTTGTCACATAAGACACCTGGATACAATGAGGGTGTGACAAAGAATTGGGATCTAACTCCCGAGTGTGCTGATTTAGATGCTACAGTTGCATAGTTTGCCAAAGTCTCTATAGATGAGGCAACTTCTGCACATGACATAGCTAGTGGGAGTGGCACTCCAATTGATTGTGGTTCAAATGAAATTGAAACAAATGTTGACTTTGATGTTTTTGTTGAAGAACAATATGAAGACTATTAAATGTTGATTGTAATTTTGAATTTTCATTGTGTAATTACATTTTGATTTGACAAATAATTGAAAAATGAATTTATGAGTATTTTCATTTTTGCATATTATGAATGAGGTATTTAAATATTCTATTTATTGCAATTATGAGTATCACTGTTTTTATATTTTATAGTTTATTATTTTGAATATATATATTATATAGCCGAACCTATACCCGTACCCAAGGGAAAAAATTATTTTCTGTACTGCCATACCCGTACTTGTACCTGCACCGGCACTAGCACTTGTACAAGAATTGGTAACTTAGGGGTAGGAATCTAAGTGGGGGTAACTATGCCTGAGTTAATCACGGTAGAAAGATTTGGGTGAGAACTACTATAATCTATAGTAGCATGATGCCTATGATCATGGGGATAGCCATTCATGTTTTCATCCATAATGAGAGCCTCTAAGTAGGCATGGATACTCAAACTATGTAGGGTAATCATATGTGATCAGATTTGGATTCCATTTTAGAGGTAGCTTTCACTAGGAAGTTTGCCAACTTATTTTTTGCTTGGGGTATATGGCTTATTGGAAATTACTTTAAATATGGGGTTAGAACATGTATTTCCTCCACAAGAACCCTTGTGTTCCAGCCTCCTGGGGAGGTTTAATTGACTGACTGAAGGTAGTTTGCCAAAATTTTAGAGTTTGTTTCAATCCAGATCTGGTGTTCGTTTCCTTTATGAGATTGTCTTGGGCCACGCTGAACAGCAATAGCTTCTGCTACCATGTAATTAATTGACCTTTTTGGTCCTGAATGATACAGCAAGTTCCTGTTTGAACTGACTTTTCCTGAGGTGTTGTTAATTTGGCCCACCCTTTGTAAAAGGGGATCAATTTATCTTGCTTACCTTATTCGCTTCCCCCTTATTGGGAAACATTAGAACAAAAAATTAGAACTTCTTATTTTGATTGCCATGATAACAAATGCAAAGTTTCACATTTTCAAATGTGTTTAGGATCTATCTCATATTTACACTTCTAATACTGCTGTCTTCGACGATATTTATATTCCATATCCTGTTTTTGAAATTTTCTTCAGAAATGTGAAAACTACGATGAATCTTTAGTTAGGACCAATCAGCTCACTCTTCCAGTACTATTGCTTTTCACATTTCCTTGTATTTGTTTCCTTAAGTTGCAGGCATGGCGAGAGGAAGCAGAGCGGGCTCGCCAAGCGCAGAGGGAAGCAGAGGCCAAGCTCTCTGCCATGGAGGTGAGGGGTGGATCCCTTGTTTCTCTAGAGAAGAGCTATTTTTTCTTACTAGTCAGTTTTAGAAAATGTGAAGATTTAATGTTTTTTTTTAACTCAATCTTTACTTCTAAGTTGGTATGCATTTGAATGAAGTTAATGTCTCTTCTACTTGTAAGAAAATATGGTCATAATACCACCAAATTATGTTGTGTGTTGATTGTAATAGGCTGAAACTCAAAAGATGAGAGTTGAAATGTCAAGCATGAAAAGGGATGCAGAACAGTACTCCAAGCAGGTAAAGCTTGTGTTGTTTCCTTAACAAGGGCATTTTTGGGGAACTCTTCTTTTCATTTCCTTTATTTATCAACCATTGATTTCTGAATTAGTGACACTATTTCATATTTTGCATGAAAGTACACATAATCATGAAAGCTAACTACTGAGTTATATTAGAGAGTTAACAAATGAATTATGGAGAAAAAGGGAGCTATACCATTATGTTTGAAAGTTTCTATCTTCCTATCTATATTTATAATCCAAGTGGTTTAAACAGACATTATAAATTGACCATACTAAATCTGTTTAACCCTGCTTTACCTATTTTATTAGTGTCCCAAACATACATTATAGTCCAATCTGTGTATGGCGAAACACATGGCTGAATAATTAGGAGAGTAATAAAAATAAGTGTAATTTGAATAACTCAACATGATGCTACTCATTAACTATTAAGCTATTAGTACTGTTTCAGTCATCCATTTGTGAAGTCCTGGCTTCAGAGAATTATTGTGTGGGGAAATATATTATTTAATGAACTTATTTATTCAAGGATATTGGAAAGATGCTTGAGAGGTTAAACACTATTAATTCTTATGCTCTAGTGATATGTTCTAAAGGTCAAATAACAACTGACTTCAGGGTTTGGCAACCCATTTCTGTATGGTACATTCAAGTTCTTGTGAATGTTTATTGTTCCTTAAAAGTTCATTTGTAACGATTCCAATTTTCACTTTCATCATAGAGTACACTAGCTTTGGAATTGCAATTGTCAAGTAAATAATAGTTCTGTGCATTTTCCGTGTTATTTATGTTAGACTACACAAGTTATGTTCTTGATAAGGAAGGATCTATATGTTGTAGGACAAAAAGTAATGGTTGTACAATTTTGAAGAAAAGTAGGCAATGCAAAGTCATTCCATACAATTTGTAAAGTATAAGTTGTATGGTTGCTTGTGATTTTGCATCCCTTTAATTGTCTGTATTTTTATAGCGCTCTTTTGATTGCAATGTAACAGGCACATATGGAATTAGAGAAACGGTACCGTGAGCTGACTGATTTATTGGTATGGTAAAGACTTAAGTCTCTGCAAAGTAGCATAAGGAAAATGGCACTTTGATTCTTTGATTCATTTTTATGGTTGTGGGTTTGAAGTATTTACAGTGCCTACACCATGAGCTCAATGTAAAATTGTTTTATATACAGTATTTGAAACAAACACAATTGGAGGCCATGTCTAGTGAAAAAGCTGCTGCTGTCTTTCAGCTAGAGAAAGAAGCAAAACGTTTAAGAGACTTACAGGTTTCAGTCAGCTGTATGCAACTAATGTTAAAATATGCATGGTTTTGGTTTCTTAATTTATTTTGCTGTGCAGCTTAATTTTGTTAAGGCTGATGTCATGCTATAGATAATTTATTTTTGTCATTTTCATAAAACAGGCAGAATCTGAAAGGAACAGGAGTTTGCGACGTACATCGACACCTTGGGATGAAGATGATAGTGAACTCAAGCCACTTGAGTATGAAGTGACATTAAGTTTTCCACTATTTTCTGTTCATTTATAAGATTACCGTAAGCATGAAACAATGAAAATATCTTCATTTGGCTCTGAGATGCTGGATTTGTGAGTTTAATTTATAGGCTAGGACTGAGAATCTATAACACAGGCCCCAGCAGAAATGCTCAACCTGTCATTTTAGCAACCCGGTTCTTCCTGCCAAAATGTCTATTTTCTTTATGTTAAGAGAAAGTCAATGATTGACAAAAAATTGAGGATTTGGATGACTAAGAGAGTAGCCAAGAATAATGTGCCCTATAAACTTGTAAATGAATAAATTTTGACATATTTCAGAACATTTCATCTCCTCCAAGATAGAGGGATTTGTTCTTCAGACATTGAGACTGCCTTTTCCCCTGTTTGTAGCATTGAATGTGTTATTGGTGCATGCTATTATTATGTTGTATTGGATCCTGCTGTATCCTAGTAATGAATGATAGGGTTATGGTTGGATTACCTATATGTCTCTTAGGAAAATTCAATAAAGAAATAATTTTCTGGTTACATTGCTAAGGTATGGTAGGACTAAGAGATTTGCATATCATAGATAAAATCAACACATCATATGTAGAAATGAAGAAAATTAACATCACGTGAGTCCCCTTAGTAGGAAATGCATGCCATCAAGCAAGTGTGGCATACAATTTTAAAGATAGAATGTTTAATACCAAGAAATGATAGGATATACAATTAATTCCTAAAGATTGATAAAGAATTTTTTTGAGCATTTAGGAATTAAGGAATGGAGATACCTAATAGTCTTTATCAACTTTCAGCAGACACAAGGGAAAGATAGGTAGGCATTAGAAAGACAGAATGAAAGAAATTATATAAGTGCCCACAAATGAACAAAGATGGTTAATGGGAATTGAAATTACATTAAGTTAAATAGAAAAGTGCAGGGGTGAAATGAACCCTAGTTTTTTTGAAGTAACTAAATGCTAAAAATCATGAGTAGAGAGGTTGAATTTAAACTGGTTAAATCCCAAACCTTATGATGTAAATACAAGTACATATAGTCACGTGAGGGAAGGATGCTTCAATAAATTGAAGCAAAGAGTTGAAGAAGAAAAAAGTTGAAGACCACAATTGTAATTTCGCATTGTCACACATCTATAGTGAGGCATCAGTCACGAAGAAGCAACAATATCATCCACTATCATGAAAGGGCCATTGCAAGAGCTTATAATGTTTGTAAGGATGTCTCTTGTGCTAAGGGGATTAGCTATGAGTAAGCAAGTTATTCTTTGTGGAACCTCTTCTAGCCCACGGTTGTTGAACATTTGGAAGTAGAATGAAAGAAAGAAATTATATTAATGTTCATGAATGACCAAAAAACATATAGCAAAAATGAAAAACTGGAAAAGAAAAATATATGCATGCGGTTAACCTACAAAAAGTAACACCAAAACAGTGTAATTATAAATGGATAGGGTGGGAGGGAGACTTTGCAAAGTAGTTGAAATTATAATTCACAAACTCACACTCAAACTCAACAAAAACTCGGGAAAACTTTGCAACTTAAATACTTAGATTTCAAAAAAAATTTTATGTAAAATATAGTTACAAAATGTATCAAATGAGTTTGTAAAACATTGAGGAAGTGTTTTCTATTAAATTGGGTACAAAACTAGTACAATATTGCATCATCATGTGAATAAAATGGCTAGCCGATAACTATGATATGTATTATGAATTGATGGTGATTGTCATTGAAAATCATCATCATAAGTTGCATATCCATGCAAGTAATCTATAATTTCCTCTTTCCTATTCTAGTGAAAATTTGGGGTGAGGGACTACAAGGTACTCCTTGTAGTTGACTGTAGCTCCATTCTTGTACTAGACTGTTGTGCCTTCACCTTGGAAATAGATGGCAGTGACTTGTCTGCCTCATGTTTTTCATCATTTGGAATGATGCCATCTAATCCAGTGTCTCTTCTTTTGTTGTAGCTACACCATCCATCAGTTGCCTCTCGAAATCAACAATCTCATCTTCTATAAACAAGGCAGTGTCCTCATCATGCATAGTCTAGTCTCTATATGGATCAATCTCATCCAAGTCCATAGGTTCTTGAGAAGCTGTGTTCAGATCTAGAAGCACTATAAGGTTGAGGGAAAACATAGAAGGCTAGCTTTTGAAGATTGGGGTAATTCCATCTTGATTTCCACCAAGGACCTCCAAATAAGATATTCAAAAGTTTGTAAGCAATCAATAACTTGTAAGCAATATGTATTTAAGAAAAAGCAAACTGGAATTCTAAACTTATTCTATGTAAAAGTTGTATTTACCCTAGCACGATGCTTAAGGAAGAGGATCAAAACATATCTAGTAAGATATAGAATCAAACAAAAGAAAATGTACACACATTCATACACCATCTACACATCTATGAAATGTAATCAAGTCTTTATGTATTCATCATAATCCCATTACATGTCCTCCGTACATTATATCATATCATTTATCTCCTTTGTGTTCTTTCTCTCTTTTTCCTCTTTCATTTTTTGTATGCTTCTATATCATTCTAATATACTTTCTATGTGCAGTACATGTATGTTGCTGTTGTAACCTTCCTAAGTATAGGGACATGCCCCTAGGCATATTCTTTCATGGTTGTACCCTTCTGGAGCCATCACACAACTTCTGATTGTACCACAATGCTATTTTTTTGTTCTTGCAGTGGCATCTTCTCTATCCTGCCCTTGGTGAATGGTCCTATCCAATTCTACCCTACAACGCTCATGCAGATTTTTATCATTGGTCTCCATTAGGTTTTCAATTGATCTATCGGGAATCCCAAAATTGGCTCTAAACCTACTAACATTCTTCCCTGGTTCAAACCATTGTCTTGTCTTGAAGACATCCTTCCAACTTTACAAAACAAAAAAGGTGCTTTCTACCTGCCCTTCAAAGTTGAACCACTGGTTCAGAAAAGGAGAATGCCATTTGCTATCTGTGTTATAATTTCTTGTTATAAAGCTTCTATTAAGTTGGAGGTCAACTGCAAAACTACAAAAGTTTGAAGAATCTTCCAAGTTCATTAAGGTAAAATGTTCTTGTAACTGACCTTGACCTGCTCATAAGATTTGTCCCAAATATCCTATGCTTGGTGGATGTGTCAACCAAAAGCCATCATATCAATATACCCTCTATCTATGGTAGTCACGGTAGAAGGTTTTGTAAATGTTTGGTTTGCTGGCTTTAGCTCTTGCAGCACAGCCATTAGTTGTGTCAAATGTATGTTCACACATGGAAGCAATATTTCCGGGTGGGTGGAAAGTAAGCGATTGATCTCCAAGTGGTAACCCAAATTCGGGTTGGGGGGAATTGTACTGGCATGCTTCAAGACCTAGCGAACTAGAATCTATTTCCTAGAGAGTTGAACGGGAACGAGTAAGGGGAAGGGGTTTCCTTTTTCGGCATACCCGGAGGGATAGCCACAACTCGGGGCCTCGCGTTAATCTCGTGGAGGAGTGGAGAGTTCTTATCATAGCCCAGTGTGGATCAATCCATTATATTGGAGGAATGAGCCGGGTGGGCGGCCCTAATAAAAAATAATTGTTATTTTGCCCTCGGGGAACTAGAATTCCCCCCCACTCAAAGATTGGCACTTAGTTCAATGAGTCCTTCCCGTAGCTCCAGCGTACGCCTTTCCAACTGCAGGTACGTTTATGCAATAATGATGGAATCTTAAGCTCTATTATTGCTACTCGTGTGGGGTGGGCTTGATCCAGGGCTTTCGGAACACAAGAGAGAACCAAACCTAATACCAAACAAGATTTTATACGTAACATGCACCCCTTCAATTAAGTTGGTGGGTGAAAGATAAGGCACGAGACACTAGACATTTTTTCTTAACGGTTAAAGGGCCCCACCCCCATCCATAGAAGTTGGGCCCACCCAAACCTAGCTCGGATAGAGATGGGGGGTGCCTCAAAGAAAAATGTATTGCTCCGGAGGGGTGAGCGCTGAGTACTAGTTCTGTTTCGAGTGCATGGATGTGAGTAAGAGCACTCATCGAGAAATGGCCGTTGGAACAAATCAACCTATTCATCCTAGTGAAGGCCTCTACTAGCTCCTAACGAGGTAAATGAAATTGGCAAATAGTTGACAACCATAATTGTTGGGGAGGCCTTTCAGAAAGGAATGGGTTGATACTAGCCTCGTTGGGAGTGAGTAATGGCCTTGTCTATATGGAGCTAGTGGAGTTTGGGATTAGCTAGCAACAAGAGGTAGGGGGTATGCCAACTCATCGAAGGCAGGAGAATGATCTTGTCACATCGAACAGATTTCACCACATGCTCCACCACTTGTGCACCCCACCTCGCTCTAGTTTTCGCCAACTATAATTGCTTTTGCATGCATCCAACCCCAAGACAGTATAGATGGCCAATTGATGGAGAAGTCGGCTCCACCGGGACCTATAGAAGTCGAGGGTCTATCAACTACCTATTCATTGAATGTCACATCCATTGCTTCGGGAGAATAAGATCCATTGGGAGAATTGGAGCTAGACCACTATGCATGGGGACTCTACCCATCATTCCTTATTATGCACATTTAGTGGGCTAGGAGTGGACCGCTCATGGTAGCAGAGTTAGAAGTGGTACGCCTTATCAATGTTGAATTGAGCCTGTTTTCCTTGGATGAATGTGCCAAGCGGGGAAGCATCAAGACACGGATTCTCCAAAAGAACCTGTAGTTGTTTAAGGGGAGAGAGATGGGAATGGATCTAGCTACATAGAGGCCAGAATATGACTCATAATAGATTCAACTAGTTTTGTCAGCCCAACAGGACCAACATTATGTCCAAGATTTCCCCGTCATCAATTCCAATAGGCATTGGACCGGCTAGATACGATTGGGAGGAAATCATTGAAGGGGCAGAGCTACATATCATTATTAGTGAAAGGTGGGGGAGTTAGTTAGTGGATTGGGTGGGGGGGAATTATAATGGTCCTTACTTTCGTGACACCACCTCATTATAATCTTCCTTTTCTCTTGAGAAAGTGGAACGCATCACATCGATAGAAATGGATCCTACGATTATAATCCGTTCTAGGGGCCATCTCTCCTCTCCATAGCATCTTTTATATATCGTATCATTGTAGGCCTTTCTTAGAATGGGGGGACAAGGAGTTTATTCATGCCTTACGGTCCAGAAAAGTAGGAAGGTCTGCCAACCACATCACATTAACTATAGAAAAGGGGGGTGGGTGGAAATCTTCTTTTCAAGGTTCTTGCCCTGAATCAATCACCGATATCAGGTCATCCAGGCTCAACATAGGATCAACCATGGTTCAACATATAGAGATTGGGGGGCCGACTAATAGAGTAGGGTGGCGCATAGATTTAGGCATTGAAGGTTGAAGGCTGGAGGTATTACGTCTATAATTGATTGAATGAGTCCCTCCCTCTGGATGAGAGGAGAATTGCCCTACCTTCATCTAGGGGTTTGCCGACGAACCCTTGGCAATTATAGTTGAGGTGGATTAGTTGTGGGTGGTTAAATTGCCCCCAACTTTATTATTGAAAGCAGCTGGGGGATCAACAGCAGATGGAGAAGTGCAAGATACTGCTATTCCAAATGAGGAGTTCACTTCAGAATGAGTTGAACACAACCACCTATCCTCGAATCCCTTTAGTCCCCCAATAACCCTCTACTTGATGATGGTGGTCGACTCTAATCTATTAAAAGGGGCTCCAGTCATTGGGTAAGGAATGAAGGACTATTTGCTATCCACCTATTGTTTCGTGTGTGGGGTTGGAACAACGACATCTACTGAAGCAGGGGGCTTCCCACCCACCTCAAACTACAATAATATAAAAGAGGGGCCCACCTGGGTGGGGAGGGATTATAGTTGCCCCTTCGAATAGTAGGGCAATTCCCTCTCGTTGGCCCAATGGGTGAGGGGGCTAATGTTCTCCCACCCACCCGAGGGGGGCATAATGGCCCCACCACAAAGGCTTGAATCTTTGTGGTGTTTGTCATCCACTCTTCATCCTCTGCCGTAACTCCATGTGACAGTGAGAATATTTCTTGAACCAAAATTGGTGGATCGCCGAGCTAGATAGGCTATTTGTGGTTTATCTGATTGCTGATGCATACCTTGCTTAAACAAAAATGATCAATTATCCACTCATCAATGAGTCGGTTGGGCTCGCTACCTCGAGCAGGAATGTTTGCTTGACTCTTATTCGTTCAACTAGGGGATGAGAACCTTTGATGTGATAAAGGCCATAGTAGGCCGATCTCGAGAAATGCCTAGCTATGGTTGGATAACCTACGTTGGTGGGGGAAGAAAGAAACAAAGCGAGTGAACTAGAGAAGGCCTATCTTTCCATTTATACCCCACCCTACAGGTTGGGTCCAAATCCTGCTTCAACTAAAAGGAGCCCCCTTCCTAAGGAAGACTAGTTGGTCAAGGAGCTCAGGGGGCAGCGTGGGTGGGAGAAGTAGTGGGGGTAGATTAATTGATTTGGGCGCCCCACTTGTTTCTTGCTAATAAAGTGAACTACTATAAAGGAGGGGGCGGGGCCCAATAAGCAGGGAGGTGGCCTCCAATTATAGTTGGTGGGTGGGAGGATATAGATAGGTGTGGAGGGAGAGGTAGCCCCCCCTTCCTTTCATTGTTGTGGGTGGGAGGCGCTTTCACCCCCCACGCAACCCCACACGTTACCTCCCGAGAGATTCTTTTGATGGGGAGAGCACTTGGCCAATCTATATAGTATGTGCCATTACTGGTTGATCGAAACTCGAATTACGAGATCGCCTATAGATCCATATGGGGAGAGGAATCTATATGGGGTCAGGCATATATATGGGATGGGCCCTATCCATATATGGCCACAACCATCTGGGATGAGACCCCAAAGGCATTGGGGTCACCTATGGGTTAAATGGAAAGAAATAATTCATTTCACGGCTACTATAATGATACGACATGACATTAATACCATTATAGTAGTCGTGGATGGTTCGACCGTTGCCCTCCTCCTAATCGTAGGTCGAGTGGTTTGCTACACTCACTCCTCAATCAATGAATCAATTGAGTCCCCCTATCTATATCTAGGGCCTCACCCTCCCAGAATAGATATAGGGGCAGGGACTATCTAAAGTAACTTGGGAGATAGGCAGATAGGGTCCTCTCCTCTCCATCTAGGGGTGGCTATATAGATAGAGGCGGGAGATCGACGAATATATATAGTTAGGGGTGGGAGTCCTATCCTAATTTCTTAATCTCTTAATTGAGTTTGAAAGGGCTATGGGCACGAGAGTCTTGTCTGCGTCTATCTGGGAGAGGAGGTCGAGGGCTACTCTACTATAGATTATATTAGATTAGATTAGATCCCTCGCACAGACCCTATCTATACTCTATACTCTATATGGGGTGGGGTGTGGGGGCACTCTCCCGACGAAGTCTAGATAGATATGGGGCAACTCTCTTGACAAAGTCTATTTAGATATGGGGCAGAACATTTATGTAGATCTAGATCTATAGGCAACACCCTATATATTATATGGATTGATCGACTTCAACCAATGGGCCCCTCGCCATAGAGATTAGATCTATAGGCCCCTCTCCCCTCTATATTCAGATATGGATATGGATTGATCGACTTCGATTCAACCGCTAGTGGGCCTTTCTTCTCAATCCACAAGATAACTATAAATCTTATAAGTACCTCTCAAAACATGAGGTGTTGCATATATTATGATGTATTTCAGAAAATATTACGTTTTCTTGTTTGTGCTATATTTCCTTCTGTGCTATAATATTTTCCTTATCACTATATGCTATGGTTTATATAGTTTTTAAAGCCCATGACCTACAATAGATGGATAAAAAATATAGTGAGTTGTTTGGCCTACAGCTTACAAATTGACTCAAAATAGACAGGTTTGTTTGGCCTGCAGCCAAACCTCACCACAAAATATAAAACTGAAATATCATTAGTTGCAAGAAAATGGATTACTATTGTATAAAAGAATAAAACATCTTTACCAAATAGGAATAGCTGTATATTATAAACCAATTATCTAACAATTTAGAAATGATTTCATATCATCGAAATTGCATTCTAAGCAGCCACAAGAACTTTTGTCTACACCTTCTTTGATGTGCTATATGATCAAACTAAAATGACAATGTTTATTAATAAATACAATCAAATATTTATTTTCTCTTATTTTACTTCAAAACTAAATTAAATATCGCTTATTTTTATTTAATCATATGCAACGGAAATATTAAAAAGGGTCATGATATGATATGAAAATGGAGCTCAAAGGTGACCATTATGGTATGCAAAAATTGCTATAATATGAGATAATTGAGACATAAATACACTTCATCATTCCCTCAACTTAGCATCCTCACATAGATGGGCAGCCAAACAGAACATTGCCCATTTTAAGTGGCAACACTACCATCAAGCACTTCATATCCTAAAACAATTTGATTGCTTATGGGAGGCAACAATGTTGCTTGACACATACCTCTAGTCTGATTTTCCAAACTGATTATATATGGTTAAGGGTTAGTTACCATTAGCATATTCAACCTCCTAGTTCTAATGACATTTTCTGAACTGAGGTGTTGTTGGAAGTCAAAACCTTCTAATGCCATCTTCTGAATTTAGGCTCTCTTGACTGCCTCTATCCTCAAAAAAGTGTAGAGATGTTCCCTTTGCCCAAAGATCAAAGTAAAAGACATGCCTCACCTTCTCTTGGTTTGAAGGATAAGCTTGCATTGTATCAACAATAAAGTAGGGACTGACATCTATGATTTGTTTTCCCCTATGTTCCATGGCATTTCAAGGATTGGGATAGCAAGGCATGGTGGGAAGTATTTTGGGGACGGAAGTTTGGTGGGGCATTATATATATACAAATTCACTCAATTTTTTACAAATTTAGCTATACATGACATCAAAATATAAGTTTAGACATTCATAATTCATACAATGTATCGAAAAAAATAGAAATTCAATGACTCAGGTATTAGCACTAATAAAATTATAAATATTTGTTTTCAATGTTTCATTGTTTGATATCAAAAGAGGCCATTGACTTTGAGTCACAATGTATATTAAGTTGTGACTTATACAATTGAATTCTAACCGATCCTAGTTGCGTCTCCTTGTCAATTTTTTTGTAACATCTTAAGGATCAACATTCCAATGTGCAGCCGGAGTCTATTGATACTCGGAGTTTGTTGATTTTGAAGTCATAAGGTAGTATGAGAAGACCAGCAAAGAAGCTAGTGCAACTCATATTGCCTTGATTAATATTGTGGATGGTGTCTTATGAATACTACCTAATTTCTACAGAGTTAGGAGACAACAAGGGGACACCCCCTTCATCCTATTGTCTTGGGGACACTAGTAGGACAAGGATGCCAGTTAGGAGATGGGGATACATCCTTGTGTAACCCTAGTATCCCCATGTCTATTATGAATAGCGGTGCTTCTCTGAGAGCTTGTTCTCAAATTAGTGTTGGAGCTGGTGTAGATATGCATTATGAGGTTGTTTTGAATACTCTTTATCATTTGAAGGATCTCGTAGAGTCTCTTTAGATGTATTTCTCTTGTGGTTGTAGATATTTCTTCTATGATACGATTTTAATAGTATATATGCTATTATACATTATCAAGGTTACATGGGAATGTATCCCCACGATCTTTTGTATTGTCCCTGCCCCCTTGGTGTCCCAAAAATAATGGAATGGAAGGGGATACCCCTTTTGTCTAGGGAAACTAGGGACATGTTCTTGAGATGTTGTCCATTGGGGTGAGACATAGAGAATTATTCAAAGGTAGGCCACTTTCAAGTCTTTTAGTTTGTTTTCATATTTTTTTGGTTTTTTCAAACATCTCGGGGATTTTTTTGTTGTAGTTTTAGTCCTAGTTTTTTGACACATTTTAGTTTCTTGAAATTGAATCAGAATGAGCAGCAATGATGAGTATGAAATGGGGAGTGAGGAAATTGATGACAGTGTGGATGAATATGAACCATGATCCATAAATCATCGGATTCATAACCCTAGTAACTCACCATTTATGGATTTTTAGATGAATCACCTCTCAACTCCCAAAAAACTACCATGCAAATCAAATAACAAGAAGGAAATAATAGTTAACAAAGCAACACAAGAAATAGAGCACACAAAACATTAGTTTCCTTTGGAGAAAATTGAAGGCGGGTGGAAAAATCCAAGAAGGCTATGTAAACATCCCATCAGTAATTAGTGCCAATACAACGAGTACAATGCAATAAAAATGAACTTTTGGAGTATTGTAGTTTCAATTAACAATTCCTTACCTCTTCTTTATTCCTACAATTACAAGAACTCCGCAACTAAACCCTCAAATGGTCTCAAATTTTCCCTTTTATTCCCTCTTTGGTTGTATTAAAGTATTTTTGTAATATTTAATGGTCATCTTAGTTTTTAGTTAGTCAGTAGTTTACTTCAATTAGATTTTAGTAACTTTCAGTTAATTACTTCTATTAACGATTGTTTCCTTTTAGAAACATCGTCCTGTATTGTATTATATAAGGAGTATTCCTCTCCTTTGTAAATAACAAATAACGAATATCAATTATCATTTCAGGTTGCTCAACTCCCTTAAAGACAAATGGTTGTTCTGGAAGAGGGATGGTTGCACATTTGTAATTACCCAACCACTCGAGAAAACCACCCAAATGTGCATCTTCTCTAGCCCAATAGTCACCACCAAGGATATTCACAAGTAATTGGTCACTCAACATGTTTTGTAGCCATGGCCTCAACAAAACGACTGCCATAAATTAGCTCACTTGATTTGGCATTTTACTTCCCTTTTTTGCCCACACAACCAAGAAGACCAAAAAGACATGGCCTTTTATAGTCAATAGTTGGTCAATGAGCAAAATTGCCCATTTTCTTGGCTCATGCACTTTAGTAGTGATTTGACTACTTTAATGACAACATGCATGCTTCAATAGCCTCATGTGCCTTCCTTCAACACTTCATAAGTCACATACATATTTTTGTAGCAACTTCTGCTTATCTTACAATTCTTCAACAACTACCGAAATCTCTTCTACAACTTATCATCTTCAATAGCCATACTGCCATTTTTGTTAGCCAAGGATACCCTTTAGAAGCACTTCAACAACAATTGAAGACACTTAAGTAACATTGCCCATCTTTGGTAGTGCTTCAGCAATAACTAAAGACACTTAAGCAATAACAATATATTAACAATTGAACTCTCATATAGCAAGTAATGAAAAGTCATGCCTCCACAAACATTGTGGCAATGTTCCAAACCATCATTAAGAATTCCTATAGGTTTATACTGCAATCATAAACTCATCATATATTCATTCTGGAAAGTGGAAACAACATAGTTTTGAAAGCAATCTATGATTGCCTTAAACTTTGTTAAAAAATATGTGCCTAACTTAGAACTATCTTGATCCTAACCACTCAACTTGGTTTTGAGTCAAATTAAGTACTAGGGATTTTATAGATAATGTAATCACTACTGCACCAAATCCTTTTTCATGCCCCTTCAACAATTGCAATGTCTTTAACTGATTTTTTTTTTGAATTTGGCAATTTCACAATGGACAATGCATTAAAATTAACACCTTTTGATCACTAAGATCCCAATGTGGGCAAGGTAAGAGCATACAGCGAAAGGGGTTAGATTGATTATTATAGAAAAATATTTTTTGGCGGCAAGCCGCATAAGTCAATATAGCAACTAATACAACATCTGAAAGTAATGAAATACTTATTTTGGTGGACAAGGCTCTAAGAACTGCAAAGATTATCGTTAGAAATAATAATGCTGGAAATGAAAGTGATTTTTAATGTCGTGGTGGTATAGCCATCCAAACTTACAATATTTTAAGCAACTTCCAAACTTATGATATTTTTGGCGGTAAACTGCATAGAAAACTACAAAGCAAGTAACATATGCAATGCTAGAAATAATTATAAAATGAAATGAAAATAACCAGCAGCTGTAATAGTATCAAAAAACCCTTGTAATAAACAAATACTAGAGCATTTTACAGACCAAAAGGAGTCTTTCTTATTAGTTTTACCTTTCCCCAAACTGAAGTGTCTGAAGGCTGTATGGCAGCCACAAGTAATACATAATATCTTAGGTTTTGAGCAGCTACTTCCACATGAGTCATGGTCTTTAATAACAATCAACCAAGCTGCAACCGCCTTTATGTCATGTATAGTAGCCTTAATAACAATCAAACACTTTATTTTATTCACCAAAGATGAATCACTGCCATCTTAAAGGAATAAGACAGCCTTTAGGTTCATAAAATAATAATATTCACTACTTTTAAAAAGAGTTCAATAGCCTACAATGTTGCAATTCAATTCAAGGATGAAAACCCTCCTATGCATTTGAGTGATTCCATTCAAGGATTACCTTTGGGCTAAGCAGTTGCAAGTTTTCAATGTGTTTCAGACTTTCAGTTGGTGTGAAGATTTGCAATTGATACTAATCCTTCCAAATTTGATTTTTGAAAAGTGACTAGAAAAACTTGTATAAAATACATTACTTTTTGGACCCCATTCCTAGTGTCACTTTTGGTCTCTCTTTTAAAACAACCTTTTAATAATAAAATATAAGTTGTTTTATTATGAATATAACTTAAAGTTACCTTTTTGACAAGTTAACTTAAATTTTTAAAATTATTTCCTTAGCTCATATCAGAAAGCATGTGGTACAATCATGATTGTATTAGATGATGTTGATAAATACCTTTAGGTTAAAAAAAAATTGTACAACAAACTCATGGAAAAAACAAACTACAAATAGACTAAAAACAAACTATTGACAAGCACACAATTAAACAACAACAAACCAAAACAAACAATACATGGGATAATGACAGAATAGTCCAACATTTCCTCCTCAGATTACATCATTGCCTTTAAAGTGCTAATAAGCAATTCTTGAAATGTTTCAAACCTCACATGTCCAAGTGGCTTGCTGAAGATGTCGACAAGTTGTTCTTGAGTAGAGCAGAATTGAAGCTGAATATTGTTTTGTTGAGCATATTCTTGTATGAAGTGGCAATCAACTTCAATGTGCTTGGTTCATTCATGAAACATTGGATTATGAACAAACTTGTGAACACTCTAATTGTCACAATGGAAGATTGTGGGTTATTTCTGAGGTATTCCCAATCCTTCCAGTATGCAATATACTCAAATTGCTTCACAAATTGCTACACTTGCCGCATGATATTTTGCTTTGCTTGAGGAATAAGCAATAGTGGCTTGCTTCTTACTTCCCTAAGATATAGGACTTGAGCCTAAGAAGAAAACAAATCCTGATGTGGATTTCCCATCATCCATAGATCTTGCATAGTTTGCATTTGTGTATCTTGTGCAGAAGAATTGATAAATTCACTTATACTCCAAACCATTATTCATTGTACCATGGATATACCTTAGTTTTTGTTTCTTTCCAATGAACCATCTTTGGTTCGTACATGAATTGTGAAAGATAATTGATAGCAAAACTAATATCTGGTCTAGTGTAGGTCAATTAAGTCAAACCTCCAATCAATTGTTGATAGAGAGTTGCATTTATTTAAGGAGATGGATCAGAATTAGATAACTGTAGTCTGGATTCCATAGGTGTAGACATTGATTCATAATCCACCATTCTAATCTTTTTGAGCAATGCCTTGGCATATTTTCTTTGAGATACAAAGATATGGTGATTTGTCTACCATACCTCTAATTTGAGACAATAGTGTAGTAGCTTGAGACCTATCATATCAAATGCTTTCTTTGGATCATTCTTGGTTGTCTCGACCATCTTTTTTGTGCTGTCTATGAACACCAAGTCATCAACATATATATTGAAAATCACAATCTTCGCCCCTTGTTCCCTTGAGGTAGAGATTTAAATCATATGAATGTCGACCAAATCCATGTTGTAACAAATCTTTATCAATTTTGATATACTAGGCTCTAGGAGCTTGCTTGAGACCATAGAGAGACTTAATAAGTCTGCATATATTTTCTTCTTTACCAAGTTAAATATATTCTTTTAATTGGGTCATATAGATGTTCTCCTGAAGGTCTCCAATAAGAAAGGCACTCTTCACATCCATTTGAAAAACCTTCCATCCAAACTATGCAACTAGAGCAAAAATCCTTTTGATGGTTTTGATCTTTGTTGTGGGAGCAAATGTTTCTTCATAATCAATCCCTTCTTTTTGGGCATGGTGCTAGCCACAAGTCTAGCCTTATACATCCAATGGCTTTGTTCCCTAGTTTAAGATCAACAAAACTCCCAAGTCTTGTTTTTCATTAGGGATTGATATTTTGCATCCATAGCCTCCTTTCAAGGCTTTGATTCTAGTGCTTCTTGAGTAGTTGAAGGCTCAAAGTTATCAACTATTGAACTCATTAGTGCTGGATTTACCTCATTGTGAACCATGTTGCGAGTCCTTGATCTTGAAGTTGAAGTATCCGAGACTCCATCTAGCTTTGCACCACGAATGGTACTTATATACCACTTGGACATAATAGATCATGTGACATTTGTGGGTGTTGAGTCAGGGCGAACATCAACATTCCTATCTGAATCATCACTTTTCTCATCCAAGTTGAATATAGGAGCACTATCTAGAGTAGGTGATGAAGTGGAAGGTAAGCTTAGGTCACTCTTTTTGTCAATATCTTCTTTGTGGTAGGATCCATAAGTTGATAGGCCTTTGACTGGTTGCTATACCCAAGAAGAATACTTTTTAGTGATTTCTGATCAAGCTTCTATCTCTTTTGCTAGGGAATATGCATGTAGGTTGTGCAACCAAATACATGAAGATGAGACATAGATGGCTTAACTCCTATACATGCTTCCTCTCATGTGATGCCATTGAGTGGTTTGGTTGGTGCACAATTCAAAAGATAAACCACTGTATGCATAGCTTCAAACCAATTTGCATGTCCCAAATGAGAATCCTTCAACACACTATGTACCATCTCCATGATGATGCAATTACGTTATTCTGCAACTCCATTTTGTTGAGCTGTGTAAGTTGCAATTACTTGATGAAAATTTCCATTTTCCTTCAAGTAGGTGGAGAATTCTATGTTGGTGAATTCTCCCCTTCAATTTGAGTGAACACAAATACAATGATTTGTTTCTTTTTCCACAAGAATTTGAAATTCTTTGAAGTAGGAAAAAGCTTAATCTTTGGTCCACAAGCAATAGACCCACATTTTTCTTGTGTGATCATCAACAAAAAATTTAAAGTACTTGAAACCATTGAGACTATGTGCTATAGGTCTGCACAGATGGATATGCACCACTTGCAAAGGTTTGCTTGCTTGATGCTCACTAGGATTGAAGGGTGCTTGATGTTGTTTTCTAGCAATTCAAATTCCTCAATCCTCCGTGTGATACAATTGGATTTTGCTGCAGCTCTTTGATATAATTAGTAGTTGGAAGCCCTACACCAAGTGATGCTTCTTCAACTATCTTAGTGAGTGAATCATCTAAGTTTTCACCCATGATAGTTGAATCATGAACCAATTGTTATTGGAGATCCTCTTGCAAACTTGCTTTTATTTTAATCTTTGATTGCCTTAAGAACTAGTGCTTCTAAACCCTTGGTTGTTTCCACTCCAGAAGTAACTGCTTGTAAAACCTAAGAAAATTTTGTTCTGAATTCCTTGGCTTGCCTTTTTCTTGCTCGAGTCAATTCAAGCTCCTTTGATAAGCCTTTCTATTTCTTCAGTTGCCTACTTACTTTCCTTAACCCTTTGCTTCAGCCTCTTGCTCTCAAAAAAGTGCTGCAGTAACTACTTGTCCTTCTACCTTATGAAGTGAAAAATGGGCTGAACAAAGCTCAAAAGAGAGTTCATCAACCTTTTCCCTCATTTCCTCATATGTAAGGCCTTTTTCTGTAAATCTGATGGCAATATCCTTGTTTCTTATCAAATGGACATATTCTAATTTCAAAAAATTGAGTGAGTTTCCATCTATACATAGGCATTTTTTCCATATTATCTGTGAAAGTACTGTTAGCATTTTTCATAATATGTTGATATGATATAAATTAGTCAAATATATTCATAGAGCATCTGCTGTAGATATCTTGTGCACGTTAATGCAGAAGTGGCATTAATGCAACATAACCAGCACCAGCTTTTCTTAGTTTGCAATATTTGCAGTTATATATCAAAAGTAGATTTAAGAAGTTACAGATGCTTAGTAGGATTCTTGCCACTATAGATCAAAATTTGGCACCATCTTCTCCTGTTATAGGGTAGCTGCTAAGCAATTTGTTGCCAGCTTGTTATGCAAGATGTAGAAACATCCTGCCATGTTTGGGTTCCTGTGATATCATCGATATAATCCTTACCAAGTAAGGTACTCATTAAAATTCTGGCGGAAAAGTCCCTGAAAATTCCAATCTTTTTATGTTGAACACAATTTGGGATGTAACAAAAATAGTCAACTGCTAGAAAAGTACCGGATCATTCCTGCATGTCATGAGCATTCTGTTAAAAAACCTAAACAAATATCTCATTCAAAATTTCAATATGAAATTCGTATATGTTTCCAAGATGGCCTATTGTTCTTTATTATTTCATGTCTCCTTGAAACATTAGTTTTGGTCATTGTTGGAGCCGTGGTAGTAGAACTCTATATTCTTGTGTATTTTACTGAGTTCCATTGCTCTACTCAAAGCATCTTCTAAGTGATGTTTAAAGTTTAAACTGGCTTTGGGGATTATGTATGTTACTTTTCAGTTTTACATTTATAAATATTTAATTCAAGAGTGAAATAGAATAGACATGTTTTGAAATCTACTGTTTTTATAATCTAAGTGTAGCAAGTCTCTACAGGCCACTTGCATTGCAACATCGGCGTATGGTTGGATCAAGTATTCGGGTAACACTTCAAATTTAACTAAATTTAAGTTCCTAATGACATTTGGTATAAACCGCAAGGTTTTGGATTGCAATTACTGATTAAATTCCATTTAATGGTCTAATCAAGGTCAAGAAAACACAGTATTTTGAAATAAAATATATTTTTGACTTACAGAAAGCAGCAAAGTTCTTAGACTCTGGAGCAGTTAGTGCTGGAAGATTTTTATGGCGCCACCCATTGGCTCGACTCATCCTACTTTTCTACTTGGTAGGATCAATTCCATGATCTAAGTATCCTTGTGGCTTTACAATTTACTGTCCAATTGTGCTTGAGATGCAATCTTTTGGGGAATAGGAATGTTTGATATGCTGATTAGTTTTTGAATGCATATATGTATCTTCTTGTAGGTGTTTGTTCACATTTTTCTACTTTACTTGTTGCATCGTCTTCAGGTATGCTTAATGCATTTGATATGGTCTTTAAATTCATTTTGTTGCATTACCAATTAAGCATATTCAAGCACAATATTAAAGCCATATCCTAAAACAGTTGTTACTCCATCTAGGAAATAATGTGGGAATTTGTGGCATTCTATTCTAAATATATCCCATTCCTGATGCTACACGCTTTATTCTATTTCTGGTGCAAAATAACTGATGGTGAACATCCTATAATTGCATTATCAATTGAAGAACCTATTTTAGTCTCAACCTGGTACAGGAAAAACTGTTTGGGGATTCTAGTTGAATGTATCGTACAATATAAATTATCATTTAAAGATCACCATACATGACAGCACATTTTTATTATTCAGAAAAGCTGAGCTTTATATTTTCATTAAGGAAATTGATATATTTTTGTGTTTTACTATGTACTTTCAAGGAACAAACGGAACGCTTGCTATATTCGAGAGAAGCTGCTGCTACAATGGGTCTGGTAAACTCTGGGCTACCATGATCTTGCTAAATAACTGTGGCCAAACATTGGATTTTATGGGATATCTACTGTACAAGTTTTGAAAATAGGGTAAGCCACACAAAGCATATGATTTGGAGTTCATGTCATGTTTACACCAGGAAGAGCAGTTTTGGTTATTGGTTGGAACAGTGTTTGGTTCCACCAACTTACTGAAGTGCTTTTTGCCCTAAAATGAAGATTAGATTGTTTTCTGTAGGAATTATTCATTTCTTTCTCCCTAAGTGGGGAAAGTCCATTCACTGTGTAAATTACCTGGCTCTTGTAAAGAAACATGCTTCCTGATGAATTATCTCCAAGTTGTACACATGTGATTTTATATGAAGGATATAATATGAAACATTCAAGCATCTATATGACTTGCAAGTCTCAAATATAAAATGTCATTGAGATGTCTAGCAAAAAAACGAAAGATAGAAGATGTATTTATGGTCACTGATATTACTGCAATAAGTTATTTTATCTTTTGCTTTGTCACTTACCAAGTAGGTATATACATGATAAATATGTAATTACTTATATATTGAAATATAGAATAATAAAATAGTAATAGATAGATAAGTCAAAATGCATAGAGTATATGTTACTTATATAGAGATCCAAGGGCATGTTTGATGAGATGTGTCCTATCAGGGTGAGAAGTTATATCTCTTAGGAGTGATGATTACAAACTAATTAAGATTATGTGGGTATTATATTAACATGTTGAAAAGGCTTCAACCTCCAAGTGGAGGTAGACTATGAAAATCACTATAGCTTCAATAAAATTTCAGAATAATGGCGCACAGAGTTGGGATCAATCCGCAAATTATGATTATGAGGGTATATTAACATCCCCCCAATTGAAAAGGCTTCATCCTCAAAGTAGAGGTAGAATACAAAACCACTATAACCTCGATAAAATTTGAGAATAACGGCACAAAGAATTGGGATCAATACATCAAGTCTTGATGGAATTATATATTGTTGTAATGTGATAGTTGAACTATGCTTATTGGAATATATTGTTCAGATGAATTCCATTAACATGGGCTTAAATTACATTGAAATTTGGAGATCTTTGACATAAATTTGTAATAAGAGAGTTGACGACAATGAGGAGGTCAATAAAGCTACGTTTGAGGCTTCTTAATCTCTTGTGGATTGATATTCACAATTGTTTTGTTTCCCATCTCCATTATTTGAATATTTTATCTTCTTAATAATTTTGACATCAATCACTTTACATTCTTGTCTATAGAATATTTTCTCTAGTACAACATTGTAATAACAACTTGGATTACTTTTAATTCTCGTGTACATTTAGTTCTTGGATTTTTGGTCAAGAAACTTGGATAAGGTGAGATTGACTATAGTTTCTTAACCAATTAGTTTCTGCTTTTTTATTATTTAAAATTTTATTAATTTATTTTTATAAAATTGATTTTGGATAGTTAATTTTGTGACTTAATTATAGTTTCTTGATTCTTGTTTAAGCTAATCAATTTCTTATATAAAACTATAATGTGTAGACCATCTTTAGAAAATAGCCTATCTAGTGTAAACCAAGTCATGTTTAGAATTGTATCAAAAGTATAGCACTAAAGATTTGCATCACTTACATAGAAAAAGCCTATAAGCTTTGAAATATATGTTTTTCTACTTTCATTTATTATTTTCTACTTTTCAAAACTTGGATTACTTTTGATTCTCATCTACATTTAGATCTTGGATTTTGGTCAAGAAACTTAGGTAAGGTGAGATTGACTATGGTTTCTTAACCAATTAGTTTTTACATTTGTATTATTTAAAATTTCATTAATTTATTTTTATAAAATTGATTTTAGATAGTTAGTTTTGTGACTTAACTATAGTTTCCTAATTCTTGTTTAAGCTAATCAATTTCTTATATAAAACTATAATGTGTAGACCATCTTTAGAAAATGGCCTATCTAGTGTAAACCAAGTCATGTTGTTTAGAATGGTATCAAAATTATAGTACTAAAGATTTGCATCTATTCCACTAAATAAGCTTATAAGCTTGAATTGATCTAGGTTTTATTTTAAAAAGAATATGCCCAACTTCAAATTGAAATTGAGAGTTGTGTTTACTTCCATTTTTGGAAGTAATAATTGGATGAGGATAAAGATAGAGTCTAGTTCTACATGTCAATGTCAACAACAATGAAAATTGGAGGAAAATCCGTAGGGTTTATAGATCGTGAGGGTTCAAATCCCTCCATCCCTAGGCTAATTTATCAAAGAGGTCTTTAATTTTTTCAAAAAGTAGTTATTTTTTAGGAAATTTTGTTCAAAACATTACTATTATATTATTATTTTCAAGGTTTATTGTTCTTTTCTCTTTGCAAAAGAGTTTGCATTATTTTTATGAGATCTTTTCATCTTGAAAGCATTATTATTTTCAAGGTTTACTATATTGTTGGTGTAAATAGGTGTTTTACCTAGCTAGTTCATTAGTGAACATTGAAACAATCATAATACATTGATGAATCATATCATCATCATCTATTATTTGCATCCTTTGATAGAATAGCATTATTCTCTCATAGTTGATTTTCCATAAATTGCAGATAAATTGTAGTTGAAGTTCTTAGATCTTGGGTGACTATAATCTTCAATCAAATTTTGCATGGTGAAGAGTATCTATACCAACTCTTACATGGTATCGAAGTTTGTGGGATTGCTTCTTGTTAGTCTTTGTTGAGAGATCTAAGTTGCAAAACTTGGTGGATCTTGAAAAGTTGAGTATGCTCTTCTTTTGCATCAAATGATGACCTGAAGAATAAAAAAAGTTTGAGAGAAATATCAAATTTGAGGGTTTCTTCTTTGTGGCTTCGTACTGCAGGTTCAAATCGGAGTTTGATAGAGGAAATATGATCTCACCATTAAGTTCAAAGTGCTTGAGAATTTTTTGTCTTTTGTTTTGTCTAAATTGGACATATGAGGTAGTTGCCAAATCCAAGAGGTAGTTGCAATTTTGGAGCACTTTGGGTCAAAACAGACCTTGCCATCGCATCTAGGAGGCCTAAAAACTCCAAATTTGACAAATCGATAAAATCCAAGCACTTCATCTAGAGCCTGAAGAAAAAAATTGTCCTCATTCGTTATCCGTACGACCGTCATAACTACAAGCATAAAAAATATCGCTATAGAAAAATTAAATTGGGAAGTGAATTTTTTTTTTTAGTTTATTTTTTGATTTTTTTTTAAAATTGTAGTCATGGTACCCTGCAAGATTGCATGGTACTTTGCATACCACGTCAAGTACTGGGGCTTGCAAAGTCACCATGTAGCACCCCCCGCGTTTGCCACACAACCTCACTATCCTCTACCTCTCGTTGATCGGTAAGGATAAAGAATATTCCATAAAATATTTCACTAGTTGGTGAAAAGAATATTCCATTGTAGGTCGTCGAATGAAGAATATTCTAATTGAAAGATTCCTTAGCATATTCTGACAGTCCCCATGACGAGCAATGATGGGCAGGAGATCGTCAAATATAATTCCACCTTTTGTTGACGTCAACACCACATCTGCAATGATGTCAGTAGCCTTAAGAATTTTTGGCCTCCCTCTCCAGTGTAGTTTTTGTTTTGGCAATCCAACTTCACAAGCTCATAACTCAATCATCTGACTTCCTTTTCTTTAGCATTTTTTTTTATTTGGGACAAAATTGGTGCTCTACACAATGGTATAGCTGGGTTTTGATTTTGGTCCTTGGATTTTCCATAAATTGTAGATTCTCGCAGGTGTTGTTGAGTCGTTCTCATTTTGGGAACTTTTGGGGCTTTGTTTTCACTCCTACGGTAACATTTTTGGGTGATTTTTTGGAAAGTGCATAATTTTTCGTGTACTTTGTAGTGATATGATCATATTTTGTGTAAAAAATTACTTAGATCTTGTGGACAAACTTGGCATTTGTAAGCACTAAGATCAAGTTCACTTCGTTGTTTTTAGCAAATGGCACCTGTAATCGCACTAAATATAAAGTGCCACAACCATATACTGCTAGAGGGGTTTCTTGATTGAGTAATTGGGGGGGGGGGGGGTAATCTTGTGGTGGTTGATTGCTTTCTTTTGCTTGTTGTGTGTTCTTGCAATGGGGAAATCTCAAATTAAACTCTTATCTCCATATAATTATGCTTCATGGAGAAAATCAGTATGGAATTAATTCACGGGAAAGGGTTGTTTAGGCTATCTACAAGAAACCATTCCTCAACCTATTGATGCTAAAAAATTGGCAAAATAGGAGCTTGATCGTGAAAAAATACTTGGATGCATATGATCATTGGTCTCTTTTGATTTACAATTTCATATTACATCATGCAAAACAGCTAAAGAGACTTGGAAGACTTTTGAGAAATTGTATGGTAAAACTGATAAAATTAGGGGATATCAGATTGATAATGACTTGGTGAATCTTGATCCTAAATGTTTTGACCACATCCAAGACTACATCTCCAAGATAAAGCAACCAAGAACACAACTGAAAGATTGCAATATTGATAAGGAGGATTTATGGTTACCTCTTCAAGTATAGTTCAACGTACTATGTACTACTGAAGTAAACTGGATATGTGCAGAACATGGAACACAAATATATAACATAATACGATTGAATCATGAAACACTTCTATTCATTCCAATAAATATCAACATGTACAATCTAACTGTCATAGTATCATTCATTCCACACATAACCCATCTGACTACATGATCCCAGTACATATAACTCTCGGCGGTGGTTGAGTAACCAACCGTTGTGCCGCTTCATAACCATAACTGTCCACTAATCAGGACTTAGTTACATGCCATTAAGTATACTTACTTATTCTCGCTACGACTATGGTTTTATTATCAAAGCAACCAACCGACTACGCTAAGGCTGACTACGCTAAGGCCTTATGTTGGCTTACATCATCCCCCCCAAAAGAAGTCGGCTTCCCAAATGACTAACACAAAAATTGGGAACCTTTTTACAAAAACAAACTTAGTGAGAAGAGGGTTGAGAGGACATCCCTAGTGGCTGGGGGACTGAGGGAGTGGCTGCCAGAGTGGTGAGTTGTCGTAGTCGGTACACCTCCTCAGTATGCTGTTGCAGATGACGAGTTTCCTTCAATTCTTTCTCTCGTGTGGTCTTCACCAGATGCACCGCCTCCTCCAGGTTCTTGTTGGCCTTCTCCAGTTCTTCGTCCTTCCTTGCCAACTGTTTAGCCATCTCTTCCTCTCGCACCTTCATCCTTCTCTCCATCTTCAGTATGGTGGTATCTTGGTCAGTCACCTTCCTATTTTCTTCCTCCAATAGGTGAGAGAGCTCCTACCTTTGTTTCTCAAGAGATTTTGCCTTGGCCTAGATGTTCTGGGAAAGAGTGATTGCCTGCTCTGCCTTCTGCGCCATTTTGTCTACCCTCATCTCAAACTCCTTGCAGGCTAGGAACAAGGACCTGTATGTTGCCTCCATTTCAAAAATTTATGTCATCATCTTATCGTCCTTCCCACGGAAGGACGACCTCTTGGGGTACCAAGCTTCCATCATCTCTGGTGTCTTTCTGCCTATCCACTTGCTTGTGAATATTCCATTGAACTCATTTTCACTCCCCTAGTTCATGAATTCGATGATCCGCCTAGCCTCTTGCTCTTCTATTGGTGAGTAATTTTTGTTAAGTGTCTTTGCAATGTCTGGAACTTACTTTATGACGAGCACAGTAGCCTCGAGGTTGTGGATGTACCTCTCAATTGTGCCTATTGGGTCCTCTTTGTCAGGCTTGGGGATCACCACAATAATCCCCTCAGATACATCTTCCTCACTGGATTCCCCATCGGTGCTAGTGGCTACAAGTATGGCTGGCTGCTTTGCCATCAGTGGTTCCCCATCTGATATGATGTGTATCACCTGTGGTGCCAGTTCTCCCACCTCTCCTCTTGGTTGCTCTGTGTCTGCCTATTGAATTGTTGGTATGTGTGCCGCCAGTTGTGTGCTCTCTGTTGTCCCCATCGGTTGGGTGCTCCCTGTTGTTACTCCCTCTATTTCCCTCAAGCTAGGTGCGTGTATGGGGGAAATGTTCTCTTCCCGAATAGGGGACCCCATCTGCATCAACCATCTGTCTACATGGAGTACCTCCCCTGGTGGTGCATCCTCACCCACTGTGTTGTCTAGGATTGTCTTTTTTGCTTCTACCCTTTCGATTGTCACACCTCACGTCAATGCTATATCTCTAGCCATTCCTCCTTCGGGTGCTATGTCCTCTTCAGGCATCTTTGGCTCACCCTCAACTGTTCCAACTTCGCCAACCTCCTCTACTGACTCCTATTCGATCGGTGCTACCACTCGAGGATTGACATCTACCGAATAGATGCCAACTGGCGCAATACTGTCAGTTGTGGAGGAGAGTGCTAAATGTTCATACTCTTCGCTATCTGGTTGCTTCCTCTTCCTCAGTATCTTCGATTCCTCTATTGTGTCGCCTACCTCTAAAGTTGTCCACTTGAAAATTGTCGGCCAAGAGGGGTCATAATCCTTGTTTGGTTGCAGTTTCCCTAGTTTACCCTACGACACCTGATTGTAGACGGCGTCCAAAAATAGTGCTATCAGATGTTGGGTCATGTAGAATGCTTTGTGTTTGCATTCCAAAAACTCTTGAACCCTTTCTGACAAGTATAGCGCCCAGTTGTAAACCCGTCCTAGACTCAACCCGAACATGTAGTCAACCATCCAGGTTGCTATATTTGAGGCTCGGCTGGCACCTATCAACCTGCATTTGATGAGGTCCATTATACCTTTCCACTCATTACTCACCAGCATGTGTTTTCTTAGTCCCCGCGCTCCTGATCTCCACACCATCTCTTTTTCTTTTTTTGTGATATCAGGTCTACAAATGCATTTAATGATCATTTCTTTATATTGTGTCATCATCTTCGTGGTTGGCTTGGCAACTACTTTTCCAGACGTAGGTATACCAAAGACTCTTCTAAAGTTTTGTTGGGTAGAAAGCCACTGTCACTGGAAACCCTTTGTACTCAATTGTGCTTCAGTAACCATGTTGATTGTAATTGGCCACAATATCCCTCAAGTACTCCTCAAAGTCTCTAGAGTTAAAAAGCGGGCACTGTATTGCCTTGTCAACTTGTGCCACCGTTAGTGCTTGCTTCGTCGGGTGATCAGGTGTCATCTCCTGCCACCAGGTTTTGTAGTCTATGCCTGTGAGACTCTCCCATGTCAATGAGTCTGCAGTCACATTGTTTGTTTTCCCCTTATCTACCTTATTTCCAACCACCTTAGGTCTGAGTATTATTTTCTTCCCCTTGGCACTCGTGCTGGCATCCATCATTCTCAGCCTATGGGAATGACAATAATTGAAAGTGACTTTTCTAACTAATTTAAGCCTCCAACCATGCCCTGGTACGACCGTTATTTTTTCCTATTGTTGGATGCTGACTCTGCCTCTTGGTACGGCCTTCTCTTTTCTTGCCTATACGGTACCTTGTATTGTCCTTGGTTCGATGTTTGGTACGGTTGTACCTTGCTTAGCCCATACGGACCTTCTCCATTGTACGCATATGAACGCCTTCTCCTTCCATACGGTTCCTTTCCCAATCCTAAGTACTGTATTTTTTTCTTGTCGTACGGTTTTCTTCTTGTAGCGTACGGATCCTTCATGATACAACCATATGGCTAATTGTCTCTAGTGTACGGGTTTTGTATGTGACGTACGGACTTCTGGCGTACCTATATTTGGTGTACAAATTTCTTAGCTCGGCGTATGGTGATTTCCCTAGTATGGCATACAGATTCTTGTCTATGGTGTACGAACTTCTCTTCACCCTAGCGTACGGCTTCTTGCCTCTGGCGTACAGACTTCCCTTCTCCCTAGCGTACGAACTTCTCCCTATACAGACTTATAAATTGTGATTGTTGTACCAACTCTCTTTAACCCTCTGTACGGACTTGTCTCTTTTTGGCGTACCAACTTCTTCTTCTGTCGTACGGCTCCTTTCTCCAACTTCTTCTTTCTCAAATAAAAAATCTTTGTAGTCTTTACATTAAATAGGACTTCCCTTTTCGATTTAGGTCGTACAATTTTTATTATTATTATTCTTTTTAATATTTTACTATCTTTGTTTATTTTGCCTTTTTTGTCTGATTTCTTTTTCCCACTTCTCTTTCTTCTTTTCACTATACTTTTTCTTTCGTCCCTTAATTCTTCTTTTAATTCTATCTCCATCTTGTTTTCTTTTTTATTTTCTCTCTCCTCTCTCTTCAGTTTTCTCATTTTATTATTTTCTTCTTTTGACATTTTTAATATTTTTCCACTTTTACCATCTTCTCTCTCTTCTTCTCCCTCTTGTTTATTCCTTTTTCTCTTCTTTCCTCGTACTTTGTCATCTTCCCTAACTTTTAGCTTGGATGCATAATACCATTTACATGTGTGCAAAAATCGTTTATAACATTCCTCTTCACAACAAGTCCCCATGTATTGTATATCAAACCACTTATCAAGTAAAGGGGCAGGACCAATACCTTTATAGTTGTCATCAACATACCTTCCTTCGTACTATTGGTACCACATAACATCTTCTCCTTCCACCATTGGGAGTCCGGCTGGATTGGGTATTACTTTCCAGAGTTCGTCCTTCGTTGCTATCTTCCTTTTCTTCATCATTATCTTCAAGTTGGGATTCTCTTGCCGCTTGTTCTTCCTTCTCCTTATGTGCTTCTTCATCCATTTCTTTTTCCAGATACCCCTTCCATATGCCTTCGTATGGGGTGACGTAACTCCAGTGTCCACCCATTTGTTGCCAGAGCGTCAGTGTCCCGAACACTGCATTGGTCAGGTGCTTGTGTATATGTGGCACTGCAATTCCTTTCGCTTTCTTTTCCACTAGTCTCTCTTCGATGACCTAGTTCCGGCCTGATTCCGCCCAAACTCCCTCTGCTGCATACCCAGGGCCTCCCAAGCCCCATTCCTGCTTCCTCGGTGTCTCCTTCTGCACTAGCCAGTCCTCCTTGGTGGTGTAGCCAAGCATATTGATGGCTATTGTGTGTTTCTTCTCATTTCTCTCTTGGTATACCTTCAACTTTGATCCATTTATTGCATTAGGTAGGAGTGATCCATCCAAGTTCTCCAGTTTTATAGAGCCATTGTCGCATATTTCTCTAATCTTGAACGGTCCTAACCACCGTACTTTGAACTTCCTCGGCTTGATCTCATTACGGTTGTTATATTTCAAAACTAATTGTCCTAGCCGAAAATTCATTCGCCGGAGGTGTTTGTCATGCCAGTGCTTCCTTCTCTGTTGCATATTCTCTATGACCCACTGTGCTATTACTCTTCGCTCGTCCAGTTTTTTGAGTTTGTACAACCGTTCCTTCAAACTCTCTATATCTCCCAACTGGTTCTCCACGGCTATCCTCAGGTTGGGTACCATGTATTCCATTAGTACCACTGGTTCCTGGTCGTACATCAACTGGAAAGGTGTGTGTCCTGTTGTCACTTTATACATCGTACGGTATGCCCACAGGATGGCTGGTAGCTACTCTTCCCAATCAGCCTCCTCTACACCACATGACTTGTGAATGATTGACACTAACACCTTATTTTTAAACTCTACTTGACCATTGGCTCGTGGGTAGTACGAGCTTGATAGGTTGTGAAATATTCAAAACTCCATCATCATCAGTCGGATGACATGGTTCACAAAGTGTCCTCCCCGATCACTCGTAATCTAGATTGGAATCTCGTACCGCATTACCATCTTCTCATAGATGAATCTGGCCATGCTCTGGGTTGTGTTATCTGGCAATGCTCGTGCTTCGGCCCACTTTGTGAGATTATTTTTTGCTACCACAATGTATCGACACCAGTGTAGTTGACTTACCTTTAGTGGCCCAATAAAATCCAATCCCCATCGTTCAAACAACTCCTGTGGTTGGGATGGATATAGTGGCATAAAATCCCGCTTCAGAGATTTCCCTACCCTCTGGCAAGTATCACAGCCTAACACGCACTCCTGTGCATCTGTGTGCATCGTCGACCACCATAGCCCTGTCAGGAGAATTTTTCTTGTCGTAGCATCCGGGCCCATATGCCCACCAGCCAAACCCTTGTGTGCTTCCTTCAGTACCCCTAGTATTTCCTCTTCTATGACACATCTTCGGAGGATCTGGTCAGACCCCATCTTGTACAGCAAGCCATTAATTAGCTGAAATGTCTTGCTCTTCAATACGAGCTTCCTTCTCTCTATCAATGCCATTTCCCTTAGAAATGTGGATGTAGACAAGTATTCTCCAATCTTTTCATACCATGAAGGGAGTACTGCAATCTGGAATAGGTGCGCATTGGGAAAATCTTCATTCACTCCTTCAGCAAGTTCGCCCAACTGTATCCTTGATAATTGGTCGATGATCACGTGGCTCTTCCCCGACCGTACTATGATAGTGAATGTGAACTCTTGAAGCAACAACAACCACCTACTTACTCTTCCTTGGATTATAGGCTTGTTCACCAAATACATTAAATCTTGATAGTCCACATAGAAATTGAATGATGTAGCCAACAAATAATGCTTGAATTTCTATATGGAGTAAACCATCCCCAGTGCTTCGTGCTCTATCATACTATACTTCTTCTCTGCCCTCGACCGTAGCCGACTGGCAAAGAATACTAGGTGGTCTAGCCCGTGTGCTCCTACTTGTGTGGGTGTTTCTCCAATGGCGAAGTTTGAGGCATCCACATGTACGTGGAATTCCTTGTCCCAGTCTGGGTATGCCAATATGGGTGAACTGATTAGCCAGTCCTTCAATTCCTTGAATGCTTTTTCTTGTTCTTCAGCCCATATGAAAGGTTGTCCCCTCCTTGTCAATAAGTCGAGAGGGTATGATACTTGTGCAAAGCTCTTGATGAACCTCTGTTAGTACCCGACATGGCCGAGAAAGGACTTTACACCTGTGACGTTTCCTGGGGCCTCCATATGTACAATGACTCTTATTTTGTCGGGGTCGGTCTTTAGCCCGACTTTGCACACAATATGCCCCAGTAAATTTCCTTGTGGTACCATGAACCTACATTTCTTTGGGTTCAATGTGAGGCGTGCTGCTTTGCACCTCTCCATGCATTCTCCAAGAGCCTTCAAATGTTTTTCCTTGTCATTGAAAATGGACCAGTTGTCTAGGAACACCCTGAAGTTGCCCACTGACATCTTGTCAAATATGTGCAAAATTATTCTTTGGAACGTGGCTGGTGCGTTACACAACCCGAATGGCATGCGGTTGTATGCGTACACTCCATCTTCAACCACAAAATTTATCTTCAACTTGTCTTCTTCGGTAATACAAATATGGTTATATCTGGAGAACCCGTCCAAGAACGAGTACATTTCATGCCCAGCGACCTCCTCCAAGATGGTTTCAGTGAAGGGGATTGGAAACGGGTCCTTGACAGTTACTACATTCAAACACCGGAAGTCGACACATATCCGGATTTGCTCTGATTCTTTCTTCAAGGAAATGACAATCGGTGACACCCACTCGCTGAAATTCACTTTGAAAATGATGCATGCCTCCAACATCTTCTCGATCTCGTCTTGTACCTTCGCGACATAGTTCTTATTCATCCTATAGGGTCTCTTCTGTACGGGTTGGGCTCTTGGTACGAGAGGAATCCTATGCACGCACAACTCCGGTGGTATGCCTTTCAAATCCTTGTACGTCTAGGCGAAGGTGTCCTTGTACTCCATGAATATTTTAAATGTCGCCACCTTCAGTACGGGGTCCCAATCATCACCAACGAGAATCTCTCTAGGCTTCTCTTGGTCCCCAAGATTCACCTTTTTGAGTGTCAGTTCCTCATACTTGATGAGTTTGTCTTGGTCAAGCTTATGAGTTGGCATCTCGTCTAATTATGTCGTACCTTCCTTATACTCGGTGTACTCTGGCGGGAATGTCTCACTGGCCAAGCCCTTATCTTCACCTTCTTCCCCTTCCTTCATCTGTAGTATGTTGCACTCCGGGTGGAAAACTTCATAATCCTCCTTTTGCCAGTGAAATAACCTATTCAATGAACTAGTTTCATCTTCCAAACAACTTCCAATTTCCAATATGCCTTCTTCGTTTGGCTCCATTATCTTCCCTTCTTCATCGACATCCGATCCTTCGTTGGATTCCGATTCTAAAGATGCCAAGTCCTCACTAACCGCCTGATTCTTTAAATCAATAATATACTTCTTTCCATGGATCTCGATCAAGAGCATATTCCTCTTCCAGTTATGGTTTGCCTTGGAGGCAATCAGCCATCCCTGTCCCAGTAGTGCATCGTACGCTTTTCTCTCTAGTGGGATGAAGACAAAATTCAATAAGAATTGTTGCGTACCTATCAACACTTTCGGTGCCATTAGAGTATCGATCGATTTGATATTATGTTGATCGACGCCAACCAGTTGGAATATCGACAGCCAAAGTGTGGGCTTCCCGAGGCTCTTCCATGTATCCTCAGGTAGTACATTAACTCTCGATCCTCCGTCGATGATGGTATTGGAGAGTTTCATCCCCAGGATTTCCATCTATAGACAGTCGATTTCCTCCCACCACTTATTGCGAGTACTGTTGGATCTGTGGTTTCTCCTGTCGGTTATGCGATGTCTTCACTCGTACCCATTTGAGTATTGTTTGTCATGACACTTGTGAGTGCTACTCTTAGTTGAGGCATGGTTTGTAGAAGGTTTGTTACCTTGATTGGTACAGTTGTGTGAAGCACCTATCGTACGATGTTCTTTTCCAACTCCGACTGCAACAGCGTACTAGCCGCTTTGGAAGTTCTTCGTTCATTTGCCATTGCTTCTTCCACTTCTGCCTTGGCTTCTTGGAGTCTTTCTTTCTCCGTACGAGGGTCTGGATAGCTGGCCTTCTTCATCTACGCCCTTGTAAGTGTCAGGACTTGTTCGTCGGTTGCTCCCAGTATATTGATACCTTTCTGCTTTGGGCAATCAATGTCTTTGTGATTGTCCGGACCACACCACTTGCACAGCTTCCCCCTGGCGCCTTGACCGTTTTGGCATTCCCTGGAAAAGTGACTGCATTCATTACATCCTCGGCACTGGAACATGGGCCAACCTTTGCTGTCATATTGGATTTTTCTTCTTGGCGTATTATTTCTCCGATTGTTGCGATAGCCGCCAAGGGATGCATTGTTATTCTAAGGTTTAGGTGGTGTGGTCGGAGGGGTGGATTGTTCCCCCTATGTGAAGAACACTTGTGAACTCCATGTTTTCAAATTGTACGGGAACTCTTTGAGGGAGTGTCCCATAACTTGGAAGATGTCACAAAACATTTTCTTCGGACAGTTCGCCTTCATATGGCCTTCTATTTTGCATTTTGTACACCATAGTTCGGTCACCTCCTTAGACCCTTCTTTGTCCAATTTTAGTTCCTTCATCATTCTCAACATGTCATGATAGAGAGCTTGTACTGTTTTTGATTCATCCTTGCTCTCCCCCGCGCTTTATTCATCATCATGCTTCTTCCCTCTAGAGGATGTCTTGTTCTCGCTTTCAATATTCATCGCATGGTTATATGCTTCAGTGTATGAGGATGGAGGTAACACCTTCATGTTTCCTATTGTAGGTCCGCACACTCTCATGCTTCCCTTGTTTGGTGTTATAAATCTCGGCCATAATTTCGTTGTCATCCCTTAAAATTTTAAATTCATCTTGAAATGCCTGCTTCAGTAACCTCCACGAAGCTTTCTGTGTTTGGTCCAACTCTGAGTACTAGTCGATGGCACTATCTCTGAGTGTTGCCAGAAAGGCTTTCAGCCAATGATCCGGGTCATCTTCTCCGCTTGTTATCCAGATTGTCTCGCATGTTTTGCAATGTCAAACTAGATCCTCTTACCCATTCCCCATAAACTTCGGCAACTTTTGTCGTTCTGGAGTCACCATCCTTCCCAGCTGTCCTCTTTGTATATTGGACCCGACTGGACCGGTTTCCCCGTTACGTGCTGGTGCGTCACTTACACTGTCAGCCACGTATGAGTCACTTTCCCATCCTCCATCAACGTGCTCTACACCTTGAGTTTCTTGGGTCGCACTTCGGTGCTCCCTCTACCAAGGGGTCCTAGGCTCAGATCTCCCTATCCTCAACCCTTTATCGACGTCTAATATGGACAACTCCAAAATGTGTTGGATGATATTCTCAAGCTCTCCGTTGAATTCATCTTCATTTTCTCAGTTTTTATATTTTTCTACATATGGGGTGATGAAGGGTTCATCGTCCCTCCCTTCCACAAAACTCTGATGTGCTCTACTTAATCTTTGTCACCGGTTTTCTTGCTCCTGTACTCTCAATGATCATCGAATTCTTTCCTCCTCTGCTTTGTGCTCGAATGGTATTCGGTTCTTGTCTTCTTCGGTCGTATGGGAATTACAGGTCTTTCACACGATCATTGTTGGTTTCCAGGGGTACGTCTCCGGCTAGTGTCTCGTTCCTCATCTTCCCATTTGGTTTGTTCTTCGTACCGCTACAAGATTTTTTTCCTTCGACGTTCTTGATCCTCCTCTGCCCGAAGGTCTTGTAGGATGATTGAATGGCGGGCCAATAATCTTGGCATACAGTGGAGAAGGTGATCAACCTCGTCGTTCACTTCGAGTCGATCCCAAACAACTGCCTCAGGGATTTCTCACCTGAGGGATTCCCTTCGTACGTGATCTCGTAGGGATATGTTCTAGATATTAATCAAATCTCGTGTCAAGACGTCCTCTCTTTCTTCATTCGTCACTATGGGATCCTCCACCGGTCGGCCCATTACGTTGTCATTGTCACGAGTGATTCCTTGGTCCACTTAGGCAATGACGCCAAATGTTTACCTCTTCAAGTATAGTTCAACGTACTACGTACTACTGAAGTAAACTGGATATGTGCAAAACATGGAACACAAATATATAACATAATATGATTGAATCATGAAACACTTCTATTAATTCAATCAAATATCAGCATGTACAATCTAACTATCACAGTATCATTCATTCCACACATAACCCATTCGACTACATGATCCCAATACATATAGCGCTCAGCGGTGGTTGAGTAACCAACCGTCGTGCCGCTTCATAACCATAATTGTCCACTAATCAGAACTTAGTTACATGCCATTAAGTATACTTATTCTCGCTACGACTATGGTTTTATTATCAAAGCAACCGACTGACTACAGTAAGTTAGACTATGCTAAGGCCGACTACACTAAGACCAACTACGCTAAGGCCTTATGTCGGCTTACAATTTACAATTGATTCTGAATGTTTTATCCTAGCTTGGTCTTGAGTATTCAATGTTTGTTTCTAGCTTTCATACCCATCTACTTTCTATGGGAGCATCATATGTTGATCCTACATTTGATGACTTTTCAAATCTCCTAATCCAAGAGGAAGTGAAGTTAACTCATATAGGTCTAATCAAATCTTCCAAGTCACAAGAATTGTTGGCTAGTGAGTCTAAGGTACAAAAAGAATCAGGGAATCTTGATAAGAAGCAAAAGGAGAAGAAAAAAACAAGCTACATAAATAATCTGAATCCTCTCCCTCTAAAAGGGAATCATCGAAGAAGGAGAAACCTAAATGTGCATATTGCAAGAAAACAAGGCATGATGAACATCAATGTTATTCAAAACAAATTTATGAGTTGAAGCATCTTCTTAAGAAGCATCAAATCAATTTTTCTTCAACATAAAAAGGTTCATCTTCTTCTTCATCATCCAAGTCTGATAGACATAAGGGGCAAGCACTTGTTGCAGTTGCAGATTTTGAGTCAGAGAGATGGATACTCGATTCAAGAGCCTCAAATCACATGGCTTCATCTGAGAGTATGTTCACTTCATTTGAGTCTTGTTCATCACCACACATCCTAATGCCTAACAACACATATATGTGTGTAGGAAAGGATCCATTTCCATGGATGACAAAACATTTAATGTTATTTGTGTGCCTTCATTGTCAACCAATATCCTTTCTATTTATCAAATCACACCTGGTGGAGCAGGTAGGAGTGTTGAGTTCACTCTTAATTCTCTCATAATCTGGGATTTGCATAGAAAATATATAGTTGTAGTTGGGGAGGTTGATCACTAATCTCGAATCTACACCTCAAATTTTTCTCCTATTGATTCAGTAGATGTTCACATTGAGGCATCTTGTGTGGACACTTTTAAAGAGATTCAATATGGTCATTTGAATCTTGGTATTCTATCATTCATTGAGAATTGAGTGACATGTGTTGATATTCCATCTCCTTCATCTACTGTTGTACCTGATGATGCTTGTGTTGCCACAATTTTGGATCCTTGTGATTCAATGCAGAACATACATTGTCTTCTAGAGATGGCTACTTGGGATGTGTACTTGATAGACATTACTAGTTTGTTTTTTGCGTCTCGTATTTCAGATTTGGGAGACACCATTGATTGCATTCATCTTCCCTTTGATAGAGATGATCCTTCTTCAGTTGTTGTGAGGGAATACTTTAACCCTCGTGTTCATTCTCTACATGATCATTCTTCCCAATATGATGAGTGTGGATTATTTTGGAGAGAATTTGGAGGAGGCTTCTTTGTCTTCAAAGGAGGTATCTATGTCTTTGAATTGTGTTCTACAATGGTTTCTAGGAGATTTTTGATTGTCACCTTCTACATTGTGGCTTAGAATGCTTGTTTGGAGGGTGACAACTTTCAACATCGATATGGAGACACTTGAGCATCATTCAGAGATATCACACATCATCCATCTTCCCTTATTTTACTTTCAAGAATTGGAAGACATCCTGCATACTATCTTGGTTTTGTTTCTTCTTAAGGGGAGGAACGTTGTTTGGTGGTATTAGATCATCTTCAACACTCAATTTCAAGCATCTACCATCATTTCTAGAGATTCAACATTGAGGGGGGTTGCATGGTCTTTCTCTCTTATGGGGGGTATTTTTCTTCACATGGGGTTTTGTCCTTCTCATTGTTCATTGAAAGCATTTTGTTTTCATCTCTTTTGGGGAGGAGTCTTGTCCCACTAGGTTTTCTTATTTTCTCTGTTTGTGAGAGATTGCATTTTTACATGGGCACGTAACATGGCCTCGTAATCAAGACCCATCTTTACATATTTGCATAATAATTTACTCCCTAAGTTGAACTTAGGGGGGTGTTGGTGTAAATAGGTGTTTTATTTAACTTGTTCATTAGTGGGTCTTATTTACATGTTAAGTTTATTTAGGTCCTAGGAGGGAATATTTCTAGAAGGTGTTAGTTGTCATTAGCTAGATTTTATCTTATCTTTTGAAATTTAATACTTGTTTCCTATGTCATTTAATATTATTTATCTCATGACATATGATTAAAACTTGTCTTGATCCTGTCTAATCCTATGCCTTATCTTGGCTATATAACCAGGTGGTTTCATGTGTAAATCAACATTGAAACAATCATAATATATTGATTAATTATATCATCATAATCTATCATTTGTATCCTTTGATAGAATAAAATTATTTTCTCACAGTTGATCTATCTTGTGCTTTCATGAAGTTCCTAGATCTTGGGTGGCTATAATCTTCAGCCAAATCTTGCATGGTGTAGAGTATTCTATACCAAATATTACATATACCACCAAGACTTAGATCTCTTAGAAATAATAAGCCTATAATCTTTGTAAGTATGTCCTCTCTTCTTTCACAAAAAACTTTCCACTATTGTCATGTTTATGTTCTCTTTAATTCTTTGTAGTTGTCAAATGACAAGAACCCTGTTTGAGTTTTTATTAAATATTTAATGTTAATTTCAAATAAACATTTTTTTCTTTCATGGTTATTATCCTTCTAACACCTTTGGTGTACATTATAGAGTAATCTTTTTGTTTTTTTATGTCTTTTAAAATTGCAACTAGTTAACCCTTGGAAGAGCTTACAAAAATATTTTATCTTGTGTGAATGTTGGAGGTAGAATATTAGTGTCCTCATTTGTAACTCCTCTCTATATATTTCAAATGAAAAATTTATGTGCTCAAGACATCAAACTCTAATCTCTTCTCCTTACCTTCATCTTCATAGTCAACCCCATAATCTTTCAAATAAGGGACTTGTCTATGACGGCAAAAAATTCCTTCTATAACCTCTTTACCATTGAATGATAGCTTCTCTTCATATGGGTCCACGTTGTATATGGTAGTGTATTATTCCCATATCTTTGCAACAACTCATTCGTGTTCAATTCCCACTTTGGATCCAAAAGTGCATCCTACTTTTATGTCTTTCCAATAGGAATTCGTGCAATTTGACTAGCTCTCAACAATATTCATTGAGTAGTAACTTATCATCTACATATATGTGAAGCTTATAGGAACAATCATTGAACACACATACTTGGATGAAGGTGAAAGTTGGGAACTAGGCAAACCGATTTATACTAATTGTTATTCCTTACATACCTTTGTTAGAAATTATATTTCTTGTCTCTCCAAGTGCTTTGACTATATGGAAAAGGAAGCCATCATTGACTAAACAATTTATAATATGCATTTTTCTTCTCTAGTTGAGGATTATATTTGTAAATTATATTTGTTAAGGTCAATATGTTGCTTTTAACTTAACCACGGCATATGCTTACTCTTTCCATTATATAGACTAAGTAGCTACATCAAGTAAAGCTATCCATCTGCCAGTATTCAATTTTTGTAGTTGCTGATGAATAATACTATCGATCAAGATTGACTAATCAGTGAACTAGCATCTATCCCTAACACATGGTATCAATTGGACCATATATCTAATGATGAAATTGAAGTATTTTGAGTTCCTTGTTACCTAATTGAGTTCCCTATATGAATAGCAACTTCTTCATCTTTCAAATCCCTTATTTTTATGTTGTAGCCACAACTGGATGGAATGAAAGCATTTATCAATATTTTGATCCCAATTGTTGTGCAATTTAAAAAGAATTGTTGCACTACTTCATGTGTCAGTGTCACCAAAAGCTCCTTAATGTAGAGTAGCTTTAATCTATTGATTGTTTCTCTATATGGAGATTCAAACTCTCGTAATTTTGGATTTCAATGGTTGGGGCATGTTATCACCAAATATGAGCTAGTGATTGGCATTGGAATCTTTAAGTCTTGACCACCAACTATTATATACCCTTCTCATTAGAATTCCATCTTCTTTATAAGGGAGTTCTTGGATATCTTCTAAGGAAACAACACCTATAATGGTGTCATTTATTGTATCAATCTATGATTTAATATGTAAAGTAAAGTGGGTTGGTGTTCATGTCACACTTGTTTTTAGATAGGTTCACATTAGCATAAAATAGAGGACATCAATTGATGACAACATTGCATGGGGGGAGACCAAATACCTCAACCTAACATCATGATATATTTGGTTGTTGCATGTAGAGGATCGTTAATTATGGCATGGTGGAAATTGAAAGAACCAAGGAGTGTTTTTAAGTTACAATCTACCCCACCACAATCTCCCACCCCATGATTCATTGCAACATCATATATATTTGATCTACAAAAGTCTCATGTTGATATTGAAAATGGTTCAATAAAAAATTAACCCTTTCACCAATTGTGAAGATTAAAAATGGATGCTTAATTGTATAATTGTGGGACATTGCATAGAAGGGGTTTTTTAAGTGGAAACATGGTAGTTTAAACTAAGTAAAATTATCAAATGTGTGACTTAATAATCAAGTTTACATAATAATATAGGTATTTTATTATTATTTTTAATATATTTGTCATGTTATTGATTTGCTTTAAAAGGATGATATTGAATAATCACCTTCTCTTATAGCTAAAAAATGTTTAAGGTACCGGCATGACCAATGATGTAATTTATCTAATTATAATGTAACCAAATTACAAAAATGATATGTGATATTGATTAGCGCATGCATTAAGTAACCATAATATTCAAACATCCTACAAAATTAATAGAACTAAAATTATAAAAGGAATAAGACAACTTAAGGAAGTTATGCAAATAGAACACTAACACATTACATATTAGAAAAACAATGAAGACTAAGCTAAATGAACAATAAGAAGCTAAAACTAAAACAATTAATAGCATGACTAAAACTATAAAACTTGAAGAGAAAATATATTGATAAACATATGCATGAAAAACACTGATAAAGAATATCAAATACAATAAAAAGAAAATAATGACACACTTACATATTTGTATTAGATTTTAGAAGTTCATCCTTAAGGAAAAACAAAATTTAGCATGTTCTCCACCAAATACCCATAAATTTCCTACACCGACAAACTTCTTAGTACTAGTTGACTTTGTCAGCAAGTCAACAACATTCTACAAGTTATCAATCTTCTTCGACAATTTTTTTTGTCTTCAATCATAATTGTAACAAAATGGCATTGCACATCAATGTGCTTCATTCAAGCATGACCAATAGGGTTATTTACCAAATATGTATACTTTTATTGTCATAGTATATCCTTATAGATTTCTATAAGATATCAATATTTGAACAAGCCTTTGTAACCTTATAGCTTCTTTGCATGGCACAAGTGGTTTTCATTCATTCAATTTTTGTAGTTGACAACACAATAATTGTTTTGGTTTTGCTCATCCAAATGATTTCTCCACCAATTAAAGTAAAGATAACCACTTGTAGATATTTGACAATTAATTTCTCTTGTCCAATCAACATTAACAAAAAAATTCACATCCAACAAGTCCATATTGAGGCTTCCTTGGTATAAAATGTTGGAAGAGGATTCACTCTGAGAGGGGGGGGTGAATCAAAGTGGAGTAATTTTAACTTTTAACCTTGAAAGCATAATTAAACTTTTACTTAGTTAACCCAAAGAGAAAGATTTGATTAAGCAAGTGAGCATTAACATTTCAGGTCAAATTGGCATGAGACTTGACTAACATTTACAACCCATATTAAAAGCATCATATGATATTGTTCAAATAGAGATTTATGGACAATCTTGTTGTGCTTTATCAACAGAACTATAAATCTTCATAATATGCAACTTTGACTTGCTTATGACAGAATCTTGAGTATTCATATAATGAGCACATAATGCAAAAGTTAATTCACCTTATGAATGACATTTTGCATCAGCTTTGCACAAACTAAATTTGCATGACAGACTTGAGCAAATTGACTTTAAACTTTTAAATAGCCTTAAAGTATCAGAGCATTGAACAACTGAATGAGCACAATAACATAAATGACTGAAAGAAGGATATGCAAGATAAACATAAATCACACAAATGAGAGACACAGAAATTTGCCGAGTGGAAAACTCTCCTGGGTAGAAAAACCACTCCTAAACTGCCTTACTGGCTTAATTTCAAAAACACTGCTTACAATGCCTTATAGGCTAATTTATGAGCACCAACTCAAGGAGCACTATCCCCTCATTTAGAGATGCCAATCTCAAGGAGCACCAATCCCTCATTTAGAGACACCAATCTCAAGGAGCACCAACCCCTTTACTGTTTTAGTCAATCATACAATAAAATAGAGGATCTCTCTGTTTCTCTTTTATCTATCAAGTGCCTCTTGACAGACAATAACTAAAATATTCAAAGTTCTAAAATGAACCTTCAGAATTTCAGGCATTGTCAAGCCTTAAGTCAGCTTGATTATCAACTCATATTTCAGTTTTTCACTCTCAGAGCTCAACATTTTTCAATATAGTCACTGTGATGTATTATCACAAGTTTTCCCTTTTGTTTCACATATTTCTCATTGTTCTTCTCTCTTTATTCTTCTCTCACTTTTTGTTTTTATGCTCTTTTCATGGATTGTCACAGAAAACTAGTTAACCACATTTTGCTCTTTTTTGTTTTTCCTTTATAATAGAACCCTAATCTCTCTGTTTTCTTCTTATTACAGATTTTATCATTACAATCAAGAAAGGTTACAATAGTTGCTTGTTTTTCTATATCAGAGAATAAAACAAAGATGATTATTAAGTTACCATGCTACAATCGAGCAACAGTGGCAGATGTTACCGTTATCAAGAAGGAAGGATCAATCTGAATAAGGTCTCCTGATAGGAGTACTCAAGCATTGTGCAAATATAGAAGTCAGATTGAAACCTGTTCTCTCAAGCAGCCTGCACAAGCAGTTCTAAAAACAAAAGAGCACAAGATCTATAATAAACTAACTCTTCAACTGCCATGCAGAAGCAAACACTTATCCCTTATTAGTCTTATCAGAGAAGGTAACGATTTTGTAAAGATAAAATAGATGAATACCTGTGAGGACCAAAAAGGAATTTTCCATAAGAAATTTACCAGAACTGTCGAGTAGCTAAGCAACCCGAGCCACATTTCTATTTCGAGTATTCACTCAATGCCAAGAACCTGACAAGAGAAACGACCATGGTGATGGTCTTTCAAGCTTCTCCATTCGCTGTCCAAGAGTTGCAGAAAATGACAGTTGAATTCACAATGAAATGGTCGAGAGAGATATTCCATGGAGATGGCAAGATTAGGGTTCCAAACCCTCAAACAAAGAAGCATAACAATTTGCCCTACTTTCCACAAAATCCTTTGCATTATATGATAGCATTTGGAGTCTGAGAGGACAAAAAATTAATAGATCAAAACCGCATAATACACTTTGAAATCCGTAGAAAGATCCACAACATGCATGCCAACAGGAATAAATTGACATATGTTTCCTTACCACACAACTGTGGCCACCCTTCGGACTACCCACGGTATAGCAGTAGCTAACACTAACTGTTACTGTATCATTTACCACCCATCCGCGGTTTCGCTTCGGACTACTCACGGTACAGCGGTAGCTCCAAGTTAACCGCTAACATCTTCCACCGCATTACTATGGTTAGCTTCCTGACAGCTCGCGGTATAGCGGTAGCACCTTTCAAACCGCTAACATCTTCCACCACATTACCGTGGTTAGCTTCCTAACAGCTCACGGTATAGTGGTTGTTGTCTACTTGTCGCTAGCCGTTCTCACCATGTTATCGCGGTTTCCCTGATGATAGCCTGTTGTGTAGCGGTAGTTGTTGGCTTGCCACTGGTAGTTTCCACCGCAATACCACAGTCACTAGCTTAATTGCCAGCGGTACCGCAGTAAGACATTTTAAGCGCGATCTTACCAAAGTTGAGTGTTATACTTGCTATCGGCTTTTAGGCCCAAATAAATATTAATCATTTTGACCCGATGTAAATGCAAATAGGAGATCAAATTAAATCCCTTTAACCAAAGCTGATTTTCCATCTCATTTAAGTCCAATTCCATATAGTGTGCCAAAGATACTATCCAATGCCTTGAGAGGTGATAAGGACTAATTTTATGCAGAGTTCACAAAGTCATAAGAACAATAGTGATCAAGCCCTTAAATAATCAACCAATGTCAAATGAATACCAAATATCAACTGTGCCAATCAAATGCCATAATAAGACTAGACTGAAAAATGCCTAGGCACCAACCCAGGGCAGTTTTGACATCAAGGACAAATGCCACAGAAGAAGTCAACATAAAATTGTATAGCCTAAAGTTCCACACAAATATACAATCTTCTTTACTATAGTTGGATGTTCCTTCCTTAGGTTTGACATGTATTTTCTCACAACTACATATCATGAAATATATTGGGCTTCCAACAACACTTGCATATGGAACATGACATATCCTCAATATCCTCATATCTTCAAAAAAATTTCTATACACAATTTAAATGAATAAGAATAGGATTATCAACAAGTTTGTATTTCAGCATTGTAAATCTTTGTAATATGGTCTCGACATGTTTCTTATGATCCAATTATATGCTTAAATGACCCCTTTTAATTTCTATCTTAATACAAAGCTTACAACGTGAAGATACTTCATACCAAATTGTGATGAGAGTTAAGATTTAAAATCCTTAATCATTTCATTATTATTTCCAATTAACAATATATTATTAACATATAATGCCAAGATAACATAAAATATACATATTGATCATTTTTTCTTTGTACAATTCAAGTCCCAATACATAATCATCAAAATTTTGATACCACATCCTTGATTATTATTTTAGGCCATGAAGGGACTTATTCCATTTAAAACTAATTCATATTTTTCTTTTAATTATATATTTCTTGCCTATAATTGTCATATGGTTAGCTTAAATGATCAATTAAGAATTGAATTAAAGCAATTAGATCCTAAAACATTAATAATCTACAAGATAATGATCAAATAAAAGTCATACTCGATGAAATTAACTTAACATTGTCATAAAGATTCAACTAAATCAATGAAACCTAATTCTAAACAATTGAATCAAATGACAAGCAAACCTCCAATCCCATTGTGGATTGATGCATAATTGTGATGTAGATTGCTCAATTGAATGCATAATCCATTTACAAAAGCTTGGTTGAAGAGGGATGATTCGTAAAAAGGTTCTCAAATTGCTTAAGGAATGGCTCAAGAATTTGAGAGAGTAAGGATACTATGAAGATTGTGAATTAAATTCATGTTTGAAAGGCTTTGTTTTATAGATTTTAGGAATTTTGATCAACAGTCAAGATTCAATCTAAGGATCAATGGATGAGAGGGAATCAAGGAGGTAAGTGTGGATTAATAAGGATCAATGGTTGAGGGTGCATGATAGCCCAAAATATCCCTAATTTCATGGAAATGTGTTAGAGATATTTTGAATTGGAGGGAAGAATTTGAATTTGAAAAGGGAATATTCTTTGTGCAAGTTGGAGGAAAATTAGATAATGAAACAATTATTTAAAATCATTTAATTGTGAAGATGAGGAGAATTAATATTTTTAATTAAATAATTAAAAAGTATTTAATCAAATGGAATTATTAGTATGAAAATGATGATTAATCAAATAACCTTAATTATTCGATTAATAGGGGAATAAAGTGAATTTAACTAAATAATTGGATATTATTTAATCAGATTGACAAATTATGATGAATTACGAGGTAAATAATGTTAATTGGTGAAATCAAGATGTGTGATATGCTTAGGACAGTTTTAGGTGTCTACATTTTGCCCCTCTTTGAAGCGAGGTACTTGTTGCATTGTTTCTAAGATCTGATGTTGCTCGGAAAATTTTAAAAAATTCCCTCAATTTTACCCGATGCCCCACTATGCCCTAGCGAACAAAGGAATGATGGTAGGCTACCCCCTCAAGAGATCAACCGAAAAAAAAAAAATTTGGGTCGAGATCATGAAAAGGTTATGAGAGTAGTTTTGCTTTAGAGGAATAAAAATAAGTCCTAGGAAGATGATAAAGTGATCAGGATCGATGATCAAGATTGAAAAATAGGCTAGCAAGTTCATCAAGGATGAAACCCTAAGGTTTGGGTACCATATAGGTATTTGGGCTCAAAATATCCTCATTTGCACTCTTAGCTTTGTGATATTTTAGAGCTCTAAGCATCCACTCTCTAGGACACCTTATCACAATGGCGTTCATTCCTTAGGCCCCACATTACGCAGACCTAGTTCAATAGTTCTAGAGGCTAGCGAGAGCGGGCCGATTGATACATACTACTTTAATTTTTGCTTGCACATAATTTTAGGTTGTTAGATTTATAGCCAAAGGTAGGAAAACAAACATGTTGATCCACGGATCGATGCCTTTGCACCCTGACGTGTTACGTTTTCAAATCGTGAAATGTCACTTTTATGATAGAGGCATGATTGGGATAACCTAGTGGGTTTGGGATAAACCAGCACAAACAAAGTGACACATTTGAAAACGTGTTTGTGTTTAAATTTAGGGGTTTATCGCTTTTGAAAACAAGTTTGTGTTAGAATGTCAAGATTTTCTCGGTTTGTCCATAGCGACACGTTTGTTCTTTTGGTCAATAGATTTAGGTCTTCTATCAAAAAATTAATAAATTGACATCGTGGGCACTATGCTTGTAGGAAGTGGTTCATTCCATCTGCTTATTGCTCACTGTTATAGGCGAGTTCAAGGTCGAGTTTCTAGTGTCAATTGGTCTTTATCATATTGTATACATGCTTAACATCCAAGAACACGAATCAATGATGACTGCGTTCATTGAGCGATGGAGGTTTGATACAACGACATTTCACTTACCGATAGGAGATTACACTATCACTTTGGAGGATACATCTGGTGCATCCTTAGAGTTACTATTCAAGGTGTTCGAGTTATTTATGATGTGGATGGGGGAGCAACGTCCATGGAAAGACTCCTAGGTGAGGATGAGCTAGAGGTGGTGGACAGGCAGATTGACTTACATCCTTATGTTGGAGACGTAGATGACTTGTCTTGATCCTTGTTGGACTGGTTATAGGGCCTTTGATGCTTGATAGATGATCATAACAGTTTCTCATTGGATGGGGATTTGTGATCAATGGTATTATTATAGAGGATATTTCTTATGTGTGGGGACCTTATATCCTTACTCATTTATATCATGATATGCACTAGGTTTGCTACAGGGGAGTAACCAGTTTATTCATGGGAGTGATATTGCTACACATTTGGGCATGGGAGAGGATGTCAATGACTCGGCTAGTGGGAGATTCAAAGAGAGATGTTGGAGATCCTTTTGCATATTGATAGACTTATATGCTAACATATAGGAGGACAAGAGAGATTCATTACTGGAGAGAGGTATTTGATGACATGATTGAGTTTGTTTGGTGACCATTGCTTCGATGCGAGGTATGGAGTGATGAACACCTTCAAATGACCTTTTTTCGATAGACTCATTGGTTGATCAGGCACACCCCTTACATTCTTGAGAGATATATGTCAAACAGGGTCTGTAGATAGTTTGGGGAGAGAGGAGGAGTACCCCCTGATGACTATCATGCTATATATGCTCACATAGTGTGGGAGATTCTTGCATGGGTTGGTATGGTAGTACCACATACATAACTCGCTAAGTTTGGATAGATAGATCCCCTAGCATGGGGATGGGTCGGTGGTCCCGAGGATCCAGGGGTGACTCAAGGATATGATTCTTGTTAGGTATTGAGGAGACTGCTTAGGTTTACACATGTCATGTTGGTGCTGGTGGGCCTAGAGCACTTGGAGATCATCGAAGGAGAGGAGAGACATATCATAAAAAGAGAGGTGTCAAAGATAGAGAGCTACTACAAAGCATCAATAGATAGCATAGGTTTCTCAACATGATGCACCTCACTAGCATCCACCTCAATAGAGACCACCTTAGTAGGATCAATGACAGGTACCCCCTCAATCAGATCCATAATAGCATGAGGCCCAAGGGGATGATGGGGATCCTGATGTTAGATCACCACTTGTATTATCAGAGAGGGATTAGGTGCTCAGAGAGTGGGATGGATATGGGTTAGAGTGGCATTACGTGACCACTCGGCTAATTCAGATGACTACGAACAGAGACCAGGCCCTTGCTAAGAGGGATCAAGTCAGAGCAGAGAGAGATTCATGGACATCAGAATGAGATGTTGAGGTCACCCATCATCAGTAGGCAAAAGAACAAGTGGCTCAACTCACAGTTTAGAGAGATGAGGCTCGTATAGAGAGATACAGAGAGCACTCAAAGGATGCAACTTGAGATTGCACTGGGCATTATGATTACTATAGATAATCATATGCTAGATACACAATCTCTTACACAAGAGGCTACATACTTTAGGACCCTTTATCAGGCTGTAGTTCCCAGAGAGAGCAAACAACCTAAGTTTTCCACTCGGAGTAGTACAACAACTAGATCTAGAAAATCAGAGGGTGGATTAGTAGGACCTTCTTCTTAGCAATTGCCACCAGGGTAGGGTTAGTAGGCACATGGGCCTCTAGAACATGGGAATCAACAAAAACAAATCACGGGCCTTCCACCTCTGCCTCCTCCTGATAGGGAGGAGTGAGTAGGGTAGCTTAGTTTTGTACAGAGATTTTTGATGTAGATATATTTGCATACATTCATCGTCTTTTGAGTCTCATGTACATATGTATTTTTGATGTATATTTACACACACTTGATGTATTTATCAGATATTTTGTATCATGACATTTTCATTTTTAATGATATATATGAGATGAGCGATGATTTTGATGCGGTCATGCTATGGTGTTATGTATGCTTTAATATTTTATGATGTATGATGTATGGATTATGCTATGCAGATGTATGTATGCATAAATGAATTATGTTATGTTTATATGATGTAACAATATACATCTATTTATTATGCTTATGATGTGACATGTATGTTTCTAATGATCTATGAATTTAGGACGAGATGTTATGACATGACTCCTTTTTTGTATTTTTATATGATTTATTATGATTATGTAAGATGTGTGATATGAGATGGTATTGACGGTTTATGGATGCAAGACGGATGCATTTTTTTTTTGTCAAGATACATGGATAGAAAATTTAGTACGGATAGAAGAATGAGATTGAATGAAATGTTTAGAATAGGATGATGATGAAAATAGAATGATGATGTTGATCAGGATACCAATAAACCTATGATTATTCCGAGATTTTATTGGATATGTGATGAGATAATATAGGTCAATTTTCTTTTGCTTTTTAGATTATGCAATAGAATATATAGCAATCCTTATTTGATGTAGCAAGTAGACACGATGCATGAAGGTATGAAGAACCAGGGTGGCTTTGTATCTATTGCATGGACTTTGACTCTGCAAACTGATAGGAGTATCCTTATTCATACTTGACATACAAAAACCTTGTTTGATCATGTGAGAGAATCAAGCCATCGAAGTAAGGAGACCAATGCACGAAAGGTATGAAGAAATTGATATGCTCTAGTCGTTGTGTTACTCGAGACTATCCTTGCACACACAAGGCAAGTATTCACCAAGTTCATATTACAAGAACATCCAACAAGAACAACAGATGAAAGAAATGAAAAGTGTCTCATTCCTTTCTCTCTAAATAATTTTATATATCATTGAGAGATCATCGAAATAAGACAATCAAATAAATCAAAGAAAAGATCAAAATGACAAAAATGTCAATGTCATCATATCTCTTGCCAAAGAGAATTATTTTGGTTGAGATCTAAAATGATGTCTATTATAAGAAAGATATATCTATAAGACATGCTTGGATGTTGATTGGTTGTAAATATTTGATAGGTTGTTGATATGAGGGTTAAACGATATGTTTGACAATGATCAAGACACCATTTTACGTGAAAGTTTGTGTTTCGATGATTGTTGTACTTGTTTCTATTTGTTTCACCAAAGGTGAATGTGATGATAAGTTTATTATGGATGAAAGTTTATTATGGGTGAGAGTGAGATGGGATGGATGATTTTTTTTTTAATTTTTTTTTCATGTTTTTAACTTTTGAAAGGTTTTGAGGTTATTTTTGGAATTTTTTACATTTTCCAAGTTTATTTTTGGTATTTTGAATATTTGAATGTTTTTGAGTTTTCAAATGTTTTGATCGAGAGAACAATACCTAAGGGATAGATCTATGCCTCGAGGTCTCATCAGAGATGACCTTGTCTACATGAATATGCAAAAGGCTTCGTAGTTTGATTATTTGGACTTGGATAATTTTTAGATTTTGATATTTATAAATGTTTTTGGATTTTGATGTTTATTTGGATGTTTTTGGATTTTCTGATTGGTACCTAGATCACGATGTTGAGATCACATTATGAGCTATAGAACATGGTTCAATATTTATTCGAAAGAAAGATGTAAGTACCTGCCCCTAGTGTCTAGCAATGTTTGGAGCTCCATGAACAGATACATAGATCAGGATGATGGATGGATTGGTATGTGAAGGATGCCAAGGATTACCTTGTGATAGGATAACATGTTTGGATAGAGAATTGTTTCTTGTATAGTTCCATGGTGTAGGCTATGGTATTGCATAGGCTAGGATATGATCAACGACAGTGACTATGTCAATATTTTTCCACAAGCAAGTTTGAAGTGTACCCCAAACCTTTGTCAAGATCAAGATAATGGTTAGATTTGGATAAGGATGGATTGGATGGGATCATAGATTTATTATGGATAAGATGGATAAAATTTATTATGGATGGGATGAGGCACTTCCACATGGAATGACACATGTAGATGCTTGATTCTACACATGACACATGTTTACTAGGTTTTCATCATGGTACTTGCCCAAAGCGCCACCAAAGTGGTTTTCATTGGAGGATGATTTTTCTCTTTACTATTTTCTTTTTTTTTATTTTTTATGATTTTTAAAGGTTTATACTAGACCACCTAGTGATGCTGATGTAGATGGTATTTTTTTCAAGATATGCCAACAATACCCTACCTAGAGAAGTTGATTTACCAAGATGCGGGTGCTTGAATATAACCCTCGAATGTTCTTGTCTTCGTTGATACTAGAGTTAACCTCACCTAGATGTGCACATCGAGTTAGAGTTCCCTTAGAGTCCTTATGATAAAGAGTTGTTGCCAAGACACGATCAATGCGAGGTATGGATATTATTGATTTTGAGATGGATGGAATAATGCAATGACCGAGATGATATGTAGATGGTTTAGTTGATAGTTTGGATAATTAATATTTAATTCGCTAAACTTGGGAAGATGAGCAATGAAAGGTGGATGTGGAATTTTGAGTGGATTTAGGACCAAATTCTTCATATACTTTGTATGTCACTCTTGAATCCTTATTTTGAATCAATGAACTCCTTTGATGGATGCAAGTTCCTTTTTTATTTTGCCCCATAGTTTCTTTGACTAATGGAGTTTCATAGGGTTTATTTGATTTATTTTTCTTTGGAATCCATTTGAAATTTATGTGTCCATTTTGATTTGTCGATTCTTTAGCTTCGATGATATGCTCTTTTCCTTTATAAGTATTTTCTTCTTTTTGGTCCCAAGTAGTGGGTGGAAATATGCAAGGATGACGATTCATGACATGGATGGTTGAAGTGCTAGCAACAACTTCATCATAAGGAATCTTCATTACTCCATGTTGATGTTTACATTAGATAAATTTTCCCTTGGTATTATGGAGGTATTGTTGACATATTTAGATTCTTTGATTGTTGAATAATCGATACCCTGATGCTTAGGATCATTGACTATCTATATTGGTTCTAGGATACCCTATTCATGTAGGTTTAATCCTTCTCTTTGATAATATATCCATTGATAAACTACCACTAAATATGATTTTTTTGAACAAGACAACTAAGGTGGGGTGAATTGGTTGTCACCAAATTTAAATGCCTTAACCATTTATCAAAACTAAATCCAAATACTGCATAAATGATTTATCTATAAATGCAAAAATTGAAAGTTATCACATAAACACAATCACACCAGATTTACGTGGAAAACCCAAAGAGGGAAAAACCATGGTGAGGATTAGCTCACACTATAGAGAATATCAAAACCAATTACAAAAAGGCTCACTGCCTGAGATAACGCCCACTGCCTGAAATAAGGCTCATTTCCTGGAATAATGCTTACTACCTGGAATAAGGACTCATTGTCCATAGGGCTACAACCCGGATGGCTCATTGCCACAGAGATACAAAAGTGATGGCTTACTGCCAAAAGTGAGCTAATGAATTACACCTTTCTTGTGTTGAATTCAGTTCTAGATGAAGCTCGGTAAAGGTAGTACTGTATATCAGTAATCGCTCAATAATTCTACTATGATCACACACTTATTATCTTCGCCTACTTTGATTATTCTGATTTGTTGTATTCACACTCTTTTTTGTCTCTATATCCTTCTTGCATAACCTCACATCCATTGTATGTTCCAAAGAGACACATATGCATATATACATCATACTCATCAATTAGGTCGACCAAACATCCATAAATTATTGCACACACTAAACCGGCCAAGATCTTCAAATATTTAAATCATAGTTTGTCACATGGTAGGAATCGGACCTAAAAACCAATACACCAGACCACATATAACGGTCATCTTCAATGTGAAATAACTTCTGGTAAATGAGTCATACATACAGTACTATGGTGACATGAATGGCAACCTACTGACATTAATGACAACCATTTGATGTGATCTTCAATCTCCAACACTATCCTCCTTTGTCATTGATGACAACACAAGATGTGAAAATCCCAACAACAACAACCTTTGTAAATCTTTTGATGAAATAATTTTCAAAAATGATTCACATGCTTCCTTTCTCCCCCTTTGATATCAATGACAAAAACTTCTCAAGTATACCGCACTAAATGTTTGGACTACTCTCCCTATCAAAATTGTTCTACAAAAAAGTTTTTTTTGATTCTTTATCTCTCCCTTTTACTTCAAGAATTCTACAAAAAGGTTATCAAAAATGATTCTTTACCTCAATCCTTCTTTCTTTAAAATATTTCCTTGTATTTTTCTTTCAGTTTCGGAAGAAATGTCTTCCAGGAATCCACTACCAGCCTGATGCATAGACAAATACTATTGTTCTTTGTTATTGAAACATTTTTTTCTAGAAGAGTATCTAGAATAGAAATGTTCTGTGCATTATTCTCAGCATCCACCAGGAGGCCGGAAAGCTATTCCAATCTTAACTCAATTCCTTACAATCTGATCTTGCAGTCATCATGCTAAAGAGGGATAGTATTGTAAAGACCTTTTGGAAAGTCAAAGAGAATTGAGTTAAGATTGGAATAGCTTTCCGGCCTCCTGTGGATTCTGAGAATAATGCACAGAACATTTCAAAAGGTCTTCACAATACTATCCCTCTTTAGCATGATGACTGCAAGATCAGATTGTAAGGAATTGAGTTAAGATTGGAATAGCTTTCCGGCCTCCTGGTGGATGTTGAGAATAATGCACAGAACATTTCTATTCTAGATACTCTTCCTTATAATGGAAGAGTAAATATTTGGAATTAACTGCAAATTTAATTCATAAAAAAAAAATTATGAATTATGTTTTAAGGGTTTCAAATTAACAACCACAATCACTTTAAGTGCACAAAATAAATAAAAAAGAACACAATAGGAACACAAGATTTACATAGAAACCCTTTCGGGAGAAAACCACGATAAAATATTGCTTATATAAAAATCTCTTACAAATTTACTTGAGACACCAATCCCCAACACTTGAGCGCCAATTCTCTTTGACTTTCCAAAAGGTCTTCACAATACTATCCCTCTTTAGCATGATGACTGCAAGATTAGATTGTAAGGAATTGATCCTTTTCATTTGCATTCCATCCTTGTCATTCAGAACATCATATGTTTTCCAATAGAGTTCAATTCATTCTCAATAGAATTAATTTTTGTTCTATAGTTCCCAATAGCAGTAGGCCACCAGAGACAATACCTGTACACACTGTTTACACTCTTGATGCAATTTTTTAGTTCATTTATACTCTCAATCAACTTCTTCTGTGCATTTCAGCATCTTTCTTCCATAGCCAATTGGATTTCATCTTTTTTTTTTGTTTCATCGGGTGACTATTCCTTTAGTCTGTCTTCAATATAATCAATCAATACTTCTAGTAAAACACTTGTCAATTCACTTCAATCAATATCATTATGAATTATGTAAATGGCTAGAGCGTCTATAATCTCATCATGTTTATATGAAGGTTGGGACAACCATATATCTCTAATCTTCTTCAATCCATCAGGTTGCTCAAGAATTTTTAACACTTTTTCTTTAGTAACATCTTCTTCATCATCATTTGTTGATAGCAGATCAAATGTTTATGCAGGTTTTGTTTCCTTTTCTTTTCCCTTATCCTCTATCTTTTGCTTCTTTATTTTCAGAGGGGAACATGAACTGATTCTTCTTGTTTTCTTCTTTTCAGAGGTGAATCTTGCCTCAAACATCATAATCAAACTAGAAACCACACTGGAATTCCATGTATTCATTTTGATTTCAAAGTATTCTTTACAAACCTTTTCTTTTTCAGCTATACAATTCAGATTTCGGTAAACTTGCTTCCCAACAAGTGTAGTTGAATTCCACACAACATTTTATTTCAATGGTAACAAATTCAAAAAATACATCATCAATAATATAACCAAAGATCCAAAGCGAAAAGTATAATTGTCATTGTTATATTTTCTATTAACTAATTTCTTAGAAATTAACACAAGTCAAAATCCTTCTTATTCTTAACCATTTGATGTCCAACAAAAACGACAATCGCTGAGGTAGAACCTTCCCTATTCCTGAAATAAATCTTATATGAGATTCCATATGCCACATACCTTATTACTCAGTCGATTATGATGTTGATTTATAAGTGCCCTTTGATCTCCTGTTACCCCAGTTAGGGCTTCAACCTCTTTTTTCTTTACAAACTTCTTGACTGGAATGGGTCCATTATTGCATAATCTTGTTATTGTTGTAATTGCTTATTTCATGATTTCATAGGGTTTGTCAAGGATCATCTGTTCACTTTGAATTCTACTTAGAATAGCTTGAACAATGTCCACATTCAAAAAGTATGGAAATTTGCTCCAAATGTTTAATCCCTTGTGCCCTAGATTCTTGACCATTTGCATTTTCTCAACTGAAAGAGAAGTCTCAAGATTCCTATTCTTTTAATGATCAAATTTGTCAATCTGTAACTTACTCAATTTCTGTAATTCGTTGTTGTGCGAATTGAATATCACCATTGCCTTTGACTCCATTGCTTCAACCTTGTTCTCTGTAATTTTGCTTGCTAAAAACCTAACTCTTTTACTTCTTAGCATGTTTACTTCAAAATTAAAATGACTACTCAATCTTCCTTATTATCGCTTTTTAGGGTTTCATCATAAAGGATAATTTATTGCTCGTGACATCATCATTCATACTTTAGTTTGTCAGTTTCTTCTTTCGCCAAAGTTGTCAACCATATTATGAAATGCACTGCAAGCAAAAAGGATTGCACAAATATTTTGTATTGCTTGCTTTCTATCAAAATTTTCTTCAGAGCCTTTAGAATGAGAATTTCATCATCGAATGATACCTCTTATATCGGGGTTTAGATAGGTTTTTCTTTAACTACTCCCCCTAAAGCCATTACTGGATTCAATTCATAGAAGGGGCATTTGTACCGGATGTAGATATAGGATTCTTTGATTTGTCCTTGTTCTTAGGTTCTTCTTTCTTTCTCCAAATCTTTGTCATTTCTCTCCTCACTTCTTCTAGATTTACCTTGTTTATAAACTTGTCCTTTTGTTTCAAACTTGGTTTCTTCCCAACTTTTTTCTTACAAAATTTTGAAAAATGTCCTAGTTTGTTGCAAGAGTGGCACACAACAAATATTTGATCCTGAGAGTTTTTATTCATCTTTGTCTTGCACTAGTTAGCCTTGTGACCAAAAATATTGCACATGTAACAGTAACCTTGGAATGAATGATATCTTCCACCGGTATTGAATTTGTTCATCATTATCAGACTTCTACATTCGACAAATTTATGTCCAAACTTGTTGCACACACAACATTGTCCAGCAAAGAATCCAACATTCTAACTTAATCTATTCGAATTCATCATACTTCTACATATTGTTGCTCTATGTCCAAATTTATTGTATGAGTAACAAAATCCATTTAAAGATGGGTACCTTTGATTATTAGGTTTTTGGTTGGGTATCCTTTTGGTATTGATCCTTCTATTCTTTCCTTGATAAGTACTGCCTCTCCTTTGACTATTCATTTTGTTGAAACTTGGATTAGTCTTTGAAATTTGTCCTTCTTCAAGTCCTAGACCACTTTTATCCTTTGCAGGCTTCTGAGATGAAATCAATTCATCAAGCAATCCTGAACTTATCTTGAATTTGTCTTCAAAAATTTTTGCCTTTTCCAAATTAGATTTAAGAGTTACTACTTCAAGTTCAAGCTTTTCATATTTTTCTGTCTTTTGATTGAAAATTTCTTTGCTTTGCTCAATTTCCAATTTCAGATTCTCTTCCACTCTTTTGCTTTCTTCAAGTTTCATCTTTAGATTTTTAGTTTTCTACTTTGCTTCTTTTAGTTCCTGATAAACTTTGTTATGCTTCAACTTAAATTTCCAAATCTGATTTCTTAGTTTTTGAATATGTTCACCAACTTACTTGACATTTTCTTTCAGAACTTCATTCTCAAACCCTGAGGTATCTATTCTTAATTCTTCATCTAGGTCAGATCCCTTCACCGTTTAGTTCAACCTACCAAGATATCCTTCAAGTTGTTAGGCTTATTCCAAAGGACCTTTCTCTAATACCAACTGTTGAACAGGACAACTGAGAGGGGGGGTGAATCAGTTGTCACCAACTTTAAATAACTTAACCATTTACCAGAAATAAATCCAAATAATGCATAAATGATTTATCTGTAAATGCAAAACCTAAGTTATCACATAAACACAGTAACACCAAATTTACGTGGAAAACCCAATGAGGGAAAACCACAGTGAGGATTAGCTCACACTATAGAGAATATCAAAACTGATTACAAAAAGGCTCACTGCCTAAGATAAAGCTCACTGCCTGGAATAAGGCTCACTTCCTGGAATGAGGACTCAATGTGCACAGGGCTACAACTTGGATGGCTCACTACCATAGAGATACAAAAGGGATGGTTTACCGCCAAAACTGAACTAATGAATTACACCTTTCTTGTGTTGAATTCAATTCCAAATGAAGCTCGGTAAAGGTAGTATTGTATATCAATAATCGCTTAATAGTTCTGCTCTAATCACACACTTATTGTCTTCACCTGCTTTGCTTATTTTGATCTATTATATTTGCACTCTTTTTTTTCTCTATATCCTTCTTGCATAACCTCGCATCCATTGTATGTTTCAGAGAGACACATATGCATGTATATATCATACTCATCAATTAGGTCGTCCAAACATCCATAAAGTATTGTACACACTAAGTCAGCCAAGATCTTCAAATATCTAAATCATAGTTTGTCACATGGTAGGAACCAGACCTAAAAACCAACACACTAGACCACATATAATGATCATCTTTAATGGGAAATAACTTCTAGCAAACGAGTCATAAATACAGTACTGTGGTGACATCAATGAAAACCTGCTGACATTAATGACAACCATTTGATGTGATCTTCAATCTCCAACAGATTTGTCTTGGAAATACTATGATGTTACTTCTTCTATGCTCTACTGGGAATCTTCAAAGATGTAGTAGGAATACTGGATCCTGATTGTTCTTCAAAATGTTTTTGTGATTCATAGTAAATGTAAAAATATTCTTCATGCTCAATTTTTGAAATGTCATTATGAAGGTATCTATATTTTGTTGTAGCTTGATCCTTTGTAAATATGTTGAGAGTAGGATACTCTTGCTTTGAAGGAAGATCATCTATGTGTCCATAGAAAGTAAGAATATCATGGGTATATGTAGGAATTATTGGTGTATGAACATGGTCATATTTTTTGAAATCCTAGATGGATTGGAAAATATGCATTAGATCATGATAGTATTTTTGGGAATTTGTCTCTTTATCTTGACTTATCTCAAAGAAATTGTCGTTAATAGATTGGAAAATATTGTTTAGCTCATTATAGTACTTTGGAGATATGGATTCTTGATCTTGACTTAGTTTGGAGCAACCTTTTTTATACTAAGGATTATTTTCTTGACATAGACCTTGGATTGATAGTGGGGTATAGATGGAAGACTCTTGGATGGTCTTAATGGATTTAAATGAGGTGATAGAGGCTTCTTTTTACAATGGGGCTTCTTCAACATGTCCTACCATGAAGTCAAATGAGGGAGTTATGTTGTAATCTAAGACATATTTAATTCTATCATTTTGATATAGAACATTGCTAGACACTGTTGATTGATCTTGATCATGTGTTAGGAAATTATCTTGATACATGGCCCATTTCTCCTCTTGTGAAGAATGGGTAGTATTGACATGTCCTACTATGTTATCATAGGTATGTGTATAGTCATAAAATTACACCCCTTGCAATTTCACATACATTCTTGCATCTGCTTTAGTGTGCACTCCCTTAGCATCTTCTGTAGGCTCATTCTAGCCCCTGCATCAGCCTTTCCCCCTCTCAAGATGCTCCAACACCCCTTTTCAGCAGCTACCCTTGTGCATCCTCTTTGCATCAAACTTTGTGCTTTTCTCGTTCATGTCATTTTGTAGTGTGACGTGTCTAGACACTAGTGTGTTGCGCGGACATATGTGTGTCGTGATAGCATCCTGTGATGTTTCAATGTTCAAATGACTACCTCTAAGCATGTTTTCCACCTGTTGGCCTCTTTTGTCGATGGTAACGACTCGGGTCGCCTTGTAATCACCCAAGAAGCTTATTTTTGCTTCTCTTCTCTCTTTTAAATGCTATCCTTTCAATTCATTTGGCCTTTTGGCTTCACTATAGCTTCATTCTAATTTCTCTCTAGCTTTGGATCTAGCTTTCCACTTTCCAAATCTTGCTTGCATAGCTTCATATAGCTTGCTACACCAACATTATTACATCTTATCAAGATCTCTTTGTAGAATTCTCAAGCTCTTACAACACTCTTTGTAGCCCTTGGATCTTGCATGTGATACCTCCCTTGCCTTGTGTTTGTGAGCATCTTGGGATTTCACACATCCTCTATTTGTTGCATCTACTATCATGATACGGGTTCTCCTCCTCGAGTAGGGATTGATTTTATCACTCATACTTGGTGGTGTGGGTTCTACTCCTAAAGCAAGTTTTGCTTTCACCACACGCTTTGTCCATTTTGGTTGCACTCTCTCTTTCTATTTGGTTGTCGATGGAGGTAGGAACACCAAAACAGGAGTTTGACTAAGGCAAACCCCTATACAACCCCAACACTTTTTCCAGATATTATGCATGCATGTATTGAGTAAATTCACGTGTTGGAGGCTTCATCACTTGCGCGGTTGTGAGAATTTCTTTTCTATCTCTTACTCTCTTTATCAACTATTTTTTATTTCAGTCCTATTATATTATGTTACTTTCTTGCATTCTGGAAGTTCTCAACAATTAGAGTAGAAGTAGTCACTTTGTCATTTTATATGATAAACTTGATCTTTGGTCTGTACGAGACGCCAGTGCACCTCTGAGATGCTAGCGCGTCACGTCGTTTGTATCTCACACTGTCATCCTTTGGCTGAAAGCTTGCCAGTTTGTCCGAAGAATCTTTGTGACCTGCTCTTTCCGATTCTAGAACTCTCGCATTGTTTCTTGAGTTAGTTTAGGGTAGTTCACCCTGTGAGGCTCTCTAAATGAAGAGAACTCGTGAGTAGAGAATCCCCCTTCTCTACATTCTGGTGAACCTGACGTGAACCAAAAAACTAGGAATTTATTTACCCCTACTTGGTGGCGTCATAACTTTCGACTCGGTGCTCAGAATTCAGAACTGTTTGCACCGTTAGAAAGGGCTCCTAGAGAACTAGTTCAATCCCTAAAATAATATGCCTTCAACTATTGAATTTTAGGGACTAACGCAATTTCCAACCTCAAATTCCACTTTGAAGACCTCTAAAAATGCAAATTACTAGAACATAGAAAATATAAAAAAAAATCCAAAATGAATGTAATATCTTATTTCATGAGTTTGATATCTAATTTTGTTCAAAATGTTAATGATATTCCATTTTATGCGTGTGATAGTGACTTGTATTTTCCCATATCACTTTGTATCTTTGATCCTTCTCATGAGATTCCTCTTACTTTGAAGGATATCTTGTTCCAAGAAGATGAAATCATTGATACCTTTCTTAATGTTACTCTACCTTCTATTCATTCCAATACACTCTCTTTTGGAGATGATGCATTTGTGAATGATGAATATCCTCTCCATTCCAATGCACTCTCTTCTATAGATGTTGCATTTGTGAATAATGAATCTACTCTTTGTTCCAATGCACTCTCTTCTAGAGACGTTGCATTGGTGAATGATGAGTCTCATCTTTTTTTTGATGCACTCTCTTCTAGAGATGAGGCATTAGTGAATGATGAATATCCTTCCACCTTTGATTATGTTTGGATCGATGTTGAGAATATGTCTTCAAATGGTTATTTTTCTAGTTGTGATGATTCTATAAATGTAATCTATCTTTGTTGCCCCTCAAAGGCCTAAGAGACTAGTCATTTATGTGACTCCAACTAGTCCTTCTCCTAAAAGGATTTGTTCTATTGATAGTGTTTTGTTTGATAATGATTATCCTAATCTTTGTAAGGCTCCCTCTTATAGAGCAATAGCCCATACTTATAAGAATAGATTAAACAAACAACCAAGTCTTCCTCAAGCACCTAAACCTACAACTAAAGCACCCGGTGATTATGATCTTGTCAAGCAACCTCAATTTAACTCAGCTAAGATCTCACTATGGGACTTGCTTCAATCTACTCTGGTTTATCAAGGTATGCTTCAGGAATCCTTGCAAAAGATCATCTTGTTTTCTTTCGCTAGGCCGACAGATGATGATACGTTGATAGCTTATATTCGTGCAGATTCATCGAAGATTACATTCTATCTATGGGAACTTCCACGTCTAAAAGCACAGAAGCAAGTGGACCCTTGAATGATCATAGTTAACATTAACAATATTGGCATTAGACATACTCTTTTTGACATCAGCTTAACACTCAACATATGTAGCATTGATCTATTTCCTAAGATTAATATTGATTCATCTTCTCTTAATACTTCTTTTATTGTCATTCGTGGATTCAATAATGTCGGTCGACAACCTTTAGGCACAATACTCTTGCCTTTGAGGTTGGGACCCATTACTGTACCTACATTTGTATATGTTATGTCAGAAAAGTTACCATATAACCTTCTTCTTGGTAGACTGGGGATTCACGTTATGGTTGCAATTCTGTCTACCTTGCATAAATCTATTAAGTTCATTTACAATAAATCTAGTAGTCACAGTCAAGGTTGACCCTGACGCTATGCACTTATGTGAGATGGCAGTTGCTGGTTAGGTTTTGGTTGTGCCTACTCTTATTCCTTTAGTGTCTTCCAATGTGTCGATGTTTACTCCAGTATTACCTACTATAAAGGATACTCTTGAGATAGATGTCCTTAAAGAAGATTCTTTTGGAGAAAGAAATCCTAAGTCTGCTCTTTCTACCTCTTCTCAAAGGAATGCGTGTCTTGGTGATGATTGGGGTTCTCTTGACTTTACGAAATCCTTCATTGGAAAGTATAAAGTTGACCTGATCCACTTAAACCTTCTGATGGCATCATTCACACCTGCTATCAAAGATGATCATTCTTCTGTATCACAGGATAATGTGAGCAACAATTGTAATGTTCTTAGTGTTGATCCTCCTTTTGAGGAAGATGATTACGCTTTGCTAAAGAGGATAATATTGGAAGTCCTGTTAAAGAAGATGATGGTGATCCTATAGAAGATTATGTTCCCCCTTGCTAGAATAATACTCTCTATGTAGATCCCCCCTCTTCTCAATATTTGCAAACACGTTATGGCCCCAGCTTTAAGCTTGTCTCTAAATGTGGCTATGGGCGCAAAGGTTGTGGGCGTAATGAACAAGGCATTCAGGTCCCTCTAGAATGTGCACCTCACAAGCGTAATTTGGGGCTTGGTTGCTTGAATGAATAGTCTAAATGAAAACCATGGTTGAATGTTGACATGATGTTCGCTCAACCTCATTCTCACAGATTGGTCCATCTCCTTTGTCTTCTATCCTCATGTCTTCTTCTTGTGAGCAACCATACTTTTCTCCACAAGAGAAAGGGTTGCTTCTTGCTCCTCATCCTTTGTCTGAGCAAGAGTGTATCTTGTTGAGGCTTCTTAAAGCCCACTTGATTACTCTTCCTTCTCCTACACATAATAAATTTCATGAACATGATAAAGAAAAACATTCTTGTGCATACCATCGAGTGGTTGGCCATTGCGCTACTAAATGTAAGGCCCTGAAGTATAAAATACAACAACTTCATGATTCAAGTGTCATCACTCATTTATTTTTTGATACACGTCTCTCCTTTGCATGACAAGTGATATTGAGGTCTACCTCTATCCTAAATTTTCTAATTATCTTGCATGGTTTTCCTCCCTTGTATGTTGGGGGCAGTGATAGCTTGTTCTGGAGATGTGTGTCCTTCTAAGGACCCCCCTCTCTTCTCTATTTATTTCAATTGAAGTGTCCCTTGAGTGGACCTATTTTTCCTTTCAAGGGTTCTTGAGGGACCCCCTTTGAAAACTTTTCTCTTGAGTGAAATCGGTTGCATCTAGCTTGGGGGCAGCCCGACTAGACCTATTTTCATATCTTTGTGTCTAGCTTGGGGGTAACCTAACTAGACCTTGCCTTTCAAATAGTGTGTCCCTTGAGTGGACCCCTTTTCTTTTGAAGGTTTCTCGAGGGAGCCCTTTGAAAGCCTTCCAAGTTTTTGGCAGTCTACGTGACTGTCCACTTGACTATCTACGTGGTCGCTTTTTGACATGTTCTATTTGCAGGTAAACATGTCGCTTTGCAGGTGCACCTGTGAAGCCGATTCTTGAATCTACGGAGTCCCCTTCCTTTGGTTTCTTCCATGTGAAAGATCTTGGGGGATACCTCTTTGTAGGTCTGCGGGCCTATAGGGTGCTTCCTTTGAGCTTCCTCCATGTGAGAGATCTTGGGGGTTGCTCCCTTGCAAGACTACGGGCCTGTAAGGCACTTTTCCTGGGTTTCCTTCATGTGAGAGATCTTGGAAGATACCTTCTTGCAAGTCTATAGGCATGTAAGACAATTACTTGACGGGGCTTTCTTCATGCGAGAGATCTTGGGGGCTGCCTACAGGTCTATAGGCTTGTGATATGCTTACTTCTTTGGGTTTCCTTCATGTGAGAGATCTTGAGGGATGCCTTCTTGCATGTTTATGGGTCTGTAAGGTTCTTTCATCCTATGGGATTTGTCCACTGTTGGTTTGAGGGCCTTCGGTGTACTTTGTTCAACTTCATAGTTCTACGGAGCTACGAAGTCCTTTTGTTCAATTCTCCTTGGGTCAGAGGACCCGTGGAGCCATCTCTCTTGGAATTTGCATTCCTCCTTCTTGCTCTCTCTTGATCCTTTTCACTTCTCTTCTCTTTTCTTTTGCATATACTAGATCAAAGATCTGCATCTTCTTCATCCTGAATATATGCCCTTCCTTTCTTCATTTTAGAATTCTTTTGTGTTATTTCTTAATTTGGGGATGATGCATAGTACTGAGACAAACATTTACATCGAGGTATCTTCCACCTTGTTGACTCAAATCCTTTAGTTTTTTGTGCGCTAACATTGTTGTCTTGTGTAGGCTTTTCTTGGCTAATGCACTTATTTTGTAGGTCTTCAGCTTGGGGGCATGTTTCCTTGGTTTGAAGAGCTATCATCTTCCTCTATAGTATCCTTTTGGCACAATGATTTTATTTGTGTTTAGTATATTTCCTTTAGCGTGCATATTAGTGTAGATTTGTATGCTCGTTAAAGTGGGGGCAAAATGTATAGTCGTAAAATTGCACCCCTTGCAATTTCACATACATTCTTGCATCTGCTTTAGTGTCCACTCCTTTAGCATCTTGTGTAGGCTCATTCTAGCCCCTACATTAGCCTTTTCCCCTCTCAAGATGCTCCAACACCCCTTTTCAACAGCTACCCTTGTGCGTCTGCTTTGCATTGAACTTTGTGTTTTTCCTGTTCGTGTCATTTTGTAGCATGACATGTCCAAACACTAGCACATCACGTGGATTTATGCACGTTGAGCTAGCATCCTACGACATTTCAATGTTCAAATAATCGCTCACCTCTGAGAATTTTTTTCCACTTGTCAGCCTCTTTTGTTGATGGTAACGACTCGAGTCGCCTTGTAACCGCCCAAGAAGCTTCTTTTTACTTCTCTTCTCTTTTAAATGCTATCCTTTCAATTCATTTGGCCTTATAGCTTCTCTCTAGCTTCATTTTAACTTCTCTCTAGCTTTGGCTCTAGCTTTCTACTCTCCAACTCTTGCTTGCATAGCTTCATACAACTTTCTACACCAACATTCTTACATCTTCTCAAGCTCTACAACACTCTTTGCAGCCCTTGGCTCTTGCATGTGATACCTTCCTTGCCTTGTTCTTGTGAGAATTTTGGGATTTCACACATCCTCTATCTATTGCATCTACTATCATGATACAAGTTCTCCTCCTCGAGCGGGGATTGCTTTTATCACCTCTTTTGTAATACGAGTTCTCTTCCTCGAGCAGGGATTGCTTTTATCACTCATACTTGGTGGTATGGGTTCTACTCTTGAAGCGGGTTTTTGCTTTCACCACACGCTTTGTCCATTTCGGTTGCACTCTCTCTTTCTATCTAGCTATTTGTGGAGGTGGGAACACCAAAACGAGGGTTTGACTGAGGTAAACCCCTATACAGCCCCAACACTTTCTCCAAATATTACACATGCAAGTATTAAGGATATTCACGTGTTGAATGCTTCATCACTTGCATGGTTGTGAGCATTTATTTTCTATCTCCTACTCTCTTTATCAACTATTTCACTTTAGTTTAGTCCTATTATATTCTATTACTTTCTTGCATTCTGGAAGTTCTCAACAATTAGAGTAGAAGTAGTCACTTTGTCATTTTATGTGATAAACTCGCTCTCTGGTCCGTACAAGATGCTAACGTGCCTCTAAGATGCCAGCATGTTGTGATGTCATTTGTATCTCGCACTGTCGTCCTTTGGCCAAAAACTTGTCAATTTGTCTAGAGAATCTTTGTGACCTGCTCTTTCCGATTCTAGAACTCTCACGTTGTTCCTTGAGGTAGTTTAGGGAAGTTCATCCCGTGAGGCTCTCTGAATGAAGAGAACTCATGAGTAGTGAATCCCCCTTCTCTACAGTATGGTTCACATTGTTATAACTTGTCATCTTTTGAGAATCTTTAGATTTTCCATGATCGAGCGTTGGATTTTTATAGATTCCCATCATTGTTTCCAAAATTCCTAGGTTGTTGATCAATATTTAATTATCCTTTATCAATTAGGTTTTCGATGAGATGTTTTAGTTTAACACAATTTTGTGTCATATGAACTTTTATTCTATGATATTGGAAAAAATCCTTGGCATTATACAATGAGGGTTTTATTACGGGTTTAGGATAATTTTGAAACTCAAGAAGTTCAATGTGCTTTGATCGGACCAATTTGTTTAGAACCATCTCAATGGGCTCCCCTAAGGGAGTGAATTATCACTGAGTAACATTGTTAGGTCTTGGTGGTGGTCCTCATGAAGGGTTAGTATTTTAGGCATTATGTTGGTTATTCTATTGTGTGTTTGATTTAGATGGTGTGTTTATAACAACTTTTTCATCCACCACACTGTCATTAGTCACATTCTTATTTTTGGCCCATATACAAGGTTCGTCATTGGAACTAGATGGTTGGTTATAAATTTGTACTGAACCTTTGGCAATGAGTGCTCTTTCAATTTTTAGACCTTTGTATATAAGTTATTCGAAATTTAATACACATTGCATTCATAATTGGAAGGTGATATTTGTGTTTAGATTACCTACCACAATCTCTACTTATTTTTCAAGTATTGACCATTTGCACTTGCTTTCCTTGTGTCTCCATCTTTGTAGGAAAGAGGAAAGGTCTTCTGCTTTGTTTTGTTTGAGAGTGTATAATTCCTCTAAGGTGATTTTGACATCAATATTATAGGAGAAATGAGCTACAAATCGATCTATGATCTCTTGGAATGTTTTAATGTCGGGTGGTAAATGTGAGAACCATTCATTAGCTTTCCCACCCAAACTGCGTGGAAAAATTCATATAAGATATGAATCATTATAGGAAACCTCCATGCAAGCTATGTAGAATTCACTTATGTGCTCTTTAGGGTTACCACAACCTTTTTATTTATCAAACTTTGGCATTTCAAAGTGTGGGGGAAAGGGTACCATTGTTATGTTTCTATCGAATGGGTATGGACATAAGTCTTGAACAGTGTATATTTTTTGTCTTTCTCATTTGTATATCTTGAACCTTTTGTGTCAACATTTGAATTTGAGAGGATATATCTATAGGTGAAACATTTGGTAGCGAATTGTATATGTTGTATAGATTTGGATCTTGGTATGGAGGAACATTCGTGTTGTATGGACTCAGTTGATATTGGAGATTTCTTTAAGGTATGGGAATCATTTGATATTGAGGATTACTTTGAGGTAGGGGAACCATTTGATAATTTCCTTGATGTTGGGGAGGTGCATTGTGAGATCCATATTGACTTTGGGGGACAATGTTTTTTTTATATTTATAATGGTTTACATAGAAAGTAGAATGGAATGCTCAGTAGTTACATTTTTTTAATCCTCATAATTTTATATGGCCCCATAGGGGAATTTGTGTCTTCTATCTGTTGCTTTTGATATCAGGGTATTATGTATAAGGAATCATCTTTTTATAAAAAAAAATTGTTATGTTTACAAGTATATGCCTTTATACAAATAGATTTTGTTATAACATCTTCCTTTAATCCTCTTTTTCTTTTTCTTTGCTTTCATTCCTTTTATGGATTTTTTCCTTACTGTTCATGTAGCTACTCATCTTTAGATTATTGGTGACCCTATGATATAGCCATTGGTTCACAAAATCCACCTCTTGCTTGTTGATCTCTACCTTGCCTTCTCCCATCGGTTTTTTAAATTTCTCCTTAGATACTTGTGTTGTAATGGATACCTACATATAAGCATAATGAATTGTGAGTCTTCTATAAGGCTTAGTAAGATCCCTTCTACAACCTTGGTAAATTTATTTATTCCTAGCTTTCCAAATGTACCATTAAAATTTTGTGTAGAGAACAATCCATAAAAGATTATTAATTTCCCAAAACCTTGAATCTTCCCCATAATAATTTCTATTTTTTTCTTATCATTTAGGTGCCCCGCATCAGCAGAGTCTATTTTAAACATATTCCAAATCCCTTCTACAAAAATACATTCAAAAATTATATGCATTATGGTTTTATATTTTTTACAAATGTTGCATATAAGTGGGTTCTTTTTAGAGGCCACATTTGGCAACCTTTGCATAATCAACATCCACCTGAATGATACTTTTTTGGGTTCCATAATATTATTCCAATTATGACAAAATATTTGATTCCAATGTTTAGTGCTTAGGTTCAACTTCCATCCTTTGTTCAAGGTATCAACAAGATCTAGAGAGTTGTCAAGAAGCCTATAGATATCTTTAGCCTTTATTCCTGTAAAGCTATTATTTCCCAGCCAACCACAATCCTATGCATTATTTTTATCATCATTATTGTTAGATACAAGAATCACAATATGTTTTTTTATTAACTCATAAGTTCTTTTCTAAGTTTGAGGAATGTCAAACTTGCTCTTAAGAGATTCCCAACCTTTTAGCTATCCATCTTTTAAGATATTATGAAAATAAGGTAAACCTTTTTTATTCCAAGCTTTAGCACAGCAACCCTATAGCAATGCTAAATGATTATTATTATGAAAAACATTCCACCAAATAGATCTTGAAAGAAAAACATTGTTTAAATCATCCTCAATTTGGCATTTCTTGATTATATTATTTTTACAAATCTCCCAGGCTTTCCAAATGGTTTTAAATATATTGGATCCAGTGGAGGATATTGTGAATCTACCAAAGATTAAGTCAAAGAGGGGCATGTGTTTCTAATTTTTGGCCTTTTTTGGCATAGCCTTCTTTATATTATTTCTAACTAATACTTTCCAAGGCTCATTACCTGTTAGGGCCTTTCAAATCCATTTTTCTTCCAGAGTTGTACCTTGCTCCTTCAAGTTTTTTAGCCCTGTACCACCCACATGCTTGTCCATACATCATATTTACCACTTGGTTACATGTTTTTTCTTGTTACCTTTTCCATCTAACCAAAGGAATTGCCTAATCCTTTTTTGGATTTCCTCCACTTGATAGGTGTTGGAGAGCCAAACAAAATCATAGTAGATGTTGTTGGAGGCTAGGATCTTTGGAAAACTTGGTCTCTACCAGTAAGTGAGATGTATTGTTTATTCCACCCACTTAGTTTCTTTTCTATCTTGTTCTTCACCCAATCCCACATGTCTCTTAGGTTGGGGCTAATTGCAAATGAAATCCCTAGATACCTTATAATTTTATTTGGCCCCCATTGGAGATCAAGCTCTTTAAACCACTCTGGTTGATTATCTTCCCAACTTAGCATGGTGGATTTAGCTTTTGAGATTCTTGCTCTTGTCGCTTTTTCAAAGAGGTTCAATTTTATCATTAGGTTGCCAATATTATCTTTTTCCAAACATATGAAAAGGGTTGTATCATCTACAAATTATAGGTTAATTAACTCATCCTTATTTAGAAGGATTACCTCGTTGACTTTATGGCTTAAGGATGGATCTTTGAGGATATAATGTAGTGAATCTTCTGCAATTACAAACAATGAAGGTGTGAGGAGGCATCCTTTTCTTATAGATCTTTTTAGATTGAACTCCTTTGACAAGCACTCATTTATCTCAATTTGGGAATTTTCTCCTTCATTAGAGCTTTAATCATTCTACAAAGTCTCTCTGGAGAGCCAAAAGACTCTAGGACCGTCATGATAAAAGGCCATTCAATTTTATCATAAGCCTTCTTGAAGTCAACCGACATCATTCCAACATTTTGATTGGAGGATTTGGCCCACTCCATTGCTTCCCAACTTGTCAGGAGGTTCTCTAGTATGAACCCACCCTTAATAAACCTTGTTTGGGAATTGTTGATGATCTTTAGGAGTGATCCTGCTATCCTTAAGGCTATAGCCTTAGAAAAAAATTTATAGGAGACATTCAAGAGTGTTATGTGTCTCTAGTTTTTGACTAGGGTCTTGTCACCTTCTTTGGGGATTAGTTTTATTATCCCTTTGTTTATAGCTTTGCCTATAGAGCCAGAGTTTGTAGCTTCCAAGTACACTTGAAGGAGGTCCTCAATTACCCATTCAGTATTCCTTTTATAGAGCTCAATTGGTATACCATCTACCCTTAGTACTTGTCATTATTGAGAGCAAGGATATATTTTTTTAATTTCATCTAATAATAATTGCTTGTTTAACAACCCTACATCCTACTTTGAGATTTTCTTAGCGATTAACTTCTTACAATCCTCTCTTTCCTTTAAATTACAAGTGTTGTTACATTTTGAGGTAAAGAGATCATTGTTGAATCAAAGAAAATAATTTTGAATTACCTTAGGATCCTTAACCAGGTCATAATTATGCCATCTCATATTAATTATTTCTTTTGATTCCTTATTCTTTAGGATTTTAAAGAAAATTTTGGCCTCTATAATTGTGAGCTATCCAGTTCAGTCTTGCTCTTACTTTTACCTCTTGATCCTTTAGGTTTTGAAATTTTCTTAGTTCACATTTAATTGTTATTAAATATTTACTTAGTTGTAATTTGTTGGGGTCCTTTTGAATTAAACTTTCAGATTTGAAAAGTTTCTCTTGCGGTGAGTTTTATTTTTTCCTGGGGTCTTTTGCTTTTTGTTCACCAATTGTTTGGAAGATTTTTTTCCATGCTTCTACATTGGCATTCCACTTTTCAATGGATGAAATATTCTTATGCATCCATTTGTTAATTTATCTTACCATAAACACAACATCACAACAATCCTCATTACTTATTAGCTTTGTATTCAACAAGAACTTTTTGTCTTTCTTTATGGAAACAACTTGATATTTTTCCAATATTACTTTAACCGAGACTAGGTGATGGTTTGAGAGTGTCCAAGGAGTCACCTTCACCTTGGCGTTGGTCTCATCAACCTTTTCAAATTGGAAGGCCTCTTTATGTGCATAAAATCTATCAAACCTGCAATAGATCCTTTTATCTCCATTTTGGTAATTACACCATGTGAACCATATGTTATTTTTTCTTTTCTCGACCCCTCTATTGGATCCAAAAGTTTGAGTCTATTTTTCATTTTAAACCAAAAATAATTTTTGTTTCCTTTCCAACCCATATCACATCCCCCAGATTTATCTTCCAAGTTCTCTATCATATTAAAATATCCTCCTATGATCCAAGGAATGTCCTAAAACTTACTCATCCAATCCCAAAGTTCACATCTTTGTCTATAGTCATTTGGGGAATATATAGAATAGATGCCAACTTTCATATTATATTTTTCAATCATGATCCAAACAACTCTATTACATGGCGAGGCTTCATGACTTTTTACCCATTTTTCCCATCTGTTAGAAACCAGGATTGCATCCCCACCCTTGCCCTTCTCATGTTTCGTTACAAAGTGGGTCGAATCTCTCCAAATAAAATATAGATTTGTATCACGATTAAAGTTGACAAATTTAACCTCTTGAAGCAACACTATATATTTTTTCTTGACTTGATTTAGAAATATCATTACATTATACTTTCTATTTGGGGATTCTAGTCCCCTAATATTCCAATAAATGCAATTAAAGGTCATCAGAATCCATTATTTGAGGATCTTCTTCTAAGTTCCTAAAGGCATCAAAGCATTTAGGAAGATTAACCTTACCTAATTTAATTTTATGGTAGGATATTGAGTCCTCCTTTTGCTTCTTTCTTCTACCTCTTCATTTTTGTTTGAGAAATTTATTTACAAAGGATCCAACTTCTTCTCCCTCTTAATCCTTCTCCCCCTACTGGGGTATACTTTTTAGTCTCTGTTGGTCTACATGACTCTTTGTGCTTTATTCTTTGGATAGATTCTCATTATCTCCCATTGGATTCAAACTATTTAAATAGATCTAGAAAAACTCTAAAGAATCTTAGCTTATAGGATTAAAGCCTTGGGCTTCAAATTGCTTAAAGATTTTGCTACAAATATCTTTTCTTTTATTAGAAAGCCCAATCTTCTCTAGAGGCTTTTGACCATCCAAAAGGGGTTCCAAGTCATTACAAGATTCATTTTTACTTTTATTTGAGTGGCCCTCTATGTCCATGGCTGCTCTAGGGGGGTTATGGACCCTCGAGCTTTATCATAGACAAGGGAGGATCCTCAACCTTCTTTTTTGAAACTTTGGGGGCTTCATCTTATTTTCTTAAATTCCCCTAAGTATTTTCCAGAATCATAATTTCTATTTTGAATTCTAGCTATCAGGAATTAAATTCTCTTTTTCAGTTATCTTTTGCACAAAATTTGGGATGGTTATTCCATCATTTGTGCTTTATATATCTTTATTGCCTTGAGCCTCCGCAAGAGGAAATTTAGACTGAAAATTATCATTTCTTTCCAAACCAAATTTGGCTTGTTATAAAATATTTTTGTTCTTTTCAATTTTTTGCCTAATTTACTTCATGATAATTTCCTGAGCATTCATTTTATCCCCAACCAATTTATGACCACCTGTATTTTGGTGGTCTTTTTCCAAACTTTAGAATTCCTTCTCAGGTAAGGATGGTCCCAAAGCACTCTCTTTAGGGTTTGAGCCATTATTCTCAACTCCTTCAATATTTTGATTATTAGACACATTACCATCTTGAATTAATATTTTCCTCGAGAGAAAATATTTTTCATCGGGGGTTAAAATCAAGTTCCAGATTAGATTCATTCAAAGGATCCTGCAGAGAAACCTTAGCATTGCTAATTGGTTCCTCTACAATTGGAGGTTTAGGTTCAAAAATTATCGAGCATGAGGGGGGTTCATCCACTTTTTTAGAGCCCATATTCACCCTAAACTCATCGGGGTTAGGATTTTCCCTCTTATTAAATTTAGGATCCTCAACACGAATTCTACTAGTTGTTCCTTTGTTTTTTAAAATTGGGCAATTTTTCCTTCTATTCCCTTCTTTTTTTACATAAAAAAAAGTGTTAGTGCCTCACCAAATTTCAACTTTACAGTTAAGTATAGAATTATTGGTTTCAAGCTTAATTTCCTCAGGGATTTCCACCCTCAGGGTGATAGATAAAAGAACACGAGCGTCCATATGCAGGAGGGTATTTTTGGTTTCCTCCACCTTAATTTCCCTCTCGTACTGTGAGAGAAGTTGAGGCAGACTGCCCAAAGTAATGGCAAAATGTTCTTTAAATTGATCCATCTAAGGTAATAAAGGGTGAGGATTTATTCATTAATCATATTTGGAGACTAGGAAATAACTCTAAAAACCACATTACCAACCATCCAAAATTCCTTTTCGGTTGTTATTTTTGTATTTTGCTACTTCTAAAAAAAAAACCCTTTTTGTATCATTATACAAAATGAATGTTGAATTCCTAATCTTTTATTCCACAGATTAATAGTCCACTTATCTGAAAAAAAAATGTGAGGGAATTTTATTACAATCTAAGGTTGTAAAAAAGGTAGCAACATTTTTTTAGCCTTCTTTCCTTATTTTCCAAGACTTTCGCCATATCTTCATTAGGAATAAAATAATCTTTCCTAGGGTTAGCAAAATGGACCTTACCTCTTCCATCCTCTTCTTGTTGGTCACACTTTGGGCTTCCATCACCAATTGAAATGAATCTTATCATTAGAGGAACCACACACTTCTCATTCTCCGCAACAATATCTTTGAAGGACTTAGAAACATTGTTAGTTGTCTTCCTAGGCTTTCCATTTAATCCATTTTTCCAACCATCCAAGGCTTGCCCAAGATCGGTCCACTCTATTCCATCAATGGCCTTGGATTACGTCAAATTTAGAGGAAGCGAGTGGAGGGCGATGGATAATAATTAGACCGATGGGTCAAGGCCGACCAAGGGTTTTGAAGAAATCACAAGGTAAATCACACAAAATAATCATAGCTAGAAAAAAACCATACGTATAGGGCACACACAATGAACAAAAATTAGAATAGCAAATAAACCAAGGCTAGAAGGGATATTATGACGGGGAGAAACTACTCCCTTGATAGCTTACAACCATCTTGAGGTAATAATACCATAGGCAGGAACCCTCAAGTCATGTGCCCTCCAACAAAAAAATGTTCACCAATTGAGTCTGTGATCCCATTATTGGATCGAGGGGATGATGTTTTGTTGTAAAGGGTTTGGTTGTTGATAATGGATGTATGATGGATGTTGAGGATTTTGTTGAAAGTTTTGTTGTGTAATAAATTGTTGTTAGGCCAACAATTTTTGTTTTTCAAGAAGTTGTTGTTGATAAGATATGTTTTGTTGTTGTTGTGGGGATGGAATTTTTTGTTGTTGTGAGGCAATGTATTGATGATGTTGAGGATGTTGTGAAGTGTATTGATGTTGAGGTGGTTTTTGATTTTGATATTGAGATGGTTGTTGAAGTGGTTGTTGAGGGGGTTGTTGATGAACATATATGTTTTGTGAGGGCAGTGTAGTAACGGGATTGTTCCCAAAGTTCATCAAATTTGGATTTGGTATGTTTGGATTTGGTGCTTTCATATTTGGTACATTCAGATTTGGCATGTTTGGATTTGGTACATTTGGATTTGGAATGTTTGAATTTGGTTGATTGCTGTATGTGGCTAGATTGTTGGTATTTTATAAGCCTAGGCTAGTTGAAGTCTCGAGACTTTGAGTGTTGTATAGTGGATTGTTATATTGATTTGAAAATTTTGTTTAATTTGCTTCTTGTAAAGTGACCATGGCTTGAATTGGTATATTTTTGGAAGTAGGATTTGGCATTTTTTCAATGATATTATGTACCAAGGGTTGAAATTTTAATGGATTTTTTTTTCTCCAAAACCTAAAAGGATCGTGTCCCTAAGTCGATTAACATCAAAATCTGCAAGAAGTTTAGCACCAACTTGTACGAGTTTTAACATGTATAAGTTTGGATCAAGATTTAACATAGCTTCTACTACGCTACCAAGAGATTCATTGTGTGAAATTTCTAGTAGATCTTCGAGTGTAAATTTATGAGGCTTGTTAGTGATATCATCTATGTATATTGTTTCAACTTCAACGGGGTTGGGTTGTGTTTTTATTGGGAAAGGAATTTTATACCCTTTAGGATTGGTTTTAGGAATCCCCCACACTTGATCACTAATACTTGTGGTAGTGGATTTTCATAAGTTTTCTCAACTGTACTTGTGGTATTAGGGAGAGTTGTGCCACTAGGATTCTTCTCCATTTTCTTTTGAGATCTGGTTGTGACCATAAACTTGTAGTTGTCCTAAGAGATATGGATTTTAAAAGTGTATGAAGATGTTGTTTGGGGATATTTGAGTTGCCTCAAATCGAGCTAGTAAAGACACCTTAATCTTCTCTTGGACCAATGATGAATGTTGTTTGAATGTGTGGATGGAGTGAAACCTTAAATTTTAGACAAAGTTTGTTTTGATCAAACCTCTTGTTTAGGATGTGTTTTAGGGATGGTCCTTACTTTTACTAGACTAGTGAGTCCAAGCTAAGGAGGATGATAATGTGATTCACAAACTTTGGGAGTATACTAATGACTCCAAAGAAAATTAACTCACAATTTTTGACACTAATTCAACTAAGCACTTGAAATAAGATAGTGTTTCAAGTAAAGAGCTAAAGCAGGAGATGATGATAGAGATTTGAACCAAAAAATGAGCTATATCAATTTCTAGGTTGTTTGTTTTGAATAGATTGTTTTTCTATTTATGATGGGGCTGAATTGATCCAATAATTATAAAAGATGTTCAAACTAGTTCCAAGTGAAGTAGTGACTTGAAATGGAGATGGAAATGTGGATTTTTCTATTGCTTTGAATGATTGGGATAACTACAGGTCTATTTTTTATAGGTATTTGTTTTGACATAGATTGTTGTTGAAAATTTTCATTTTTGAGATTTTACGTGTTTGAGCTAACAATCAAATGTATAGTTTTGATAAATGCCTCAAAATCCAGTCAAATGTGGTGTACTACCCTAACAAACATGACACATTTTTCAATAGTGTCAATTCGCAGATAAATGCGGCACAGTGTGATAGTCAAACATGGCAGTATAATATTTCGACAAAAAATTGACCTAAGACAAAAATTCCAAGATGTGCAAACGTGTCGAGATGCAAAAAAAATGCACCTTTTTTATAAAACGAGTGTCAATATGCAAACAAAGACATAAAAATACCGTAAAAGCATTGAGATACAACAAAATTGTCACACTATTGAAATCAAAGGCATAAATTTGTCTCAAAGATAGGTTTTTAAAATTTGATCCTAAGTATGTCTAGAGTTTTTAATCTTTTGAAGTCTGATTTTGTGTTTGATTGTTTTGGCAAGTGATAGAAAACAATAAAAAAATGTAGAACTAACTCAATTGGATACTTGGAAGATTTTTGCATGTATTCTTCAACAAGACCATGCCAATTGGTATCACAGGTAAATTTACAATAAATACATGCCATAGATACACATCCTAATTTGTTGATAGATTAGGATTATCAACTTAGAGTAGGCGTGCATAATAGAATATCATCAAATGAATGGTTGACTAGAGTATGCCAAGGTCATGTACCACCTTAACACCTCTCACATTGAAAGGAAAATATCCTAATCAAGTAATATTTTTTACCTCAACAAATGTTAGTACATAGCAAGTAACTTCATGCATTGATCCTTGTACATTACACCATTTTAAGCTAATGGTTACAAATGGCTCTTAGGATTCTAGATTTTACAAGTTCATAGTAGGGGTCTAGCGTGAACAAAGAGCTCATCTGATATGCCTGAGTTGAGAGGGGTCTCCTCTCTACTCATCACCTCCCTATCTCAGCGGACCGAGGGTCATGGGGCTTGGCTTGAAGGATGTTAGCTACTCCTAAGGGTACAAATTTTGTTCCCCCACTTTATATAGCCTGTCGATAAATGTTCTTGAGATCAAAACTTGGGGTGATGAGGCCCCCAAGCAAGTCTCCTATTTAGAAATAAACATAAATAGTGTTTCTTTTGGTCCCCAAGTTCGTTCTTAGGAGTCACAAGGGAGAGCATACACAACACTATACCTCAAGGTGTACAAACAAATTGCAAATGAATGGTGTTTCTGATTTCAAAGATCACAAAAGGCACAAGGAAAGAGCACACACATCCACTTACCAAACATGCTATATAATTATTTTTAATTGCACGAAGGATTCAAATATGTGGTTCAATTTTAAAAACACCAAACCAAATGTGCACGTTGTTGATAAATTTTCAATCCCAAATTGAAGTTTGCAAGTTGTTGGTTCAATTTTAAGCGTCAAATCAAATATGAAATTTGTGTTGTTCCTTTTAAATGCACCAAGGGAAAAAAAAAATTGTATTGTTCATTTTATGAGACCAAATTGAAATGTGATTAATTTTATATGCACCAATTTGAAATGTGAATCCTAGATTAAGTCAAAACCTACAATCACAAACATTAGTATATTTTTGCATCCTTTTCCATCAAATTCCACATGCTACACAATTTTAACTAAGATAGATAAGATCATAAAATATTAGGTAAATAAATGATATCAAGTTGACAAATCATAAACCTGGTCAAAACAAATGTGTTGATATGTAACAAATACAACACAATTTTGCAAATGTGTCACTCTATGTTACAATCAAACAGGTCGATATTATGCAAAGGCATTGAGATATTACAAATGCACTAATATAATGAAAAGGTGTTGCATTGTTGGATAGGAATATGTGTTGATTTGTTGCAAAGGCGTTGATCTTTGAATAGAAGTGTCGAGTTAACCTGTAGACAAAGAAAACAATGAATAGTTAGATGCGTTGCTTTTGAAAAAAGGCATCAAACTTTGACTACAAAGGTGCATTGATATTTTTCAAAGGTGTGGTACTATTAAAAATTCACAAAAAAATGGTTAAAATAGGGATGTGGGTCCCATTAGGTGTGCCAAAATATCATATGGTTAGCTTACATGGTCAATTAAGAACTGAATTAAAGCATTTAGATCCTAAAACATTAATAATATACAAGATAATGATCAAATAAAATCCATACTCAATGAATTCATTTATCATTGCTATAAAGATTCAACTAAAATAATGAAACCTAATTCTAAACAATTGAATAAAATGACAAGCAAACCACCAATCCCATTGTGGATTGATGCATAATTGTGATGTAGATTGCTCGATTGAATGCATAGTCCATTTGCAAAAGCTTGGTTGAAGAGGGATGATTCACAAAAAGGTTCTCAAATTGCTTTAAGGAATGGCTCAAGAATTTGAGAGAGTAAGGATGCTATGAATATTGTGAATTAAATTCATGTTTGAGAGGATTTATTTTATAGATTTTAGGAATTTTGATCAACGGTCAAGATTTGATCTAAGGATCAATGGATGAGAGGGAATCAAGGAGGTGAGTGTGGATCAATAAGGATCCATGGTTCAGGATTGATGAGAGCCCAAAATATCCCTAATTTCATGGAAATATGTTGGAGATATTTTGAATTGGAGGGAAGAATTTGAATTTGAAAAGGGAATATTCTTTGTGCAAGTTGGAGAGTTGGAGGAAAATTAGGTAATTAAACAATTAGTTAAAATCATTTAATTGTGAGGATGAGGAGAATTAACAGTTTTAATTAAATAATTGGGAATTATTTAATCAAATGGGGTTATTAGTACGAAAATGATGAATTAATCAAATAAACTTAATTATTTGAATAATAGGGGAATAAAGTGAATTTAACTTAATAATTATATATTGTTTAATCAAATAGAGGAATTAAGATGAATTACGAGGGAAAATTTGTTAATTGGTGAAATCAAGATGTATGATATACTTAGGACAATTTTAGTTGTCTATAATAACATATTTCTTCTTCATGATCCATGTGTAGGAAAGTTGTTTTCACATCCATTTGTTCTATTTCTAGATCAATAACAACAAGAAATCTCACCAAAACCAGTTCCCCCAACTTGGAAATATTTCCTTTCCACCAAGCAAGGTTTGTACTTATTTACTCTATGTATTGAACTTCTTTTTAAACACTCATTTATCGTCAATGAATTTTCTTCGAGTAGACAACTTGTCCATTTCTTCATTTGTGGCCTCCTTCCAAAAGATACTTTCCTTAGAATTATGTGTTTCCCTTAAATATCTAAGATCATAAGTAGCAAATAAAATATAAGAAAAATGAACATTAAGTGGACTATACTTTTCTATCTACCTTCTTTCTCGATTTTATCTCCTTAAGATTGATGTATGAGGTTCTTCCTCTTTTAGTTCACCTTCATTTTTTGATTGGTATTGATGCTAGAGAATCTTAGGGATTCAAGCAATCAATATCAACAAAAATTGAAACCTTGGCTTCTTAGATGTGTGGTTAAAAGGGGAAGGTGGTGATCTAGGGTTATTTGGGTCACTATATCATGCCACAAATCTTTAGTGTTGCTTGATATCCTTTGTAGTTTTAGCAAAAAGTTCATAATCTAGCTCAACATTCATGTTCCAAATTGCAAGACCTACTTGACTTCTATGATATTGCAAGATCTAACTTACATTTAGTGTTTGTGAGTGGTTATGATGGTCGATAGAGCAAATGAAATGACTTGGTTTTAATTGATGCTTGATTCTCCTCCCTCTTTGTCTAATAATGTACATTACTATTCTTTATAGGTTGACATTCGAGGGGATTGTATAGGTATAGACATCATAATTTTATTCTCACAAATATCTATAAAACTTAGCATGATAAAACTTTGTGGTTTAGTTCTACACATATTATTGTTCCTACTCTCCTTGTTCATTTTCACTCTACTCAATTCAAACCAATGTCATTAGATAAATTGTTTCCACACATAACCTATTAATTCTATTTGATTGGGTTATCCATTGAGATTTCATATTGGCCTCATATTAGTGGTATCAAAGAATATACATGTCATCATTTTTTATGATATTGTAGTGGTGTCTAAAAATTCATCTCTATTTGTATGTCCACTCATATGAGGTTTGGATATATGAATTTAGGGTTAGACATTTCTAACACTTCCCTATACCTTCCTACATATCATTAGATGGGAGACAGATCATAAGTGATGCCATATTCAAATATTTTCTATAAACTGAGAGGATGCATTGTAATGACAATGATAAGAAAATAAAGAATGGCATGGACATGGAATGGTAGGTATTATTGATTAATTATCATTACTCTTTAATTAAGTTAAAAAACCTTCAAATTTAGAATAATTGTTTGGTGGTCACATTCCATACAAGCTAAAATTCAACCTAAAAATCCCATGTTCAAAGGCAAGATAGATATGGATACCTTAGATAACTAGATTCACCTAATCTATTTATACTACATGCTTAATTATTTATTTGAACAATAAAATAAATTTACTCTTCTAAAAGTTTCTCTTAATAAAGACAATGTGGAATAACTACTAACCAACACGTGAGGATGAATTACACACACTTGTGAACACATGGAATGGTTTTTTAGTATCCCTCAAAGATGCCTCCTATCTAGTTGAGAACTTTGATGACCAATACATAAATTCTCTTAGAAAAAACACAATCGAGATCAGCTAATGTAGGAATACACACACTTTTTATACTTTGGTGGCTAACTTAGGTGTTAATATTAAAAGGAAAACCTTGTTTTGAAATATATGTTAGGATTGATACCACATATCCAATCATATATGGATTTCCTAAAGATATCTTCAACCTAATAAGTGTAAAAAATTCTTACAAGATTGAAGCAAAGGCCAAAGTCCAAATAAAGATTAAGTCAGACCAAAACCTGATCTAATCCCTTTGAGTAGAATTCAAAACTAGGGAATGGCTCTCAATTCCATATTTATTAGAAGAAAATAATATGAAATTTAAATAATAGGTAGTCCAAGGCTAGCAAGTGGTGTTTAGTTCAAAATTTCAAAAATCATTATAATGCAGAATTTCATGCTTGGAAGACTCTACTTAGATATCTTAATGTGATAAGTGCTAGCATAGTGAAGAAGCCTTTGGATGAAGTAGAAGATAAGTTATCGAGTGATCCTAAAAATATTTACGAAGGGATACATATGGATTCCCCTAACTTTCTATTGCTTTTAATTTATAAAATATGATCACTTAAATTAGTGAATTTGATAAGTACTTTGGGTATCAATATATCCATGATCCTCACAAGATAAAAATGGCACAAACAAAGGTAAATGGCACAAAACCCTTTAGTGGATATATTTGTAGATAAATGGTGAGCTTTGATTAAGTGAGGTCACTTAGTGGAACCAAATGGTTACCAAGTTGAACGGGAAATTTATTTATGGAGAATAGTATTTGGATTTATTGAATAAGCTCCAAAATTTGAGGCAAAGACAGATGAATGCGAAAGACTAAAAATAAGAGTTCTACAAGGAATTGCTTATATCATGACACCATGTGACAAATCAAGATAAAGTATCAAGGAGCATTAATTTACTAAAACTCAATATCTAATATGAGCTAAAATTCACATTAAAGATAGATTCAATAGAAGAGGCATATTAATATGCCTTGGAAAAATAAAAATAAAAAAATCTACAAGGAAATAGAGGAAAGGAATTAAAGGAATATTTCATAGAGACAAGGAACATGCTAATTCTGGAAGAGGACTATACATGAAAGAAGTAGAAACCAATGTTTATCAATATTAGAGTCATGAACAAGAGATACCTCATTCCTTTAGGGAGGGAGGTGGCTATAGATGTGATAATTTTAGAGGATTTAAAGAAGATTGCTTTAGTTAGGGTTAAAAGGGTCATAGGTCTTTGAATTATCTTAAATACAAAGTGAAATTCATGGGGAAATTAGATCTTTGTGCATATTTCAAAGGTCAATGAGTAGTCAATTTCTGTACTTGATGAGTATTTTGAATGGGGAGAAGCCCTAATAATCGAGAGGATTTTTCTAAAACAAACAAGGAAGGAAAATATGCTATTTTAGATAATAAGTTTATTTTATATTGTTTGTAATCTTTTTGGGAAATGTTACAAGTTTATATTATTATATAGGGAGCACAAAAGATATTTTTAGTGAATATAATGGAGAATCTTGGTTTGAAGAAATTGGCACATCCAAATCCAGATACTAGGTTTTCTCATTGCAAAGAGACCACCATGTGGTGGTAGAAGAGTATTCCCTTATTAGTTTTATAGATATGAGGTAATTTGTGATGCCATGCCTATGTATGTGTGTCATATTTTCTTTGGAGGCCATGGTGGTTTTTTCAAGAGGTTGTACATGGTGATGATCAAATACATTAACATTATCAAATATGGGAAGAAACATTCAATGAGTCCTTTGATATAATGAGATGAAGATCTAGTAGGAAAATTGTAAGGGTGATGATTATCATTGAGGGGATCCCACAAAGTTTTAAGATAAGGTATATCATACTCTCAAGTCCTTTTTTATTACAAATGTGTGGCAAATAGAGTATTCATAAGGACATCACCTCAATTTAATACAAGTGGAGTCCTAATGACATTGTAAGAATATATAATAATAGTAAGACAAGTACTCTAGGTTTTAAGTATGTGCATAACAGATATGTAGCTAAGGGATTATCAAATTAACATAAAAACTATAGGAGGAATGCCAACCATAGGTAAGGAAGGAAGGAGGTTTGGTATTGGAGAAAATAGACACTAAAAAATCAAAGGAAGAGGTAGGACAAATTTAAAAATTAAGAGTTATAAGGGGGTAGAATAAGAAAGGAGAGGGAATATCCAATTAAGTGGAGGAATAGACCCAATAAAGATGATTCTTGGCTATCATATTTATTCTTGACCTAGGTGTTTGATGTAGAACCAACATGAGGATTTGAAAAATCAACATCAATCAAAACTATTTTGCTTGTTGATTCTAGCCCTAGCTTCTTAGGTTTGGAGAGGGATGTGATCTTTGATCTTCATAAATTAAAAATAATAATTTAAAAAATAACTCCCTTTAAAGATTTGACTAAGAAGATCAAAGATCATTTCCCTCATCAATTTAAAAATTCAAATTTATTTGTTGACCACCCAAAACTTAATTTTTGGATTTACATTCTTACTTTATATCTTGAAATTTGAGTTCTACATAAAATTAATAGATTTACACTCCTAATTAAAATTTGAGTATGATTCTACATTTATGGATTTACACTCCTAATTTCTCTTGTGATATTTATCTTGAAGTTTTCTCATTTGAATGCCATATTAAAGATTTTAATAGAAGGGGTGACAAGGATCTTATAAAGTTTGGATTACCAAGTTGAAATTTGAAGAAGGTATTGTATATGTCATTTGCATACTAGGAAGTCAAGGGAGAATTTATGAATAATTTTTTGGAGCTAATCTTAACATAGGGTTATCTAGTTTTAATGTAATTGTTGTTTTATGTTTTAGATTTGGTTTTGTGTGGATTTGTGGGGTTTTAGGTCATAGAGATATAATATTTATGAGGTGAGATACTATCAAAATTTCCCTAAGAAACTATTATGTAATATCTTTCAAGGTGCTAAAAACTAATAATTTCTTATATATTTAGCATTCATGGTTATCCGTTAAAAATTAACCAATTATGAGCAAAGTATTTTGAATTTATTTCTATTTAATTGGTGTTATTGGGGTCTTATAAGGTTTGTCATATTTTTTTACAAATAAATAAACATGGATCTCAATATTATGCATATTTTACTATAAGTTTTCAAGTTCAAAGGCTTTGTTTAGTTGCATAACTTGTTACAATTTTTATCCATGTTTATGCATCACTAGTGATTCTACAATGTTAGTTTATTGAGTATTTTAGGACCCTTTTGTATCTTCCTAAAGGGTTTTTGAATTCTTACTACAAGAGAAATTCCATTACTATAAGTAATATTTTTTCTATTTACAAAGGTGGTATCCTTTTATGCCAATACTATAACCAACAAAGACACACTTCTTTTCTTTATAAAATAATCTATTTCTCTTTTATTTTAGAACATGCACTTAAAAATCACAACCAAAAAATGTAACATGTGAAAGAGAAATTTTCTTACTTGTCCGCACCTCATGTGTATTTTTATTAACAAAACATGATGTAGGTGATCAATTGATTAGATAACATGTAGTCTTTACTTCTTCTACCCAAAAAAAATGTTTTAAATCTAGACCATTGAACACCCTTCTTGGTTTTTCCATCAATATCCTATTCATTCTCTTGAAAATTCCTTTTCGTTGTGTTACATATGGATTTGTCTATTTTTTCCTTGTTCCACATTGCTTACTAAACCACTTGAAATCATCTAGAAAAGACTCTCCATCATTATTTTTTGTCAACACCTTTTTTCTTCTTATTTATTTATATTTATATAATATCCTTAATTTTTTTGAATCTAGTTAAATCCTTAACATTTTATTGTTAAAATTGCCCATATTCTCTTAAAGAAAACATCTATTAAAGAAACCTTAAACAAATATTTTTATGCTGATGAAATAGGGACATGTCCAACCACATTACTATGTATCAAGAGTTGATAAAATGGATATATTGTCTAATTTAAGAGCTAAATTTCTATTTAAATTAAAAAAAATCACCAAAATATAAATTGTGTATGAATTAGCAATGATGGAAGTGGAAACAAGCACATGTCTAGAGTTCACGTAACAACAATTTACCTTGGGAAAACCTTTTTGGGAAAAACTCAACATCAAATCAATACCTCATTATGTTATCAATAAAATGGGATTAAAATATAATTATAAAGTTGATTTAGATGTAGGTGTCTCAATCGAAGAAATCTTGGAAGCATCTCCTTACTCTAAAATCAAACTATATAAAACCACTACCACACCACTCTTATTAATGGAGTTTAGAGATATAATAAACCACTAATGGTTTCTAAAACCATAAACCCAAACCCCTGGGTTTGCAATGCTAAGGGAACCCCATGTGTGACCCTTAATGCAACCCTGGTGACTTCATCTTCTAAGACTAAATAGGTCCACCTAGAGAATGGCATACAAATTATAACTCTATATTCTATCTTTGAGTGGTGTTATTTTGTATTTTTGTAATACCATTATGTATAAGGTCTATGCCATTTTCTATATCATACAAAATTATAAAATGGTCCAAATTTATTTTTATCATAAGCATGGTGTCCATCCCAAGATAGACACACTTAACCACCAACATTAAATGTCAATTATGTAAGGTGTACAAAACCTATCCCAAAATAAAATATAAATTTCTATTTAATGTGGCAATAGTGGGGATATTATTCATTTTGTTTATCATATACAAAATGTTCATATAAATCAAAATATAAAGAGAAATAAAAAATATTAGCGATATGTTTAGTGTGCAAGGATCAAAGGAATTTCTCTCCAATATTACCAATGCCCTCTAGAGAATTATTTTATTCACATGTGATGTGTGGGTTCCAACCATAGGAACTATAGAGCTATTGCATCCATCACTTGTAGTGCTTTCCTCAAGCCTACATAGTGTTTCAAAGTGGAATCCTCTTTCCAACACCATTTCTCCTTGAACTATCTTGTAGCAATCTTTGTTAAATGTTATTTGCACACCCACATAATTTAATTTTACTTAACAAATATAAAAATTCTAACCAACTTTGGAATGTGTAGAACCCTGAGAAGTGAGTTAGATGGAGGAAAAAAGAGGGAGAGAAGAGTAAAACATTAGACTTGACACCTACTTACTCCCAAATCCACATTATAGATAAGGGACACATGGATCTCTAACCAAAGCTCAACGAGGAGGGGAAAGGGAGCGAGGTAGTTTTTTTTACTACTTAGTGTTCCTAGGAATATTCTTCTTAGTGTTCAAAACCCTTACTTTCTTATATGGATAAAAGAGTACCCCTCTCCCATTTTTCCTCTTTCTTATCTCAAACATCACCTCGAGTCTTCTATGATCTATCATTTTAAATTATAAGTTAGCTCCTTAAAAAACATCACATCCATGATAAATTTCATATTAAAGACCACTTCTTACAAGAATTTTCATAAAAAAAACCACATGAGTGTTGCTTGAAGATGTCAAGTATACATCCCCTCCTTCTTTAACAAAGGTATTTATTTTTATGTAAGGGTCATCATGTTTTTCCTTACCTTTTTCAACCTTTCTAAAACTACACTACTTAAAATGCCCTATTTTATCACAATTATAATATTTCTTTGTAGCTCTTCTATACAATTTTGGTTTAACTCTAAACTATAATTTTCCATCCCCTAAATTATTTTTATTTCTATCTTTAGAATGACCTCTCAGAAACAATAAATATTTTGTTAGGCCCTCCATGGATTTTCATATTATTTATTTTGTAACAAGTTTACAACTATACCTTGAAGCTTTAACTAGAGTATTTACTACTAGTGGCCATAACAAGATTATGCCAGGAATATGAAAGAGCATAAAAAAGAAACAAATTTATCTTACCCATTCATTTTAACATAAACTAGGGCTAATTGAATTACCACATTCAAATAATCCATTATTGATTTGTTATCATTCATTCCAAGAGAATACAAGTTCTTTTGAAGAAAGATTTTATTTACTACAAACTTTGTTTGATAAAAAGACCCTATTTTATCCCATAGTTCATTAGCATTGGCATCTTCTAAAATATTCAATAATACTAAATTTTATAGGAAAAACTAGATTAAACTTTTTATCTTTCTATCAATCTTTATCAAATATTTTTTTTCCATACCTCAGGGCTTCTTTCTTGACACAATCCATTGATAACTATCCACATAATGATCTTCCATGTACACATCTTCTATAACTTAAAATTTTGGTCATTAATCATCTCTACCTCCAACCTCAAAGCATTCACCAATTCCCTTTGCACACGAGATTCACCTATAGAGAGTTTTCATTTAATAAAAAGGTTTATGTTGAACCAATATGCCATAGCTCTCAAAGGGTAGCTAAATCGTAGCTCTACTACCAAATAAAGAGAAAATATATCAATTAACATATATGCATGAGAAGTAATCTCAAAAAAAATTTAAATGTGGTAGAAAGAAAATAAATACAGACTCATAATATATTGAGATTATTTATCATGAGAACCTTTTTGAGAAAAACCCCAACAAAATTAATAGTTACTATATCAACTCAAATGTTCACAATACAATAAGATATTTATCACACGTGCTTCACTTGTTCTTTATGCTTAATATTAGTCAATATACAACTATTTATAGGCACATTGCTATAGAAACCACTAAAAAATATTATAATATAATTAATATAAACTATGGGCAAAAAAACCACTTATAATGATACTTCATATTTCCATACATGATTTCTCATATTTAACACATAACTCCTCATAATCCCTAAAAAAATATGTTGAGTGTCTATAACTTTATTGATATAATATAATATAGTTACATATTTACATCAATCTATACATGCAACGAAAAATAGAAAGCCTCAAGTAATATACCATATAGTCACAAAGGCAACTAAAGGCCAAAAAGAACCCAAAACTAGACGAGAACGTACCAGCACTTAATAACTATTAGTGGAGATGGATGGGCCACTAGGAGAATGCAAAATAGGGGTCGATTTAGTAGGTTTTAGAGATAGAGATAGACAAGGAGGCTATGAGGGAGTGTGTGCCTAAGAAAATAAAGGACAAAAAAACTTTGGTTCACAAAACTAGCTTATTGCAAAGCTCATATTGGTGGGTATCTATTGCACTCTCTAGAAGAAGCTCACAACACTCTTTCCTAAAGATCCCTAAACACACATTCCATTGCTACATATCTCAAAGTGAGATATGAGTAAAAAGGCTTGTAATTGGTGTTGAGTCATCTATGATGTCATACACTACCAAAGTTGCACAAAATTTCCCTATTGGTAGAAGATATTCCTATACATAGCTAAAGTTGAACACCTCCACAAAGTCATAGTTCTCCACAAAGTCCCTAATGTTAGATAGGAACACTGAAACCAACTCAGAGTATATTAGTTTATTCAATGCATCTTAGAGCAGTGCTTCACCCATGATCAGGCAAATGGAAGCTTTTGTGTTGGATCAGTTGAAAGAGAAAATGTGAGATATCAACATTGAGTCATATGACCCCATTATGGGGTGCTAACCATTTTTTTAGAAAGAATATAAATTATCCAAGCACACCCAAATCCTATAGCTAAAATCAAAATGTAGCACACAATGAATTTTTGAGAAATATAATTAAGCATTGCCAACAACTAGATGTTTCATGAGAGAGAAAAAACCCATTAATTGTGTCTTGATTTCACATGCCCCAAGTTATAGACAAGGTAGAGTGACAATGTTGGAGAGATCAAAATGAATAGGAGAAGCCATCCATACCACAACAAACTGCAATTGAACCATACTTTAATTAGCCTCATGTGAGTTCAATGGGAGCAAAGTGATAGGACTTTGAAAATTTTAGTGGTTATGTGGTTGCATTTCAAAAAACATTGCCATCCATTGGTTCTCTAAGGGTTAGGTTTTTGTTTTCCATTTGTTAGGGTTCAATCTTAGGGCTAAAACCCTCCTAAAACCCTAAATGCAAAAGCCCTAACGTTGTTCTAATTTTTCATTGACATGCGTTCACTTTTTCCTAGTCAGTTAAGTCATTGATATCGTTAATAGGTTGGACCCTTTCTTCCTAGTAAAATTCTAGTCACATGCGCTTTTTATTTTTTTCTTAATATCTTAAGTTTGAGTGGGGAAATATTTCTAATTTCTTTACCTACACTTTAGGAAAGGGTCAAAATATTTTATTAAAATTCCTAATTCTAATATTTGGTTAACCTGGTAAAGTCCCCCTTTTTAAGTTATGACTTGAAGTATGTGCAGTAAAAGGTGGTTAAAGAATCGGCTTGGCCCCACAGATTAAATCTCAACCATTGCTTGCTATCCCACACCATTGAAATAATCTCACAAAATACTATGAGGGATAGTGGGTATGTGCCACGTGTCCCATCTCTTTGGTGGCCCCTGGCATCTTTTAAGGCAACAATGATGGTGGGCCCAAGATCAAAGGGCTAGGAATGCTTTTGGTGATTAAATCTTGACCGTTCCTGCCAGCCCATAAGGAATCTATTGAAGATGTTGATACTGTAAGGGACAGTGGGCGGATGCCGCATGGCATAATCCGAAGTGTTTAAAGGACTATTAAAGATATGAATCATTTCATTAAATATTTCAAAGCGACTTTAATGACATTAAAGATCAGGCCACTAAAGTGCTTTCAGGCTTCAGGGTTAAAAGGTGATCGAGATGTTTTAATCTCATACGTTCATCAAGTAAAGGTGTTAAGCACATGGGTGTAAGCTTGGAAGCTTAAATATTGAACACGTTAAACTATACAGGCTTAATCTGGGCCATTGCTCGCTAGCCTGTGGTCGTTGATCACTATCCCAGCAAACCCATGCGGGATAGAAGGATAGCGACACATGGACACTTTCAAGGCTCATAAGGTGTGATGGATCCTATATTGATAGCGAGGAATAGATTCCACATGGAAGGATCTAATTGGACGGATGCCAAAGTCAAGGAAAGTCAAGTTTTTAAACTTTTGTGACTCCATTTGAGCCTTCCATCAAGCCAACTCATCATAGGATCAACAGTTGTAATTCAAAATTGCTAAAAAAGTTGATGGAGTCATTCTGGTTAGCACAAGCGAATAATAATGGTGGACATGATGTTTAGTTGTCAAATTAAAGGGTTTTCTTACCATAAATGTAATATTGAAAGCATAATTCTAATTCACAAAGCATTTTAAAGAATTTGGAGATTTGAAGAAGTGTGTTTCAAGTTATTAGCATCCAAAATTATGGTTTCCAAGTGTTCAAGTACCTGTAAGTAAAAATTGCTCTTTCTTGTGCTAAATTTCCAATGAAATTGTATGTATTTTCTAGTTTTGTTTGTCAAATTGATTGCTAGGGCTTCTTTTAAGGTTTGACATTTGTGAATCTGCATTCCAATCGTTTTAAATTTTATTTTATTTCCTGTGTCAAACTAAAAACCCTAGTTGCACTTAAGTAAACCCTAGCCCGCATCATCTTTCATTGCAATGGCACCCCTAAAAGCCCATCCCTTTGGTTTTGATTCCAAGAAACGTCCCCTTTTTCAAGACATATTGGACTAATTGCCCAATTCCACCAATAATAAATTTGATGGTCAAGCAATGTTCCAAAGTCCTAGAACAGTAGATTGCTTTGTTGACTGAAAACATGCCATTAGGGATGCTATACTGTCAGTCACTAGGTGGAGTTTGATCAAATATTGGTTTGGGAAGAGGTTTTGTAACATTCCCACTTATAATGGATGGAGATTAGACATGGGCAAACTGGTTGTTCCAAATGTGTACCTTGGCATTGACCTCTTGAAAGCCATAGCAACTAATTAGGACCCTAATGTTCGGGTCGTAAGGACACATTCTAGTGTGAAAATGGTTAATCTTATCGAAATAGGATTTATTGAAGTTTTCAAATTGTGCCTTGATGCCAAGGTGCCAATTGATGAGAAGAAACTGAAAGAAGAATATGAAAAGGTGAAAATAGATTTCAAATTTTCAATACTGACCAATTTCATGGGAAGAGGAAAGGGAGGAAACAAAATCATACCCATTTCCTCTAATAAGAAGCCCTACCAAGTTGACCTATTTGAATTCTACATTCAAAGGACCTTCTACACTCTTTGTCGAATTTTAGGGTTTGACCCTTCCATAAGGTGCCAACAGCTTTCATGTACATGGAAATTACATGGAGTTCTCAACACATCATATGGTTTTATAACTTATCTATCAAATGAGGTCCACAAAGGATTGATGGCCTTAAAGAAGGGTGAAATAGGAGTAAGGTTCTGGTGGTACTCCTTGTTGATACACATGTTTTTATACAAAGGAGTTGATCATTTCAAACAGGATATGAAATTGGAAAGAAAGGATGGGAATGGTGAGGATCTCCTTGTCCAAGCATGGACTCATTTCTTGGACAAGGATGAGAACGACTCCAACTTTGTTGTCTTCTTAAATGTATTTGCTTCAAAATTGAAGAGATTCGTTGTGTTGAATCCACCTAGGATTCCAAAGGAGTTGCATGATTTCCTTAGACCTAAGAAGAGGAGGCTTGAATTGGGCATTGAGCACAATTGGGGAGATGCCATCCCACATCCTGATTGCACCATCCTTTGAGTGTATGGAACAAATCTCACACCTCATGTTCTACCAAGGGATGTGCCATTGAGGATTGGTTTTCTTGAAGTCATGTGGCAGTTAGGGAATGTTGAGGGTAACCACTTAGTTGGAATGAGGAAAGGAACTCTTTTTCCTCCTTACACTATTTTCTCAGATTTTGTCATGATTAAATATGGGTGGAAGAAGATTCTCCCAAGGATTAAGCCTCTAGGGATGAAATATCATAGATTAAGGAATCATGATCTAGAGGGTGTCATGGTGGCCTTAAAGGATAGGATCAAGGGAGGAAAATTCTATTACCTCTATGACTTCCCTAAATATTTGATTAGAAATGTATTTGATGTACAACTGGAAGAAGAGAGAAATATGAAGTGCTTAGCCTTCATGAAATTGGAGAAGGAAAAACAAAACAATGTAAGGTCTGGGATTCTCACTTAATAGTTATATCCTTCATTTCCAAAATAATTTAATAGAATAAAATACTTATAGAATGGTGCAGAAAGAGAGGAATAGTTATATACATTCATCACTATATTCAATGGAATAACATACATCAATGAACCAAAGTATATCAAAACAAGACCATGCTTTCAGTAGATTTAGCCATGTAGGCTTATTCGAGAATATCATATCCGTAGTACATGTAAATTCAAACACTGTAATGCAAATTAAAGAAACAACAAGATCATAAATACATCCACAAAAGAACCATAACACAATGATATCTATGAGTGGAAAAACCTTGTAGGGATGAAAAACCACTAGTAAAAATGCCTCACTGGCTTATTGAATTATCTCACTAATTACATGATGCCTTACTAGCAATGATCAAATTGTCTCGCTGACATGATCATTTACAATTTCATTACATGTTTCAGATTAATAAATTCATCAACTAAATAGGGTCACTTTATTTCTCTACATAACATTTATGTATCAAGATCAACCTAGGTCTCATCCTCCAACAATGTAGAAAAAGAAAGTGCATATATAACTTCTAAAAACGTACTTTATATGCAAATCCATAGAAGACACATGGTACAAAAACTAGACTATCCAATACTATTTTCCACCTCAAAGAAACAACACTATCAAATCCAAGTATATAATAATAACAAATATTATTCACACCCTTAACAATTTCTTCCTTAGAACTCAAATAAAAACAATGAAATTTCATTACTTTTGATGTGGACTTTCATAAATTCTCAATTCAACCCTAGTGTATGTAATAAGGTTATCTAATTAATATGGTGAATGGCTTATCATATGTATTATCGACAACTAAAATAACAAGAGGTCTGTAGAAACAAATAACATTATAACATAGATCTTAAATGTTTGGGCCTCAATATTAAGAACTAACAAATCTACCACTATGTTCTGACACCCTTAATAATTATACAACCATTTATGAGAATGTTGTTGACGATAAAACATAGAGATTATTATCTTTCCCATTATAGTTTTGTATCCTTTCTATGAATCATTTCTGATGTTACACATCTTTCTTGATCTTTGTTTCATGTTTATTTTAGTATACAATACATCTAAATTATAGCAATAAGAGAGTTGTCCACCAGGTATCTGCAGGGATCCAATTCAAGAAGACCACTGCATTCAATAAATTTAGAAAAAATTTCTAAAATATCAAAGCTAATAGGTGATTACTCAAGCAAACTATACTTCCTAAAACCCTAGAACAAATAAAATCAATCCTTGCTCTTTTCGCAAGATCAAAAGAATACCAGTGATCCCGAACACAAGGGTAAACACAACATAAGTACTTCAAAATGGCATGGCTCTCAAAAAATCTTAAAACCACGAACATCAATTGTTGGAATGTGTCTCAAAGCATTGATAGCTTTAAATTCAGGTTGTTTGTGGTCATGCTTCACCGGTTTATAAGATGCTCTTCAAAATCAATTTTATTTACCATGCAGAAAATGAGGATAGCTATGCACATCCATTGAAGCATTAAGGATAAAAGATTTTTGTCATATGTTGTAGTTTCAAGCACCCCATTATACATGTATGCAAAAATTTGAAGCATAGACAAGGCGTGTGCATTGTTTTACAAAGTGCCTTAAATGAATGTGATTTCATGCATTTCACTAACCATTGCTTACGTATGGTGAGATTGATTAAAATGAGATGATTTAAGGTTTTTGAGGAATAAATAGTTGGGTCTAGATTTATTGTTAAAATTATATTGGTAAAGAGAATATGTCTATGACCATTGACTTTAATGGAAAATTGCTAACTTTAAAAAAATTACGTCTTTGGCCGACTTGCATGTTAATACGAAATCAACATCACTAGAGGATAGTAAGGATAAAGATGTGCTAGGAAGAGGACTTTGGAGGGTGTGATTTTAGACAACAAACTAAGGAATTTCCATCAATGCCCAAGGCTGATGCAAAATAGAAACATAAGCTTATAAGATCCAGTGCCAAGGGAGGAAGAGTCTGCGTGAAGAAGAAATGTGAATTAGGAAGAGAGGTGTAATCAGGAAGAGGGGATTCTTGAACAATGCAATAGTATATTAGGATAGAATATGGAGCGTCTATGAGAGTTGAATGAAGAATCATCGAAGAGCAATAGGCGACACACATAAAGGATGCAATGGAAGTGGCTAAGAGACTTTCAAGCAAGGTAATTGGCATTAATAAACATAGCCATCCAAATAATTAAAAAAACCCAATATGAGCACAGGACGTGAGAATAAAATGAATAAACAAGAGAGGATGCCCTCAGCCCAAGTGGTACCAACAACAAGTCTCCATAAGCGGTAAGAAGAGAGGTCTGGGTTAATGAGATCCCAACAACACGGGGTGCTCAACTAATCTCTTATCACTGGGACAGTAATATTCATCGATATACAAAATTTTAGGTATTTAAATGAAAGATCACAAATGAAAAACTATTTTTTTGATGAATAGGCAAATATCTATATTAATATAAAGATATAATTACAAATTCACAATAAAAGGGCGGGTGGTGAAAAGGCACACCCCGAATGTCACATGGGCGGAGCCCAAAAAAGCCAAAATATCAATCACATGGGCCTAGTTCAGAAGTCCAATAACAGAAAATAAAATTATGCGGCCAAAGCAGTGCCAGTAGATCCTGGGGGATCCTTGTCATCCAGAATTTTCCCCCATACATCAGTGGGGTTTAGAGTGACGTCAAGAGGAGCACCCCAACCATCATCATCTTTATCATCTTTTTCTTTTTCCTCGCGTCGAGGCGAGATTGCAAGAGCCAGCTGCAGAAGACTTTTGCCACTGGTAGGCCAATCAGAGCCAGAAGCAGGCAGAGCATCAGAAGGCCACCCAAAACCACCACCACCATTCCCCGTAGCACCACTAGAGTGTCATCCCTAACCAGGACATGGCTGAGGAGAACGAGCCCGTTTGGGAGGCCAAGAATCCCATCGAGCAAGAGGCTAGGAACAGGAATGCGCAGAGTCACTCCGCTTCAGGCCCTGAGAAGGTGACCGACCATGAGAGGAGGAGGGCGAATTAGGGATCCGAGCCATAGTACAAGGGACATTGCCTCCGTAGTCCAGGAGGACCTGCAGGTGAGCCACTTCCAGTGCAACCTTGTTGGCTTGCACTTGAATCTGTAAAAAAACATTAGAACATATAAATGCTTTAGCATAAAAAGAAACATTAACATCTAAATGAGAATGAGAAAATATACAAGCATTTATGTATTTCCATATATTGAAGAGGATTTCCACCCTAAAAGTGTGCCAAAGTTGGGTGAACTTAATCGAGGTTCTAGGCGGGTCCCCCAATAGAACCATATGCCAAGAAAAGGGTTCTGGCCGAAAAGGCCAGAATAAATCATGAAACCAAGTCCAGAGCTGCTGAGCTTTAGGAAAAAACCAAAAAAGATGCTTAAAGCTTTCAGATTGCCCACAAAAAGTGCAGCGAGGGTCAGGAACCCCCAAATGAACAAGTCGAGAGCCTATAGGCAAGCCTTGGAAAAGAATACACCAAGCAAAGTGGGTCAGCTTCATATTAACGATTGCAGACCAAGTGGCATCAAACCTCTTACGCCAAGTATGGGAAGAGGAATTAAGAAGCCACCTCTGGTTCAAGGAACTGATCATAGGAAAATGGGGTGAAAGCCACCTATAACCAAGCCGCGGCTTGTAGCTCCTAAGAGGAGTGTCTGGAAACCATTTCTAGTCTTTCCACCAAGGTTTGTGCCCACGAATACCAACTTTGTGAAGCATTTCCATTGGAATAACGCTCACCAGCCCGTCAAAAGTAAGACGGTCCTAGTTTTGAAGATTGTACTAGGCTTTAAAAGTATCCCACAACAAGAGACGCATGGTAGGTCGATTAAAAAGTTGATGCAGTGTTTAAATGCCCTTCTTATGAAATTTGAGGGCCTTGAGCCAAGGCAACTTGGCTAGGGGTTGACCATTCTGAGCCAGAAGGGGAGACCACCATAAGTTATGCTGGTTGATGGAAAGCCCATCACGAAATCCAGCCCTGACCCAACGAAGCCAAGGTTTAACAGTTTCCCAAGAGCGCCAGATGCTCTTGGCCACAAAGGAGCCAACAATTTGAACTGGCTCCCTCATAACCAGGAGGGTTTAGAGACTGATTCCTTTCTAGGCGGGCTTGTGAACAGGAAAACCAAACTAAAAACAATGCCTGAGGAGAATCTTCCAGGCTTCATCCTCGGTGAGAGCTCAGATAATCCATTTGACACAGAGAGCATTGCCTTGTCGTTGAGTGGAGAGCAATCCAAGCCCTCCAGAGTCCTTGGGGAGACAACAAAATTCCCAAGCGACCCGATGAAAAACCTTGTGGGTTTCAGAAGAGGCCCATAAAAAATCGCGAAGCAATTTTTCAAGCCTACTGTAGGCAGCTTTAGAAGGAGCCCAACAAGAAGAATAGTAGATGTGAGTGGCAACCAAAATTTTAGAGTACGCCTGGAATTTTCTAGCCAGCGAAAGAGGACTTAGTAATCCAATAGGCCAGCTTTTGTTCAACCCTGGAAAGTACGACTTGCCAAAGCTCCCAAGGGGAAGCCTGAAGGCGAAGGGGATGCCCAAAAATAGAAAGATTTATCCCTGCCCTATCCACTTCCAGTTATAAGTTTGGAGCCACGCAGGAGTGGGGAGCATCGATTGTCTGTAACACAAGGTCTTGTGCCATTCAATTGCAAAACCAGAGGCAAGACAAAAGGTATTAAGGCAATCAAGGGAAGCAGTGATAGAACCTTCATCCTCTAAGAGAGAGAAATGAATCATTCGCGAAGTGGCCATTGACAAGCTGTTCCTGAGAGTCTGGGAGAGAGATTTCTTTAACACGTTGTTGGGAGACAACATTGGCCAGGAGATATCCAAAGCCCTCAGCAGCCAGAACATACAAAGTAGGGGCAAGAGGGCATCCCTAGCGAATGGAACGAAAAAGACCAAAAGCAGAAGACTGGCGGCCATTAATGGAAATGTAAGCTGAAGCATAAAAAAAAGCATTCGAACAGACTGTATAAAGTTGGGCCCAAAGTCCAAGGCTTGCAACATCGCAAGAATGAAAGGCCATTCAATGCAGTCATAAGCTTTGGCAAAATCAATTTTAATGAACACCGCTTTTTGGTTCGACCGCTGGGCCCACTCCATGCCCTCCCAAACTGCAATAATGTTATCCAGAATAAACTTGGATTTAATGAAACCGGTCTGCTCAGGATGCACAACCTGAGACAAGAGGTGACAAATTTTCAGAGCCAGGGATTTGACAATGATTTTGTAAGAAACATTGAGAAGCGTGATGGACTGCTAGTTGCAAATATCCTCTGGATCTCTAGGCTTAGGTATGAATTTAATATTGCCTTTATTTATTAAATTGCCTAGAGAATTGGTTTGAAAGGCTTCAAGATAAACATGATGTAAGTCGCTCCCAACACAGTCCCAAAAAGCTTTGTAAAATTCACAAGGAAAGCCATCAATCCCAAGAGCCTTATCATCAACCATGGAGGAAACGATTTCCTTGAGATTATCAATTGTTAACAATTTATCACAAAAATTAATCTGGGCTGAAGAAAACCTACGTGACACAACAACAAGGCAGTCCTGAAGGGCTTGCTGACGCGCAGGCATGGGGTCCTGAGCAGTGAAAACCTGTTCAAAGTGATGCACAAAATCTTGGAGAATGTCAAGTAGCTCAGAGAGCACCTAGTTACCATCTTTGATTGCTTTGATGCCTAGGGATGAGTGTCTGGCACAAAGAGCCAAAAAAAACTCTTTAGAGGCACAATCACCAATTTTGATCCAGTGAAGTCGAGCCTTGATTTGAGCATTTCTGGTAGAATAACTATCTGCCACTTGCTTTTGTTGTCTTAAATCTGCCACCCTGACTTGATGTGAAAGGGAGAAAGGACTTGCCGCCAAAGCCTCCATAGCCGTACGCAAGTCGGTAGTGGTGGCCTCGTAAGAATGCCTACAAAAGATAGCGAGTTGGCGCCCATAAATGCGCAAGAAATGTGCAATACGAATGATGGCATCATTCAACCAAGCAATCCAGCTCGTACAACCAGGTGGCTTGCACTCAAAATTCCACACTCGATGAATGTGGGTCAGGGTGGGCTTGTGATAGAGCAAAGACATGTTCAAGAAGAATTGATTCTTACACATGCGAGGTTGAAAAGATGCCCATTCAATGCGAAAATGAATTGGGAAGTGATCAGAAAGAGTCACATCCACTAACGGCTTAACAGGCAAGGCTAAACTATTGAAGGAAAAAAAGATTGAGCCGAGATCATAGCACGATCAAGGCGTTTAAAGACTATCAAAACCATCCCTGTAATTGCACCAAGTGTGCCAAAGAGAGTGAGAATGGCAACAACCCATATTGGAATAAAAAAACCCCAATTTATTACACATGTAAAGCCACGCCTCCCTTTCACCCGCTGCCCAACGAAAAGGCAAGGTGTCATTCTTATCGTACTCCATCTCTACCATGTTGAAATCCCCGCAGAGCAACCAAGTGGCAACTGGCAAAGAATCAACAATCCAGCGCCAGAGCAAGCAACACTGCATGACATCATTAAAGGCATAAACATTAATAATCCTGAAGGAATGATTCTCAATATTGACGAGAACCTAGACTACCCACTGGGAGGGGTCAACTCCATGGTCCACCACACAAGAATGCAGTCATGGGGCCAAAAGAGTAGCAACTCCACAACGACCAGCCTCATGCAAAGTGCAAAACATAGTACTGGCTAGCCAAATAGAGCGACAAGCCGAAGCAAGCAAGAAACCTAAAATTTAACTTCCTGGAGACAAAGCACTTCAATCCCTAGGTAATTCTTCAAAGTATTCCTAACAAAATACTTCCTAGAGAGGTTAGCTAGACCTCAAACATTCCATGAGATAAAATTCATGGAAAATCTTCCATACTTGCAGCATCTTGGTCCTCTTCACTCGGGGAAGAGAAACTATTCTTTAAAAACTCTTGTGGAACAAAACCAATCTGAATAGAAGGAGAGAATCTTCGCTTTTTAGGCACATATTCACCTTCTTCTGGTGGAGGAGATGGGTTGTGAGATCGCCGTTGAGTCCCCACGGTGGAGGACAAAGCTGGTTGAGCACACAAAACAACCGCAGGCTGAGGCATGGCCTTTGACCTGGGTTGTAAAACAACAGAAGTAACTCTTGAGGGAGTAGCTATCCCCTTCTCTGAAGGGTTTGAAACCAGTTTGGTTGGTTCAGGGGCCTTGGGAGCCGACCAGAACCAAATGAATTATGAAAAACTATTGAGTTCATTGCTCATCCAAGGAAAGACAACAACCTATTCCTTATATTCAATAATACATCTTTACAAAAAGTAGAAAAAGTTGATTAAATATTATAAAACTCCCGACTTCTTTTAAAAGTAAATAGAGAAATAGCAAAAATTAGAGTACCACATTTTAGATACAGTGGAAGACTAAATTGTATTTGCTAAAGCTAATGAATTGCCTCCACTAAGTGTCACGCTAAGGCTACAGGGTATGAGACATAAAACATAAGCTTTTCTTCTACGCAACCATTGTGATGGCAGGTTCAAGAACAAAAGGGGAATTTAATTTCTTTAAAAGAATTACAAGCCGAAAACACACAACCAGATTCCTCTCTGTGAGGTTAAATAATTGAAATCGTAAGTGATACCAGAGAAAGAGAGAGAGAGTTGTGCATATGTCCAATTTACAAGAATTATTATGATTTTAGGGAAAACATATATCTTCTTTACCCCATGTCAATCCATTCAGCGAAATGAATGGAACTGAGTAAAAATAAATAAAATTCCTTCAAATATTATTGAGTCATTTATATTTATTCAATTTTGCTACTTAACTCTTACTTAAACAAAATTAATTTGGTTTTATCTCTTTGTTTTATTATGATATTGCTATCAAGATTCAACCGTGTAGTTTACGAGTCAAACTCATTGACCCAAGTTTCATGAGTAGTGGTTCACAAGAACCCATCTCTCATGATAATGAATGGTCCACTTAGCACTCATTGCATCTAGGTGATGCTCACAGAGGTGAAGCATTGGTCCATCCCAGGAGTTCACCCATCCCAGTACTACTCTAGCTCAAGCGCGCTTAACTACGGAGTTTCCCCCAAGGTTTATCCCACTTAGCTTGTTACCCCATTTGCAAAACCTTCAACAAGAGTTATGCCTTATGAACCATTCATTATAGAGCCCCTTTATCATGAGAGATGGGTTCTTGTGAACCACTACTCATGAAACTTGGGTCAATGAGTTTGACTCGAAAACTACACGATTGAATCCTGATAGCAATATCATAATTTGACACGATGTGGAAGAAACCTCTTACTTATCTTTGTTTTATTTTCCAATTCTTGCTTTATTTTCTAAGTTTATTTCATATTTATCAAATAAAACTAATATTAAATAAGAGATATGATTTATTAATTTGCATCACAATTATCTTTAAAATAATAAATATTAATTCTAATTTCGAATAAAAATCAATAAATGATTTAAAACTACTTTTATTTCCTCTAAGAGAAACTAGCATTAACTAACATTTAATTAATTTAGCAACTATAACAATAATCTACCTTATTAAATAAAAATAAGATGCTACGATCATTAAAATAGTATGATTGAATTATAATTTATTTTTTGAAAATAGGGGTCGTGACAAACAAGGATCCTAGTTTTAGATTTCTCCTAAGCATAAATGATGAGATTTTGAGAGTGGAGACAATTCTTCGAAATTTTGATAAGGTGGTGGGACAACTCAAAGAAGAAAGACAAGTAGAAGACAAAGGGAAGGCCAAAATAACTGAGGAGAAAGGTAAGGGGAAAGCCGCTATGCTTAAAGAAAGGCCAACTTATTAGCCACCCAAAAAGCAATATATATTTTAAAGGAGGAAGAGCATAGTGAGAAAAGGAACAAACAATTTCTACCCCTACTCAATCAGAGGGGTCAAGAGCATCTTCTCATGCACCTCAATTGCCACCATCTTCACCTCCAAGATCATCTATTCCATAGGTCATTGAGCTTGACTCACCACCAAGGGATCGCTCACCAAAAATGAGAAGGGTGGAATCAACTGGCCTTGTTGATTATCCTATTGATTTAGATGAGGAGGTCATTGTTACTAGAGATGCAATAATGCAAGGTATGCCCTCAGCCCCAAGGGGGGTCAATCCACCAATTCAAAGTCTCAGGTTGAGCAAGGTTGATCTAACTGGTATCAATAATGTTGATGATGTCAGGGAGAAGGTATGTAATGATTTTATGGATGATGATTCTTTTGTTAATGTTACCTAATTTTTGCTTACAACTCAATCAGGTAGAGCTGAAACATAGTTTGCAGCTATAGAAGAAAGGTATATACAAATTTTTTTCTAATGTTTTGTCATTGCACAAAAGATGTTTTCAAATGAAGTATTATGCAAATGTTTTACAATAGAAAATATTACACAATCTATATAGAAAAAATGATTTTTATTCATTATACAAAATATGATGTCCCACACAAGTCGTGGGAGTAATTGATCATACATGACCAAATGTAACACAAAGAGTAAACCATACAAGTGAAGAGGTAAAGAACATAAATGAAATTTGATTTGTCATTGCCTAAATGATGAATCACAAGGTTGTTAGTTATGTCTTCAACTCCAGCTCCAACTCCAACTCCTTTGTTGGTTGCTCCAGAGATACATGTGAAAATAGATTGTGTTAGAGCTTGGAATCAAATTTCTCTTCATATGCATACATCAACAAATATATAATCTACTCCTATGAAACATTTGATCAAATATGCATATTTCACAAACATTCAGGAGTAGAAGATTCAAATCATTATTGGAAGCTTTTGGATTCATTATTTTATCTAACTTGTTTGTTCACTATGCAAGTACAAGTTCATTTATCATTACATGATTCATCTTGTTTGACATCACAACATGTGGAGGAAAATGGGCTCCCACAAGGGTTGAGATCAACATGTTGCCCTCTCAATATTCTTGAGGGATATGAATGGCCAATCATGAACATGGAGGGCCACCTACAGGTGTAAAGTGGAACCTCCCAATGACTGTCATGATTTTAGTGTATATACACAATAGATCATGCGATTTTAGCACATATATGCATGAAGAACAGTGATGAAAAATGAAGACAGTGCCATGAAAGTCATCTGCAATGGCCACTAACATAGAAGTATGCAAGCATGGTTATAATCAGGTATTGAGGATACATCATACATCCAAATTCATTAAGCAGTCACCATAGTCATGCATAGGTCACATAAGGTAGTGAGAGCAACATCAAAGATGACTTTTTCAGTTAAGCTTCCATAAATGTTTTGAATGATAATGCTAAAAGTGAGTAGCTTTCAAAGACAAGAACAATAATAGAATTACAGTGATGGAGAAACTTAAATTTAAAACAATAAATGTCATGAGGAATATACTGTATTTTACAAGAATTTCAAAGAACAGTCCTATGCATGAGAGATAGTCATATTATAGAAGACAATGAGGGAAGCAGTCTTATTGTTGGGACAACATTTTGAGTTGCTGCTTTAAGATCTTGGAAACAAAGAAAAGGTGCTTTTGAGACAACAACTACATTGAGAAACAATATAGTCTCATAAAAGCATCAAGTTTAAATTGAAGACTATCATTAACAAAGGGTAGTGTTCAAGGATGCTTAGTAAAGTAGTGAATTTAATGATTCGCCATGTATGAGTTTTGAGTTCTCCATACATAAAAGCAAACCTGAGTCTAAAAAGAAAGTAAGTCAAAATCATGAAGGGACATTCACAAAATAAATGGCAATCTAAACATTGAAACTTTTGTTTCAGACTCATACAGATTGCAGTGATGGTGATCCTATGGAACTTGGAACTTGTAACTCATCACAAGATTCATAAAATATTAGAATTGGAATCCATGTACAGTTGAAGGATACATCCATTTAGTCCATCAAAAGGAAAAATATTATAAAGACTATTATGTACAGTGCCAGTGACCAAAAGTGTCTAACATAGCAGTGAGTTGTGCATGATCAACATGGAAGCATGCAAACATAGTTACGGTTATATATGGAGGATGCATCATACATTCCAAGTATGTGCTCAAAACTATGAAAATGATAACTTGTAGCAGAAAGCAATAGCAAAAGATAGAGGATGAAGTTTTGTCTTCTCTTTCATAGGACATGAATGGAAAAGCTAGTGAAATCATAAAGAGAGCATATGTTTATCTAGAATGAAACAAAGCACGAATAGGAGGGTTGATTCACTATGGAAATGAAAAATGAAAACCCAAAAATCTTTATAAAGGGTCGAGCACTTGGGGTTACTCGAAAGCAAAAACCCACGACCTGTTTCTATAGTTGAAGCCCGTGACCATGGTCAATAAAAACCATGAAAGATGCTTGAAAAATAGAGAAAGGAAAAGAATTTTCATTTATTCTTTATAGAATGAAAAGATACAGAGAACTAAAAGCTTTTTATCTTTCTTTTTTGCAAATATAGTTGGAGAAATAACCATTTTCCTTCTCATAAAAAGAACACAAACGTTTTTATGTAGAATAGAGTATACCACACATTTTTTTGCAGGAATCTAGCTTGAAATCTGCTTTAAAACTCCATGAAGACTCCATGAAAATATCGTGCAAACACTAAATGTTGGACTCAATAAGCATAGCAATGGAGATTGCAAAATGAAAGTGAAGTGAAGAAAGGCCACGGGTTTTTGTTATTGGGGTTTCTTTTACCTTATTTTGGCCGACTTCATTTAGGAGGAATTTTTGCCTTTGATTTAAACCTTTTCATGCAAAACTAATACCTTGAAATATGTTGAGTTACCCTTGTTAACTTCTGCAAGGTTGTTATGCAAAATCAAACACAAGGTCGACCTCCTTAATTCTTGCATGAGTTGAAATGAATATAAAATGTAAACATTATTAGAGCAATCAAATTATAAATTGCTTTAATTAATGTCATAAAGATGCAAAATATAGGCAAGTCCATAGCACAAGTTAAAGTAATCCTTAATCGATTGCTTTAATATTTATTTAAATTGATTACCTTCATCACAAGATCATGCAAAAATCAAGAGGTGGAGATAACTGGAGTGCCTTTGAAGTTTTTAATTCATGCAAAATCGAGAGATGGAGTTTAACAAGAGATTTTGAGCCTGATTTTTAGTTAATTGGGTGAGTTTGAAGTCCACTTTGGTCAAACTGGTTGAGAGGGGAAGTTTGGTGTTGTTTGAGCTCAAATTACTTCAGTTTTGACCCCTCTTTTTGGGGGTTTTCATTTTTGCTTGTGGATCATCTTGGAGAAGATATTTTTAGATGCAGTTGACTGTAGGTGCCACCTCTTGGCACTTTGAGACTCTTTTTTGTATATAGTAGAAAAGACTTAGGTTTTTTCTCAGTTCTTGCTTCCTACTCTCTCGTGCACTACAGAGAGTTAGAAAGTTTTGTAGCTCAACTTCAGAGTTTGTATACAATAGTTTTATTTCTAGTATTTTATTTTTAGTTTTGCAGAAGGATTCCTTTTAGCCTTTCAATGAAAGTCAAGTGTTTTCCTTCCCAAATTCCACGTGTCTTTTTTATATGTTTGATTTAATAGAAATTTATTGTGTTTAAATCTAAAAAACTCTATTTTTATGTCTCATTCATAAGTGTATGTACACAATTTGGTTCAATTTCATAGGTCATACATTGTGCAGATGATACGTTTGATCATTCTAGTTGTGAAAAGCATTGTATGGCCTTCAAGGAGGGTAAATTTATCAAGCCTTTGTGTGAATCAATTATGTGGTTTTAATTGTTCGAATTAATTTATGCAAATAGGAATATTGAAAGGTCATTGTGAATCAAATTGCATATTCATTGCATTTAGGTGCATCACCATCTTACTAGTTTTAGTTTTTACCATTCAATTTAATCCTTCTATCCCTTTTCCTGCATAAGTCATTGGTTTCATAGGAAAAAATCAAAAGGGGAACCAACCCATAATCTGGAGATTCACCTTCATTATGAGCAACCCACGGGTTAGAAGGTGTTTCCATGTTACATAGGATTATTGAGCTCGTCATCTTTGCATTTGAGTGCAATCCTACATGTTAACAGTTAAAACAAAGGCTTTTCAGGAATCTGTTTAGAGGGCAAGGAGGGACAAATATGATGAAAAGATAAAAATGAAGATGATTGATAGTCCCGAGCTATCAAGGGAAGTCATTGAGTCAAAAGTCCTTGCAAAGATGAAAGAAAAGTATAAGGACATAACACTAATTGAGGGAAGAGAGCTAGTAAGGAAAAGCAGAGTGCTCTTATTGCCAGAATGGGACTTGGCTTCTGCCATTGCATTTGATACAGTGAGGAGGCATGACACTCTAATTTTTACCACTAAGGAAGAAGTAAAAATTGCTCTACAAGGATCAACATTTAGTCCACAATGAGACATATTGACTATTTGGGCATTGACCCCAAACACAAATAAGCCAAAGGTGGTAGAACCAGTAATAGACCTCAAAGGTGGATTGATAATTAAGAGAGTGTCTAATACTTCAGTTGTTGAGGCAACCACATTGGTTGTAAATGTAGCCAAATTCAGCAAGGTTACAGTTGAATCTTTGCAGGAACAGTTTGAGGCAAAGAGTAAATAGTATAATGACTTGGTGGTTGTGTATAATAGGGATGGATAGAAGATTGTAGAGCTAAAAATAGATAATGCACTGTTAAAGGAACAAATGCAATTAATGCAATCCAAGCCATCATTAATCTTAGGGCCACCAATGACACAGGTGCAAGATTCATCTCCACCAACCTCTCTAGTGCAATCACCACCTCCTGCCCATTCTCCTCCTCCAACTTCTACAAAAATGGTAATATATAATCCAAACAATGTACTTATTACATATCCTACCCCAGGTACATCAACTACAACCCCTCCAAAGAAGAAGGAGAGAAAAAATGAATTGATATAGTAGATGGAGGTATTTGAAGAATTATTTGGATTATATAATGACAGTGATATTTTTATTGTTACAAATATTTTGGAACATTGTTTATCTAAAGCAATATAAAGAGTGAGAAGTGCACACTCTAATTATTGTTTAATGTTTCAATCAATAAGTATGTTTAAGAGGGATAGAGCCATTGCTCTCCCATTGATGCAGACATGGGTCCTCAGATTGAGTGTATTAAAGAACATGGTTATTGGATCCACCCATGATCAAAATAAACTGCTGCAAATAGCTCCAACCTAAAAGGCAGTGAAGGAAATGACCAAGGATTGGTGGATCCCTTGGAGAAAGGGATCATAGCACTACTGAGACAATTTGATGAGAGTGATCTTGGCATTTTTCCAGACATTCTCAATAGTGAAGGAGGTGTCAAGAATTATGAGAAATGGAGAGCTCGTATGGATGCAATCATCAATGCAAAGGCCATTCTAATTTGCGAGGAAGGAGATGTGAAAATGGCCATGTTGAAAGACAATATGAATAAGTTGTCAAATACCAATGCATTTTTTGGAGGAATTTAACAAAGATTCCAACCAAATAACGGTGAAGTATGGTTCCTATAGGAAAAAATTAGATGAATTCATGACCTTCAATTGGCCAACAAAGGAGGACTATACAACACGGGACAACAAGTGCAACAATATCCTCGATTTGTAATCTTATCCAGTGGTGAGGTGGCATCAATTTTGGTCTTTTTGACATATGCAGTAGTTTTCAAGGACTCTAGGAGCATCAACAAGGGGTTTTGTCATTTTGTACACCAAGATTTTGTATTCACCTCCAGCTCAACTTTCCCAAGTCCACAAAAGGAAGAATGAAGAATTGAAGCGACAAAGGCATCAAATAACCATTTCAGATATTTTGGGAAAGCATCATGGATGTAACCTCTAGTTGTTGCTTCCTAGCCCTCTTTATATCCCTCTCTCCTCTAACCTATAAAATTTGGGTCCATAAGTCGTCCCTCTTTGTGGTAACTTGCATAACCTATATACATAGGCTATCTCTACTCAATCATGATCCTAGTCTCTCCTAACCCTCTATAGTTGTCTTCATGCCTCACCTCTCTCTAACTTGGCCATAGCCACTTGTATCTATGTCTCCTCCTCCTCCCTCTCTCTCCTCAACATATACATTCTCTTAAAATTGTGGTGGTGGTCATGCTCTCTCATTGGTTGATCTCATTTATCATCTTGTCTTTCATCCCTATATCATGTTGTTGCTCTCCTATCACCCCTATAGTTGGTTGCTCTACTACCTAACCCTCCTACCTCCATCTCCTCTTATGGGTGGTTGCCCCACCCTCTATCCAGGCTTGGTATGTCTAACAAGCCTATGTTGAGCCCACTAGGTATCATACTCTGGTGTATTCGTTGCATCTGCAACTGTTGTTGGATCCCAAGCCACTGGGGTAAGTTCCCCAAGCTCTGCAATAATTGTGACCACTATAATCATAGGACCTTAGTCAACTACCTCTCTTTGTTTTTGTGCAAAAACTACCTCTTTGATGGGTACATCTTGTCTCTATCCAAATTATCTCCTCACTTGCTCAGGTATATCTTTCTATGATGTGTACCATGCACCCAATCATATACCTCAAATGCTTGCAAAATGGTAGTTGTTTTGCATCCTCATCCCACATCTCGTAGTCTCTCCATGGTATCCAAATGAAGATGTCAATATCATCGATCTTGCATCTATAATACCACATATCTCCCATCCTCTTGTAAGTCATCACCTCAACATACATATTGTAGTGTTGGAAAATGTACTCCTTTACATTTTCACACAATGTTTGTGTCCCTTTAATTAATTGGACTTAATTAAGCTTCTAATTGCCTAAATTATACATTCCTAAGCCTTATTATTCTTGTTTTCCCAAAGTGAAACCAACATTAAACAAATGCTGGAACATTATTTTAAACACTTTGGAAATTATGTCCTGGATTTAGGTCCCAGGACCCATTCGCCGTCCTCCTTAAGTGCCAAGGCCTAATTTTTAATATATTTTTGGCAGCATTTTAATGATTCAAATTCATGTTTCAAATGTTGTCTTATGGAATATTATTTTCGGGAAATTAGATAAACACCTATAAATACATAACTATTTTATCAATTCAAACTTAACATGCATAATTCAACTTTCATATGAGAAAATGTTATTTTCAAGAGCATTAAAGAGAAAATTTATCAGTCATCTACAACATCAATCAAGATCATATCATCATGTCAAGATTCATGTGTGTTCATATTATGTTTTGGAGCTAATATTATGATGCAGGTTTCAAGCATTCAAGCATCAAATCACACAATCATTCAAGCCAATTCAAGCAAGATCAAGCTCCTTAGAGAGATATGTTAGACTTTAGTCCTCCAAGGGCAACCACTAAGGGTTTGGTGAGCTGTGACATAGCCTTTGTTATTCACCAAATTCCTTATATTTGTCATTATTTCATTATCAAGGTTTAATTACCAAATTGGGGTTTGACCAAGGCAAACCCTTATTCACCCAAAAACAAACATTTTTCCCTCTCTTTTTGTGTGCAATTTCGCAGGTGAAGAAGGACTAAAATCAAATCAAAAGAGCAATTTTGCAAAGCTGTCAAAGTTGTCAAGCCTCAAAAACTCACCTATTGAATTTATTTTTGACTTTTCGATAGTGGAATATGGAGAAATTAGGAGTTAAGATTCGGGATTAGAGGACCGTGAAATTAGATTTTGGACCCCTGTATAGAGACCCATTCGCCCTAGGGCAAATCTATCCTGGTAGGACACTCAACACCTTTTTTTGGTGATAGGTACACATCAGTCTCACCTTCTCAAATCTGCCTAAAAGTTTATGTTTCTGTTTGTGCTATCCTTAATGTCTGCATTTCATGTTTTGCATCACATAATTGAGTTCATTTGGTATTTTAATTTTATCTCCCAAAAGTGCATTTCAGTCATTAAAGAAAAATCAGAGATCCCCATTCCCATGGATTTGATTCACCTCAAGGTTGAAAGCCAATTCTATCCTTGGGAGAGATCTCTCTTTTTTCTAATGAAACTAGGAAAATTAAGAGTGTGTTAGGTCATCATTTCATTTTGGTGAATCCCTTTCACACCCCTCCTATTCCATTTTTTGATGTTTCACATATATATAGAATCCCAACTCTCTGATATCTATAAGTAATTGCTCTCATGACCACTATATGCTCCCATGCCCAAACATGTAGAAAAGCAACCCCACACACTAGGCTCACCCCATATTTGTATACCACCTAATCCATATCATGGTATAAGTGTGCTAGGACTCATGGTCCCCATGTGGTTGTACATGACATACACCACATGTTAGTGTTGGTGGTCTAACAAATGGATAACACCTCCATGAATAATTTCCCATGTAGAGAAGGGACATCCTCATTTTCATAGATCTAACCATTATTTTGTAAGTGGGCAGATAAGTCTCATATTCCTTCTACTCCTTTTGGGTGCCTTATGACACTAATGACATGCAATTTTATTTTGTGATTATTTATGCCTCAATAATTGGTTATGCATTAGTGGTGTCATGTTCATATTTTTTTTAATATAATTTTAAAACTTTGATCTTTGCCCTGTATTGGCAATATTTCTTGAGTTTTATATTTGATGTAGAATTTACTTCTAACATATGAATCCCTTCATATATTTATTTATTAATTTGCTTAATGACAAAACTTTTAATCCAAAAAAACTAAAGTTGAAGTCAATTTAGTGAGAAATTTATTTTCACAAAGACCCCAAGTTTTGGGTTGCGTTTAATTTCCAAATAACTCCATTGAAATAACTTTCACTTGTCACAAGTTCAAAGTCAAACAAATAAAGATAGGTTTCTCTATTACGATTTTGCCTTGAAATCAACCTTATTACACCCCTTATTCTCTAGCTAGGTAGGGCCTTCTTAATAAGAACTACATTTTTAAGAAAGAAATAAAGTTTGCCTTACTGATATAACTAGACCTTCTAAACGAGAACTACCTTCTCCCTTCTCTACTTGTGGTGGATAGGGCTTGCCTACCATTTATAGGCCTTTTGCCTATGGATAGTACTCTAAACTTACAACCAACCTTTACTTTATTCTAGTTGATTGGCTTTCCTTCCTTGGGATTTGAGAAACTACTCTACCTCTCTATTGACAAAACTTCACTTCATGCGATAAACTTAACTTTTCGACCTTCCAAAATCCTACCATCATATGCCAACTTGTCATTATGTAGATGACAATTATAGGAAAATAAGGTCAATAAAGAGCAAGCTAATATATCAAGATGGGCTTCCTTTAAGGCTTCCAATTCCACATTAGAAAAGTAAAGTAACTATAATCCCATTCAACTTTGCAATTATAGACTAGCCTTTCCATCCTATAATGACCTTACCATCTATAAGATTATAATCAAGAACAAGTAATCTTTTTTTTATTCACAAAATAGTATTCTCTAAATAATGTAACATACTTATAATAAAAACTATTATTTTTAATAACTTGCAAAAGAAAATATGGTGCCTCCTCCTTTGCAATAATTTGAACACCTAAAATATTGTGTTCAATTTCCCTTAGAGACGTGTAATGAGGGTGTGACCTCACTAGCTTTGATAAATGAAAAAGAAAAACATTACCTAAATCATGAGTTCTACTATAAGTAAAATAATTTAAGCGCCTTTTTCAATTCAAATTTAAAAAGCAGGCAAAGACAGCTATACCAAACTGAAGGGAGCTTTCGGCATCATTTACAGCATGAAGAAAAGAGCTTCACACATTCTCAAACAAGACCTCCTTGGCTTAGGTATGTATTCTCTCATATGCGTCTTAAATCCTAGTTGATCGAGTCAATTTTTTTTTTCGTAAATTCGGTTGAATTTTGTTTAACGAGTTTAAACCCATGTAAATCCAGTTCTGAAATTTGCCGATATGCTTCAACAATCGTAGTTTTTTCCCAAAAATCTTACCCCTCCCTGTGCTGTAGAACTGCCTATTGAAAAAATTACAGTTTACTTGTGCAAAGTTTGCATCGCTCTGCCAACACAACATAAATTCATTTAAATAAAATCCGTAGGATTTGATGCCATGAAGAACCCTAAAATTGCTCTTTGGTTTTATGGACAAAGGCATGTTCCTGCAAGTTAGATGTACCTATCGGCAGAATTATAGAATAGATTGTGTCAAGTTTGCTCTGACCACAGAATATAAATCTAGTTAAAAAGAATCTGTAGGGTTTGATGCCTTGAAGGCTCATAAACCCTGGGTTTCTTTTTCAACAACGCATATCACTGCACTGTGGTCGGAAGAACTATTGGAAACTTGATTACATATTCTGTGAAATTTTCATTATCTTACCACAGTATACATTTAATTTAAAACAAATTCCTAAGATTTGATGCTGTGAATAACCTTAAAAAGCCCAGTCTGTCTTTATTTATTTATTTTTTCCGACCAAGGCATATTTGCGCAATTTATATTTTTTCTATCGAAAAAAATTATAGTTTGTATTGTGTGAAGTTTGATCTGATGACATAAGATAATTTCAGTTAAAATGGGTGGCTGAGATCTAATGCTGTGGATTCCTCTAGAAGCCCTAGGTTTCTTTATTGATAAGGCATATCCAGCACTGTAGATTTTCCGGTCGGCAAATTGTATGATACATGTTCTCACCACACTACAAATTTAGTTAAAAAAAAATCCCCTGTATTTGATGCCCTGATTCACGAAGAACATTGAAAACTCTGGTGTTTTAAGCCAACGCATTTACAGTTTGGATGTTTGTTCACAGCATATCAAGAGCTTACCTGTACTCAGATATTGACAATCGAACAATAGAGGCAATGTTGTGTGGTTGCTTTTTAAATTTCTTTTTTCCTTTTCATTCAAATTTTATGATTTGTAATCTCTTCAGGTTATGGGCGGCCTTAAATGCAACGGGAAGTAATCTTAAGCCACATTTATATTAATACTAATCAATCTGGAAATGTGCTCTGTATAGATTAGAAACCATAGTATGTTGTGCAAATCTAGCTGAATTCTGCCCTAACTATAGCTTATATTATATGATTTTGCATGGTTTTCACATTAAGTATACATTTAGTTATAGGGAATCCATTGAATTTGGAGCTGTGAAACAACCTAGCTACCCTATGTTTCTATTCTCTCAGTAATACAAACATTTAGGATTTACCTCATTGGTTGCTGCAAATTAAGAATTGGTTGAATGACATATTATTTTTTGAATCTGGTTTGGGTAAAGGTTACGAGCTTCCTTTAAAACTGTCAGAGGTAAGCTATAATTACATCTACATGAATGTGTTCGTTAAACTAAACTTGGGCCATCATTTAATATATGGCATATATTTTAAAAACCAGAATATATGGTGCAATTAGTTATGTTTTTGGTAGTTTTCTTTTAATGTATGATATTACATGATTTGAAGACAATTTAAATTAAGTTCAGTTAAAGACTATCCAATGTATTTGAATCCTTGAAAAACTATAGTAAACCTAAGTTTATATTTGTCAAGGGCACAAAACCTTTTAGAGTGATCCATAAACCTTTGGGTTGATAACCCTAGAGTTGCATCAACAATAGATTTCTTAAGTTAGCATGTTTGAACCACTCTTAGTAACCTGCCCAAATGAATTTAATTGATTTGCAGCAGTATTAAATGTTCAAGAACGATAAGGAAATAGAAACAAATAGAGTACATACAATGAACAAAATACACATGACACAATTATTCTTTGTAGAAAATCCAATGGGAGAAAAACTTCAGGAAGAGTATTCAATTTATCATCCCATTGACTATTTCGGTGCTAGTACATGAATATTTTCTGATTTCAAACCATGTTGTCCCTCATTCATTGGGGAACTAAATTGTTCAATGACATTGATTTGCCTTGTACAACTTGAGTTATCAGCAATGGCAAGCTTGGATCTACTAGCATAAGAATTTACAAAGAAACTCTTACCTTTCAACTGAAGTTTGTATTGATTCTTGCACTTGAAGTATATAGCATCCCACAATGTCAATGTGCAAATAGGGATTGCAAAAAATTATGTCATATACTTATAATGGTACAATATCCTATAGCACTTCATATTGGTATGTTGGATGTAGATTGAATGCTAGCTTGCATTACTTGGTTACCTTCATGTCCATTCTATATTGTAGTCACCCCAACAAATATGGATTTGGGTGATTTACAATCTCCAATCCCAATTCACTAACCAACCTATAAGAGACAAGTTTTTATCGAGAACATGAGTCAAAGAGAGCATTAAACCTTTTACTTTTCACTTTGATGCTTCCATAAAATAAGTATGTGAGCTCTTGATCTCCATGAGAGTTGGCACTCTTTTTTGAAACTCTTCTTTTTGAGTGTGGCACAAAATATGTGTCCATCATCATCAAAGGAATCTCCATGAATCTCTATGCCCTTGTCCATGTAGAGGACATTTTTACTTTTAGCCTTCTTCTCATTAGAAGGAACCAACTCCAAAGGTGGATTCTAGCACTTCTCATCCAAATGATCATCTTTGCCACAATGAGGCTTTCCCTTACCTCTGCTCTTTGAGTTGACAATGGATGTAGCATTCTTCTTGCTCTTCCCTTTGTTTGCATCCTCGTTTTCTGGGACCACCATCCTATTGTTCATCAGTATACTTATTTTTGTGGAAAGAGTTCCCCTTTCATCCAACTCAAGGTAGTGTGCATGAGCACATGTCTTGTCTATATCTTGGGACTTGGCCATGAGAACTTGCCTTTTCAAGTGACCAAATAGTCCAACATATTTCATGAGCACTTCTTTATCCATGTTCATTTGGATTGCCCTCTTTCTAAACTCGTTGGTGTAGGCCTGCATGCTTTGTCTTTGCCTTGCCTCAAGTAATGCCATTGTGTCACTTGCTCTTCTTTATGGCATATAGGATATGTTGATGGTGTTTTTATGCACTTCTCAACACAGGTAATGCGTAGGTGCATTACCTCTCTTGAAAGACAATCTTCCATAATCAAATTGCAGAACACTATCCCAAGGTCTCTCGGATGTCAGGTCTTGACGATGCTTGGAATATTTCAATTGTTTATGTGATTTGCTGGAATCACAAGGCGGCCTTACGTGGTTGAAGCTGTAGGGGAATTGAGTCAATAAATGGAGTTTGAGAGGTCTGGAATTGATATGCTTTGCTGCAGGTTCAAACAACAGTCTTAGACTCCATTATTTCGTTGGATTTGGCTTTATAATGTGCAACGAACCTTGGCACAAGTTGACTCTAAAAAAGAAGAAAAAAGAAAGGGCAAGGAAGAAAGATGTTTCCTGGACCTGCAACTACCAATGAACAGTGATCATGGAGGTTCCTGCTGTGGACAGTTTCCTTAAACGGGATTTCATTTAATCAGAATTCTCACAATATCATTAAATCTGTGCTATCTTCTAGGGACTGCAGATGTTCATCATTCATTCATTATGGAAACATGAAAAAAGATAAAGTTTAATGAGCAGCAATGGAATCAAAGTCCAGACTAACTTTGCACAGTCATCTACCTTCAGCAAATGACCAAAAGTATGGACAAGAAAAGCATACACACAACAACTATCTCCAAAACCAGAAATAACATACTAAATCTACCAAGTCGAATCTGAAGATGCTAGAACAGCAAAATAACTTAAAGCAAAGCTATAACTAAAAGGGAGAGGAATCATGAAAAATATTGAGAAACCCAGAAAATACACCAAAATTGACTGTATTTGCTATTTATAATTTCTTCAGCATGCCTTTACAACAACTCCACTCCCTTAAAATGAGAGGAGGAGAGCCCTATTTATAGTTTTCAAAAAACAAAATGAGTGGCCAAGATTCGATTCTATTATGTGGCCAAGATTCATTTTACATTAGGGTTTCACCTACCCCAAATATATTACATTTATAAATACTTTCTTGTCTCTTCCCTATTTTGTCATCTAGTGACAACACTGTAGCAAATTTGTCTTTTAGTGATTTGCCCTCTGTTGTAGCTATTCTTTAAGGAACTGTTCGTCGATGACTGGGTTTCCCTCTTGCTTCTTCAACACGGCATACTCCATGAAACTCAGGATTAGAGACTGAAACTTCTCCACCTCCAAGATGTCAGCCTTCAAGATCTGGTAACTCCACTCATGGGAATTGTTGCCTAGCTTCTCCTAGTCTGCCTTATACTTAGCATCGTTCTCTTTGCAAACTTCTGATTGCGCGAAGGCTCGGGCCGCAAAACACATGAACTCGGTGGTGATTTCGGCAGACATCCCATCTTCCATAATCTTCAAGAAGTGGGGCTTGATGTTTTCGGGATTGATCTCGACCGCAGGCACTTCGTATCCCGTCATCAGTTTGAGGTACTGAGTACACTCCTCCCTGGACTCCCTTGCCCATTCAATGTCAGGCGCTATCCGTTCCAAAATCTACTCCAACCTTCTCTTTCGGTGGTTATAATCTCGTTTCTAGGTATCCACCAGCTAGTGGTCGTCGTCCTTGAAGGCAAGGTTCTTCTCCTAGACATCACTTGGTAGCGCGAGAATGGCCTCAATCTTCGGGTAGGCTGCATTGTACTTCCTGGGGAACTTCTCACAGATTTGCCTCGTGTCCTCGAGAGTTTTCTGAACCTCTAGGAACCTATTTGTTGCCCGGACAACCACGTTGATACCTGTGTTCCCTATGTCCAAAACCTGCCGAAACCAATTTTCCGTAGTTTTGTCCAAGTTCTGTCTCTTTTCTAGTTTGTCAATTTGTTCTCTAGACAGCAACTGAGGCGGAGCCGATGATGTTGTCGGTTGATCATTTGGAGACGACCACTGTTGAATATAAGTTGTCAGATCGGCCACCTGCTCCTTTAATTCCTCCTTGGAGATCTTATCTTGTTGGATAAGATGCACTACTGTGGCGATCGACTCCTGGAGATGCTCAACTTTCTGCTCCCTTGTGGCCACTCCCAAATCGATGGTGGAGACGTTATAAGTTATGCCTTGTTCCCCAACCATCGGCGTTGCTATTTGCATTGCTCTTGATCCCGAGGCATCCATAGTTATCCTCGATCTGACCCTCAGCTTCTTGTCTTTTCTGGTGCTCACCCGTGCTCTGGCCATGATGGCTTCTAGCCTTGCCTTGGGATCCTTTGATGTGGGAGTCTTTTGCTTGAGCTGTTGCTGCAGCCAATCGGGCGTTTGAGGTTCCTCGGCTGGCGGTACACTTTGAGTTCCGCTGTCCTTTCCTTCGAGTTCGACAGTACTGACAACCAGAGCCTTCTCATTCGTTCCTGCATCTTCCTTTCCTTCATCAGAAATTTGTTCAAATGTTCCATGTCCAGCGGGAGACTCGGTATGTAGTTGCTCTTTGGGTGAATCCTTTTTTTCAGTATCCTCTTCCGCGTTTAGAGTATCTTGATGCTTCTCGGGGCTCTCTGTTTGTTTACTCTCTTGGAGGAAAGTTTCCTCACCATGCTCCGGAGTTTGGCCATGTTCTTCAGTTGGAGGCTTGTTACCTTTTGTCTCCGGAGCAGCAGTCTCATCTTCCTGTGCAAGCCGATCCTCGGCCTCCTTGTCTTCAATCTCCTTGAGCTGTTTGCCCCACTCTGCATTGAGCCCGGGATCATTCTATTCTCAGATCAGTTCAGCATCAAGGTCCTCACTGGCTTCACTTGACTCACTGCCCTCACTTGAAGATTCATAGGCCACCTTATCAATTTTTCGACGCTCGAACAAGGGGTGTTCGTGATATTCAAACTCTTCATCTTTTGGCCCCTTCTTAGCCTCAAGCTGCTGTTGTTCATGCTCGTCCGATATCTGCATGGTCGCCTTCATCTTTGGTGATTTGGTAGAGGGGGATGCCGTTGGAGTGGAGGCCATAGCCTGAGCTATCGCAGCCTGGACTATTGGATTGGTGAGCACCCCGAAAGCTCAAAAGGCACATTCTGCATATACTTCACAAAAGATTCTGGAAGGCTCGGGGTTGGCGTTGTGGCAGCGATAACGAAAGGAAGGGAAGGAGACATGGAGGGAGAGGTCATTGGCGAGGTGGCGGCGGATGATGAATCCATGGGAATGACCTGCGATATTGGAGGAGACTGAGCAAGATGGACGGAGATATCCACCGTAGGTGGGGAGGAAGCAGAAGCTGGAATTGAAGCAAGCGGGGTGGCGGCGGTGATTATACTGGGTGGAGATCCAAATGAGCTAGATCCTTTGCTCGCGATCCCGAGGGGCGAACCCTTAGGCATCACCGTTGTCTCCGTGCCTCCTGTTGTTTTTCTTTTCTTCTTAAAGGGCTCCGACTCGGAAGACTTTCGGGCATAGACTTTTGGTTTGGGTAGTTGTTGGCTAGCCTCTTTTTTTTTCTTGGTCTTCAGAGGTGGTGGGGTTTTAGATGTCTCCCCAGTTGCAGCAGCGGCTTCCCCACCCTCAAAGCCACTTGGCTCACTTACGTGCTCACTTGCAAGCTCGGTGTATGTTAGGACGACCCCTTGTTGTTTCAATTGGGCCACCTTCTCGTCGATCCATGCTCTCGTTCGGGCTTCAACAGACCCGGTGAGCACACCAATATCATTAAGCTTCAGTGTATCCCAATTGATAGCGAGCAGCAGTAGGTTGGAAACTGTATCGTAAACTGGATCCACAATTGCCTCCTCATCCTCCTCCAGCTGATCAGGAATCGGGCATAAGTTCACCCTTCGTACATGGATGATGGTCATGCACATATAATATCGCAACCGTACCTCAAGATCATCCCTGCAGTTGGCCCAGGAGTCCTCAATGTTGTGGAGGTGGGCATATCTGCACCCCAGTGCCTTTCTGACATGGCCATAGGGATCCATTCGTGGCCTTGCTGTATATTGTTCAAAATTATATTCTGCCAACTCCCTTTCTGAATATCCTGTGCACTAGGAAGTGTGGACCTTATACATCCCTTGACCAAGGTTCATGGGGTAGACGGGGCCTGCCAGATGCTTTTCACTCAAGATACTGTGAATGTGTCGCAGCTGTCGGGTCAGCTCCAAGAGAATGATCCGGTTGTTTGGGTACCGGGGTAGCTTGTTTGGTTTATCTGAGAAGCCTTCGGCACGGATGTAGGTGAACTTTGGGAACTGGATGTACCAGAAGGCATATTGTCTGAGGAGGACCCTGGTATTGTGGGACGTCCTTCTATGAAAATCTCCTCCCACTGACCGGATTACGTGGGCAAGGAACGCGTCATTCACCTTGCAGTAGTTTGTTTTGAAATTCCTAAACTGCAACTAAGGGTACTTGTCATATGGCTTGAGCTCTGGCCCTGATGGATCATTAGGCATCATTGTCAAACCTTGATAATGTCGCCGATTGGCGAGGGAATACACCAAGTAAGAGGTCATGAAGAATTTGTTAGTTTTCTTCACAGTGGTAAACTGCTTGTGGAAATAGTCGCTGATGATTTCACCCCAATAGAAGGCGGTACCCTTACCTCGGAGGATCTGTTCTATGAAATAGAACATCCATTCTTGAAAGAAAACCGCGCCAGGAAGGCCCTTGACTCGGCTGAGCAGCGTTACCAGATCATGGTAGTCTTCATGGAAGTCATTGTGGTAGAGCTCCTGAGGGAGCTTCCTAGCACTAGCCCGTTTGTCCTTCAACCAGCATTGGTTGATGAGCCTTTTACAGTCCAACGGGTCCTGTTCCCACACCTCCTGACAGTTTTCCAAGGTGGAGACCTTTATGCTCTCGAAGGCTGGAATGTGGAAGGTGTTCGTAATGCATGACGGAGACATATTTGCAAGGATATTCCCCTCATGATCCACGATTGTTCTGATATCAGATTGGTATGCCTCAACACACGCCATCACCAGTTCCGGGGCGACTAGGGCCGGTGGGAAACCTGCAGCTTTAGCCAGTCCACTGCTCTTTATCAACTTGGCATTCGCAGTTTTCGGGTTCATTCTAACCCTCTGCGTAAATTCATCATCATCGACCTGTCCGATGTTGGTATCTGAAACATCCCTCTAAAGGGTAGTGACCCTGGACTAGATAGGGACCCCTTGGAACTTGTACTTCATCAATTCCTTGTCTTCCTTGCCCCTTGGTGGCTTAGCTATTCCTTTTCCTTTTCTGGAAGCACTGGAAGTCTCTGGGCCGGATTCCATAAATCTTGCACAACAGACGAGAATCAGTAACAACGAACTTGACAAAATGGCTAACGACAAATACCTGCATGTCAAGATTAGTTCGGCAATCACAATTCATACTTAACAATCACAGAGGCAAGATATTTCATCATTAGAGGGTAGTGCAAACAATCTGGAGTTCTTGGGCCGGAAATCCTTTGGCAGAATGCCGCTTGAAAGGGCAAAATGAGAATGGAATTCCCATATGCATTTCCCGAAGTTGGATTTGAAGATTTGAAGTTGGAAATGGAAGAAAACAGAATTCTAGTAAGTGGGTCGAAATCTATTTTGGATTTGGAGGTCATTTGATGCCCCATTTGGAAGTTTGGGCATCATCTGCAGGGAAGCCGTTGGAAACGACGCACAGGAGACGAAATTCCGGGCGATGGAATCTGGGTCTCGGATTGTCGTCGCCGGGAAGCGGCTTGGAGTCGGCCGTGCAGAACGGCGAAACGGAAGAGGAAATCCGGCGAAGGAAACCCGAGAGGAAGCTTCCGGGAGCGGCCAAATGGTTCGGGACAAACGAACGGCGAACGAGGCGTCGGGACCCGGAGGTCGGGAAGAAGCTCAGAGCTCGTCGTTAAGAACGACGCAAGAGGAACGAAATCCCGAGGAGGGAATTCCGGCGTCAAGAATCCGGAAGAAGCTTGGAGGAAAAAAGACCAAAGGCATGGGGTTCCGACGGACAGCGGACCGAGGTCCGGGATCCGGGAAGACGTTCGGACAGGGCCGTTTGGAACGACGAGAACACTACGGAATCCCGGGGGCAAAAGTCCGAGGGAAAGAAAATGGTAAGGGTTTTGACCGGGAGGCGAAACATTTTGCGGCCAGGAAACGGAGTCCGGGAAGCCGCAAGGCAGACGCCGTTTCAAACGGCGAGATGAGGACGGAATTCCGAGAACAGAATCCCGAGAATCGAATTCCGAGGACGGATTTGAAGGAAATTGTGAAGTTTGATTTTAGACGGAAATGGAGGGTTCGGGATCCGAGGGTCAGGAAGACGCTCAGACGGGGCCGTTTGAAACGGCGGAGACGCAACGAAATCCCAAGAAGGGAATTCCGGAGATGGGAATCCAAAAGGAGGGAAAAGGTTGAAAATTCGAAGGAAGATGGCGGTACGGACGGCCGCGGGAAGACCTGGGCCCGAAAGACGCTAGTGCCGTTCCGAAGAACAGCTGCGACGTGGGAAGGTTCCGAATCAATTTTTGGGCGATTTAACGGCGGATTTTCCGATTCTAAGATATGGGTTATGTGCGCAGGGGGCAATCTACTTAGTTCAAGTTTCATTTTACACTTTAACCCCAAGAAAATCCACAAATTCGCAAAAAACAAAACGAGGGCGCGTGGACGAAAAACCTACCTTGAAAATCCGAAGAACAAGCTGCCGAATGCGCAGAGGTTGTTGGGAAAGCACTTCGGAATCCGACAGGAGGAAAACCAGATTCGCCGGGAGCTTTTCAATCTTTATCTATCACTCGAGCCTTTGATAATGATGGCCAAAAAATCAGTTTTATAGCAAAAGACGGCCATTAATGTGGCATTAAATCCTCCGTACGGTTGCAGGTTGGGTTGGTGAACTTCCGGAAACACAGGGGCGGCGGGAGGTCCGGGGTCCAGAAAGCCGTCCCAGGACGGCCGTTCGAAACAGCAAAGCCCGAGGGGAAACCCGACCAGGGAAACTCGGAAAGGGAAATCCGGCGGAGGCAATCCGAAAGAGGAAATCCGAAAGGGGAAACCTGACAGAGGCAATCCGAAAGAGGAAATCCGGAAAGGAAAACCCGAAAATTGCCACAAATGCTAGAATTTCGACAAGGAAAACTTGGATAGCCCGAGACTTAAAATATGGCATTGGGGAACGTGCTACCCCCAACTCTAGGGCACAAAAAATGGGGTATGCAAAACGAGGCGAAACAAAAGGAACCAAAAAGGGAAAGAGGGAAAAGAGGGTCCCCGTTCCGAACGAGGCGTGTGTGCAAAAGGCACAACAAGATATAATTTATTATATTGAAAAAGTGTACAAAATGGGGATGTTAGGGGATTGGGGGTCGTGTTTCTAGGGTGTATTTTTTGAGAGGCCATTTTTTAGGGGACAAGGAGGGATAACTATTAAAAAATAGGGAAAATTTCATATATTCATATAATAACATCAGTGTTACCCCAAGTTTTCGGGACGGTGATAGCAGCAGACGGTGGGACGGGTCCCCAAGTTTTCGGATTTTGAGGGCAAATTTGGGGACGACAGGGTGACGGCTATATAACATATAGGGAAACTTTAAAATATATAGGGAAATTTTAAATATTCATATGATAACATGGATAAAGCATGCATAATATACATTATAGAACCTTAACATATAACATTTTTGTTCAACATTATTTGTCAATAGACTAAGTGTCTTTCCTGTATGTTGAATTATCATTTGTTAATTGTTAGTTATACTGATAACTGTCAAAAAAGAACACAACAGTTAAATTAAATAGTCTTATTGTATTTTTTGTGATACCGGTACATACTGGAAAAATACTTAATCTATACCAGTTAATGGGAGGATTTGTCTAGCTATAGGTATGGATTATGGAAGACCAAATGTAAACTGCAATGAACAAGGATAGGATATCCTACTGCGTTGACATCCCTATTGGAATTACTAATGAAAAGAATTTAGAACTCGAAGTGAAGTCTTCTAACAAAAAGCTGACTTAGTTTAGTTATTTAACTATGGAATAGCTATTTAACTATGGAACATTTATGCCTAACACATAATTGCACTTGCATACAATAAAACATCATAAGTATGGTATGTGATCTTGAAATTTAGCACTGACATTTGAACTAGATGCCATAGTCAATACAGTAATTTTAAGAACGAACATGTTTCCTTTAAGATCTTGAATGGGCCCTGAACAGTTAAAAACATAAAAGTAGCAGCTTTGAGTTACTAAACCCCCCATGATTGATAGGAATGCTGGGAGAGACCCTTCATGTACTCTAAATTGAATATTAACTTATAGTAATGAACATTGTTCAATCTTGTTGTTGAACTAAGACTGATGAAATATTAATGAGATAATGAGTGTTGATTGACTTCTTTAGTGATATACTTATAAAGAATATAAATATTGAAATGCTGGACACTAACTAATAAGTGGTTGTTTAGACAAATGATTCAATGAATAAGATATGACTTGATATGGTTTATTGGGTATGCATTGATCTTAATGAATAAGTTATTCAATTGAAAGCTTGATTTTGAACTAAGAAAATAGATACTTTGATGATAATTTTTTTGTTTATAGATAACTGGAACAAGGGAGCACAACCTTCTAAGAATGATAGTGAGTTGCATTAGGAAAAGAATATGCACAGTTATCATGTTATTGTTTTGCATGATCAGATGTCCCAAGGCTTGCTATGTAACATCCAATCATCTTCACAATAGAATAAGAGTTGTGAAATATATTTATGAGGCATTGTAGCATTGAGAACACGCACTGAGTGTTGGGTTATTCATTGGAATTCATCTAGTCACCTCAGTGCTAAACAAGTCATATGTCGATGAAGGAGCCCCTTGTCAAATGTTCTGATAAATATTAGTAAGGAATTTATATTTATCATAATTGATGATTATTAAGCATGCTTTGATGCGGGGAACAATTGATCGTCCCGGGGACGGCCAGGGGACTCCTAGAAGTCCCTTGGCCGTCCTCGAGACAGTCAACCGTCCCCCTTTTTTGGGTTGAGCGTCCCTAGGTTTTCGGGACATTTCTCGGCAAAAGTGCAAAAAAGGGGACATCGGGGGACCGTCCCCCAGCTGTCCCCTGGGACGTCGGGGGACCGTCCCCCAGCCGTCCCCTGGGACGTCTCGAGGATAGGGACGTGGCATTTTAGGGGGGGACGTGCCCCCGGTTTCCTTGAATAACATTGATAATGCATTTATGATATACATTATAGAGCCTTAATACACAACAATAGACTTATTAAGAATAATAATAAATATTTTAATATAGTTTTTTTTTGGTAAATATGCACTACCTAGGGGGTAGCTCCCTTTCATTAATAGTAGAAAAGAAATTTACAAATGCTCATCTAGAGCTCAGGGTTCATACAACCATGGGCCCCAAGACATTAGGACAATAAGTCCCTCAACCAACTCAATCACCAACACAATTTGTGCTGGAGAGAGTAAATCCCCATTATTGCTCACAAAGTGATTTTTTTTTTCCCATATTAATGAAGCGAGGGGATATGTCCATGCCCTCTCTAAAGAGCGTCAAAGCCTTTGCAGTGACAAATGTTTTCTTTTTGGTTGCTTCAACATCAAATATACCCGCAATGAGTCCTTCCTGTGTCGGGATGGTAATTTGAGATATTGTGGTCATTGCTCTCGGTTTGAGATTTGGAGTTAGTAGGTGTTTTGTGATTACCTTCGCCCGAGTCTGCCATTTGGTGGCCTAAACTAGATTAGTGAAGAACGGTTCATAAGGAAGACTATCATGAACATGCCCATCCTTCCATTGATTTGCACCTATCACCTTTTGAATCACTGCCATGAGCTCCTCTTCTTGGACATTGAAGAGCCTTCTGCTTTTCTTTTTCCAATCTTCAACCTTGCATTCACACACCACCTTTGTTATGCCTCACGTAGCCATTGGAATGCCTTTCTCATACAAAAGGTAACACTTCCAGAGTCACCATTTATGCTTGTGGAATCCGCCTTGGACATTCATGCTTGAACAACTAGATGGATATGGTGATATGGAGTTGCCCAGTGCAAAGATATACTTATCCTTGCCAAACATTTTAATATAGTTAATAACTTAATTATAATAATTATTATAATGTATAATATAATACAATATTTATTTTAATATTTTTTATATATCATATGTTAATAATAAATACATTGTGGGTGATGAGGTGATGCCCGCAATTGAGGCATATATAGGTCCTAAAGATTGTTAGATATATAGAAAGTTCTTCTGCAATTGTCTTCTTCTTACGGATTTAGCAATATAAATGCTAAGACAATCAAGAAAATTTATCTCCCTATGCTCAAGGCAAAAATTTGGAAGCTCCCCAAACAATTACAATAGAGGATGGAGATTTGAAGACGCCAACTTTAAAAGTGTGGGAGGGTTGTATCTATAAATAATATGAAAAGAGGATGAAGAAGAGTGAAAAGGCATTATCCTTTGGCATTTAGGGCTATGAAGATGATAGTTGGTAGACTAATAGAAAAGCCAAATCTCAACAAAAAATGAGATATTATGGTCATAGAATAGGTTATTAGTGGTTTGAATATGGTTAAGGAGTTGTGTTTGTTTGCTGATTAACCTCTTATTATAGGATATTTCCATGCCATATGTTTGTTTACAATGTACTAAGCTTAAGTTTCAAGAGTGAGGGGCCCTATAAAACCCTCATAAAATATATCCAAAAGAATAATAACAAATGTTTAAATATTTATAATATTATAAATAAATTGATTTGTAATATATTAAATTTTAATATATGTAATACATTAATATAATTAATATTATTATTTATTGATAAATATATTTAATATTATTAATAAATATTTATTATAATTAATGATATAAATTATAATATATTAATATAGAATATTTATTTTAAAAATGATACTAAGTTATAATATTTATTTTCAATACTTATTATACTATGTTCTTTTTTTGAATTGACATGAATAACATAAATATTAGGTATAGACTCAAATATAGGCAATGTTTGAAAGTTAAAACATAGACTCAAACAACGTAATAATTAAAAATTGAAACAATTTTGTGGTTCCTCACTTGCAAAGAACAACTTGAGAGTTTTGTCATGAAACAATAGAATGACCGTTGTAAAATTTGAGAGAACTATGAGAAGTGACATTTTCTAGTGTATGAGATGGATTAAATTAACCTTGTCATTGTGGCAATTCTTGTAGAAGGTCAACACCTACAGCCCAGCATTTTAAAGTCATTTGCAATCCATTTATTTTTTCAATTTTTTGCTATGCTCCCCCAAGTTTTTGGGACGGGGACGGTAGGGGACAGCGGGATGTGTTTCCGGTATGAGGGTACTTTTGGGCCATTTTTTTAGGGAACGCCAGGGGATGGTTATTAAAAAATAGGATTTTTTTTTAAAATATAGAGAAATTTCAAATATTCATACCATAACATTGATAAAGCATTCATCATAGACATTGTAGAAGATTAATACATAACATTGGACTTGAATTGATATTTCACTTGAGAATTGACAAACAAACTAACAAAATTCAAATGCTTTCATTGTCCATGTGCATACATATTATATAAGAATTATAACAAAATGCCCAAAGGCTCCAACTTTCAACTATAAAATGACAAAAACATATAAAATATATGGCTGTCCCTAATCAGCAGATGCAATTGGTAGGTCTGTACCAAAATCGGAGCTCGAGTTTGAGTCATTGCTAGTGTAAGGGGTTACCTTAGGCAATAGAACCCCAACCAAGTTTCTGAGGAGTCACTGAGTCTCTGAAACATTTCCGACACAAGGATGGGGGTACTAGGGTAGGGTCCATGGGTTCTTAGGGAGCATTGACTTTTTGTTTTTTGTTTTTTTTTTCTCTGATTGGCTATCCTTGAGATGGTCAGGATGTCCCTTGGCCATCCCCTATTGCTTCTTGAAAAAAAAGGTGTTCTAGGCATGTTTCCTAAATTTTTTGCAAGTTAGATACAGTTGGGGGATGTTTTTGACTTGTCCTTGTGTCCCCAAAATGTCCCCTATAGGATGGGGTCTTAAAATGGATGGGACACATCCCTAGGGTACATAGATAAAACCAAGTCTTACAAGTTTGAGCCAAACATAAGTTGAAGTACGATGAATATGATAGGCCAGTACAATCACTCCAAAATTATCAACAACTACACAACAAAAATTAATCAATAAATCTGACCCAAACCAATATGTTAATACATGGGAGTATTAAGCAAGATTGACACATAACTCATGACCAACAATAGCCCATTCAAAACAATATAAACTTATCCAACAACTAATACCATCAACAAATATGCATATCAATCTTATTGACATAAGACATAATAGAATCAATTATCATTCTTTTGTTTAGCCTTCTTAGCTCTTTCTTTAGCATCCATATTAACAACAATCTTTCTAGCAAGGTCTTGGACAATGTGCTTCATGCATTTTTTGAGCCACAATTAAAGGGATGCTGAAATAGACATGTCATCAAAATCTCCAAACATTGAAATATCAATAACTTTAGAAGTTTGTTACCAGGCACATTAGAAACACTCACTTTATTCATATTTGAATAACTATCCTCACTACTAGAGCCGACTTTCTTCTTTCCTTTGAAATTGTTTTCAACAATTTTTTGAATCTCAACTTTATTCTTGTTAACTTGTTCTCAAACTTGCAAAGAGATAAAAGTAAGAATGACTTCCTTGTATAAGCCAAGAGTACTCCAAATACCTTGGAAAATGTGCTTGTTTTTGCAAGTCCATAAGATCTCCATGGAAAAGAATAACTAGACTTTATCAAGAATTATAGAGGAAAAATTAGCAACCACAATATGCCCATAAAGAACATGGCACCAATTAAAGACCTTGACCCCAACCTACATAGACCAAGTAGGTAAAAAATAGGCCCACACCATTTTAGTAAAAGTATAATTAAAAAAGATTCTTACGAGACTCTTGTTTACCATAGACTAAACATAAACTATGATTAGGTGGCAAACAAGCTTCCACAACTAGTTTCCTACATATAAGAAACCATCGAAAGAAATTCTTTTTATGTTCAAGCACACTTGACCAAATGTTGTTGAGCTTGATAGTCCACATGGCCTTAGGGTCAATAATCCCTTAGAGGATATTAAACTGAACATGAAAATTGTCCACCTTAGACAACACATTATACACATTTTATGTAGAACCTCAATCAATTTATTCTCACAAGACCTTGAAAAATTAAACTACAAGTTGGTATCATAATTCCTTTGAAGGACTGGGCAATTAATTATTAATATTTGGAATATCATTAGCAAATCTAATGGCACTCCAAGAGATAATCCCTTTGTCATTTATAATTTGTCCAAATGTTTTATGCCTTTAGTAAACCACTTTAGAGTAGAGCATCCTTTTTGTGAAGCCAAGGTTTACCATTAATTTCTATAGACCACTAAATAGATTCGAAAAGGAATAAAGGATCAACATTAATTTTAGGCACATCCCATTCAACCATAAACCTTTTTTCTTGTGCCCAACCTTCCACATTGAACTAAAAACCAAAGAACCACTATTATGGCATTTAACATTCCCAAATAGGAGCTCAACAAGGCTAAGGTCTTTCCATTCTGGCATAGGTTTAGGATAGCCATTACAAATATTATGCTTGACCAACACTTTACAATGGTCACAACTATTTAGAGTTCTCAAAACCCATCTCACAACTAAAGAAACACCTTGCACATACAAAATTTTCAATTCAATGCCTCCATACTCTCTAGGACAACACCAATCCCAACTAACCACATGTCGCATCCTCTCCTCCTTCCCATTAGACCAAAGAAAGGCTCTAATTAGCTTTTTAAATTGATTTAGATGAGAGGAGCATGCCAACTATGCTAAAGAGAAAGACACAAAATAGGAATAAAAAACCTTTTGGCACATTTGAAACCTACTAGCAAATGATAGAAAATTTGTTTTCCATTTACGCATTTTTTAACCACCTTAGCCAAAACCTGTTCCCACATTTCTTTGAAGGATGGAGCTAGGCAAAGGGGATGCCAATGTATCACACTTGCTAGGACACCCCACTCCCAACCATCTTTCACAAGCCAATTAGGGGGATCCTCCTTCCAACAAAGAATTATAGATTTATGAACAACTTTAAAACTAGAGGCATTATAATAAAATTTCAATTTATTTGCAATTTTTTAAAAATTTCCTTCCTCAAGCACAAGAAACAAAGTAGTATCATTTGCAAATTGGCAGTCTAGAAGAGTTTCATTATTTGGAATAGTTAAACTTGTAAGAGCAGGACCTAAATAAGAATGTTGTAGAAAATGATGCAAGGCTTCAAGAACAATAACAAAAAGAGAAGGTGCTAGTAGACAACCTTGTCTAATCAACCTTTGGAGTTGAAAGGGAGAAGATAAAACATTGTCAACATTGGTCTGTGCTATAGCATCTTGGAAAATCACACTAAAATATTTGCAGAATAATTCACTAAACCCAAAAGATCTCATGACATCCAAAATGAATGTCCATTCAATTCTATCAAATGCTTTTTAAAATCGATTAAAACCATACGCAGATTTTTCCTAGAGTCTTTTACCCAAGTCATCCCCTCCCAATTAGTAAAGAGGTTCTCCAAAATGTACCTCGGCTTAACAAAACTAGTTTGAGTAGGAGAGATAACATTTGGAAGAATATCCTTAAGCCTATTGGTATCTGGCTTAGCAAATATCTTATAAGACACATTTAACAGAGTCATAGGCCTCTAATTCTTTATTAAAGAGGAATCTCCATCCTTAGTAATATAATTATCCTTCTATTAATATCTTTCCCTAGAGTTTCAACTTTAATTGCTTCACAATACAATTGCAACAAATATGGTGAGGTTCACTCCTTGTTACATTGATAAAACTTGGTTGACAGACCATTAGCACTTGGGGCTTTATCGTTAGCAAGAGAACATAGAACACTTTGATCTCTTTCAAGGTAAAAGGCTCTTCTAACTTCATTGCATCAACAATATTTACTTTTTAAGGAACAATATTTTTTTTAATTTCCCTATTTTTGATAATATCTAGATCAATGTCAATAGATATAAAATGATCCTGGTATAAACCCTTAAATGCATCTTTGATTTGGGCTTCATCCTTAGTTAGGTCCCCATTAACCTTAATACCATAAATTTTTTCCCTTATAGCCTTGGCTTTCATAAAATTGAAAAGAATTTTGACCCCTTGTCTCCCATCTTCAGCTAGTTCAATCTTGACCTGATTTGAGAACCCTTGGCCTTAAACAAAGTTTCACATCTAAGCAGTCTCTTAGAGTCTTCCACTTTGTAAGTGGTGGCTCTTTCCTTATTTCCAATAAGTGTGCATAGCTCTCATACCAAGCAAGAGCATACTTGAAAAGTTTAAATATTGCAAAAGAAAGTTGTTGGTCTAGGGACAATCGATGGAGACTATAGTATACCTCCATTTGGGACACCCATTAGTCCAAATTTTTGGCACCAATCTCACCATCATATGATTGGATGTCAATTTTGAATTTTGCTTTGAAGAACCTTTCTTTTGAGGATTCACCTTCTTTAATGTTTTCTTTTGGGATTTCCATTTTGGAGAGGAGGGCCAACATCATGCTTTTCAACTTGCATAACTTTTCATCAAAACTTAGGACTTGTGCAACATCTTCTAGTTTTTAGAACCTAGCTTCCCTTTCTTCTTCTCTTGCCATTTGAACTCTTCTCAACCATTCTTTGGATTTGATTTCATGTTCAAAAGGTAGCAAGCCTTTATTGCCACTTGATCTAGTTGTTGGCATGCACTTGCACAACCTATAAACTCAAATTTCCCAATCAAAATTATTGCTTTTATACCACTTGATCCATAAACCTTTGGGTTCATAACCCTAAAGTTGCATCAATAATAGATTTCTAGGTTAGCTTGTTTTTAACTACTCTTAGTAATGCGCCCTAATGAATGTTATCAATTTGTAGTAGTATTAAATGTTAAAAAATAATAGGAAATAGATAGAAATAGTAGGGCACACAATGAGCAAAATATACATTGTATAGATTTCCTTTGGAGAAAACCCAATGCGTGAAAAACTCCAGGAAGGGTATGCAATTTAGTACCCCAATTCTCTATTTTAGTACCAATACATGAGGATTTTCCAATTTCATGGACTTAATGGAGTTGTGTCTTATTTCTACAGTCATGTTTGTTCTCCTCTTTGTTCTCAACAACTCGCAAGATCCTTGTTCATTCTTCCTCTTTTGAATCAGCAATCTAAAAGTCCTTGTCTTTTCTCAACCTTTATTCCCTTTTTGACCATCTTGGAAAAGGGAGGACTTGTTGATTGGCATAGCCCTTTGTTGGGAAGGTGGGCGGTTACCTTGACAATGACCATTTGTTTAATTGCCAAGAACTACCCTCCAAGGTATGACACGTTGTTTGTGCTAGCAATGAAATTGCCACCATCACTATAATGGCTTGCCAATGTGGCAAAAGGATTGTGCTTCAGGATAAGACAAGCAATTGTCACCAACAAGGTGGAGCAATTTACCTTTAGGAAATTGGACACTATCCTAGTTTATGACACTCACCATAAAAAAGAGCTACACATGCCCAATACTTAGTCATATTGTTGCCTAATAGAAGACATAGTTATCTTTCACACACTTGTCGCACTCACTTGCACAACACCTATGTTCTCTTGCACAACTATGAAAATGTTGCATAACAACTAAGGTCTCCTGTGCAAAAATTGTGATCTTCTTGTGTAGAAATCAAGACTTGTAGTAGTTAACCAAACACATTTAAAAGCTAACATAACACTTGTAACAACTTTGTGAACACTTGTAGCATTGATACAAGTGAACTAGACTTTGCCACTAGTGTGCTTACAACCTCCTACAAAGGTAATTGATTGGAAAGCCCATAGGATCCAATCAATTTTTCATATCACAAATTATAAACATAGTTATATGGAATCCATGGAATTTGGAGCTTTGAAACAACCTAGCTACCTTAGGTTTCTATTTTCTCAAAAATAAAAACAATTAGAGTTTACTTGATTGGTTGTAACAAATCAAGGATTTATTAGTAGTGAAAACACAAGTGGTCAACTACCTTAGGTTTCTATTTTCTCAAAAATAAAAACAATAGTTTACCTGATTGGTTGTAACAAATCAAGGATTTATTAGTAGTGAAAACACAAGTGGTCAAACCTTTTCTTTTACCTAGGAAATAATAGTTAAGGCTATAAGGTGGCTAGAGAAAACATTTACTGGTTGAATAGTTTTTTTTGAATTTGGTTTGGGTAAAGTTTATGAGCTACCTCTTTTTTTTGAGGTAAGCTATCATTACGTCTATATGAATGTGTTCATTAAACTAAACTTGGGCCATGCATTGGATATACACCATATATTTTAAAGACAAGAATATATGGTGCAATTCTAGCTATTTTTTTGGTTAGTTTTCTTATAGTGTATGGTATTACATGATTTGGAGAGACTATAAATTGAAATTCATTTAGATACAATCTAGGGCTATGTCATTGGGTTTGTTGAATTTAATTCTTGAAGTTTGAAATTTGGTGCATACACACTTTAAAAAAACAATTTTTTTTGAGAAATTTCCCTAAAACTCACAAGGAAAAAGGGCTAGGGCTTTTCTTTAATTAAAATATATTTTTGAAAAGCATTTTTATTAGGATTTCTTTTTTCTTTTTTCTTATAAAATAGCACTTCGGACAAGTCAAAACACAATGAATGTTTGTTTTGATTGCATTGTTGAGTTGTGAGATGTGACTATCAAAGATGTTAGCTTAGTGATGATTGTGCACTGGGGGGCGGGGGGTTAGGCTTATTGTTTATAGATAATGATTGATATATTCGAAACTACTTGCCAAGTTGAGACTTCTTTTGTAGATCATTGGTCGTTTCTTCAACATTGGGATGTAATTGCCTTTTGTTGTGAGAGGTGGAAGTCACTGCAGTTGGTAGCTATGAGAGATGGAGACAGGTTTGACATTTCCTCTACATTTTTCTTATGCATTTGTTTTCTTCTCCTTCTAAGTCTTCTATTATATTCTTTGATTGTTTAGGTTTTATTTTGTAGATTTAGGTTTTGTTTTGTTTTGTTTTTTATCTTTTCTTTTATAAAATTTATTACATACTTTTTTTGATAGCTAAGCATTGCCATGGGGGCAGCTCACGTTATATTAAATTCAAAAGATCAAAAGATACAACAACTCAACTAGAGCACATGATTGCTCCTGGAGATTTCAAAGCCATTAGAAAAAGTAGGCCTTCAGTGACTCTTGAAAGATGTTCAATCTGAGGAGTGAATAAGTCCCCATAGTTGCTGATGTAATAATTGAATGTTTCCATGTTCTTCTCCAATCCTTCTTTGAACATAACCAATGCCTGTGTGGATATTTTTTTAACAAAACATTGGCATAAAAAATGCCTGCAATGGTGCCAACAAATTGCGACTTGTTTATTGTTGGAATGGCCTTGAGAATTACCTCCTTTTGGGGAGGATGAATCAAATTGTTAGCCATCATGTGTCCCTGGCTCTTCCTCCCCATCAACTGCACCATACTTGTTAGAAAGATTTGGTAAACTCTCTTGTCATGTAGGTGTCCATTAAACCACTTTGCCTGGCCTATAGTCTTGATTATGGCCTCCTTTGTGCCTTCAACATTCGTCTTGAACAAACTCCTTACTTGCGCTTTAGCTTCCTCTTGAGGACAGTTGCATTCAACCTTAAAATCTTTCGCTCAACCATTTTTGCAAAAAAGCAATGAATCCTTGGTCACTTATAGTGAGTGAAGATAGTAGCTCTTGATTAGTCCATTCAGTTGAGGGACACAAGGAATCACGAAGAGGATTATGTAGTTCCTATTCTTGTACCATTCCCGCACATCTTCAATTTCGATGTCGATTGAGTGTGAGGTTCTTTTAGGTGCAACCAACCTTTCCTTAGTCTTTGTTCGTTGTATGCTTCCACCATGCTACAAAAGTTTGATGCTTCCACCTTTGTTTTGAGTTGAGGTGACCAATCGAGCCGGTGTTAGTAATGCAATATCTCAAGATTTAACTTTTGACAATTTGGGTTAATCGAGAAGACTGTTCCTATTATGTGGTCTATCCTTTGAGCTGAATCCCTCATTGGCCAATATTTGATTTAATTTGTCCCAAGAGGCCGAGCTGTTATCTATTATTACTAGGTCTTTTTGTCTTACTCCAACATTAGCCAGTAGATCCACTACCTTATTCATCTCTATGTACGCATGTGTTATTGAAAAATCTTCGAAAGTTTCCAAACACGTCAAAATTGCCTCAATCCATGATTGGAGTTTCCAACTTGAAATCGATTTCTTTTTTATTGTGTTTACACATATTTGAGAATCTCCTTCTATATTTATCTTGTTAATGCCTTTCTTTTTGTGCAACCGAAGACCACTTGGCAATTTGTCCATCTTTGCCTTATTGTTGGTAGTGTCTCGAATGTTTTTGGATAGGGTCCATCTTTGATAATGCACCCCACCCCAACGGCCCCCATATTGCCTTTTGAGGCACCGTTGAAGTTCAGTTTAAGTCTTCCGTTGGGCGGGGTGATCCATTTAACAAAGTTTTCTTCTAGAGGCAGTATCAATCACTTGATTCAGATGTGAAGGAAATTCGAGGTTGCTCCATTGTTTCATTATTGCATTATCCCAATTGGTGAAAGTTACCTTTGTCAACTTTTCAACTCTAGCATTTATTACTTCTATGACCCCTTTCTCTATTCTGTGGATGACTGAACTTTCTATCTCATTAAAGATTCAATGATTACGCTCTTTCCGCAATTGCCATAAGACCATCATGGGTGATGTTATCCAGATTCCGGCCCAGAAGGAAGTTTGATGCAATTGAGGTCAACTTCTCAATGTTTTGGCGATATCTTGTCTTGGGCCATGTTAGTTGAGTTTCATGTGCAACCAATCTCAACATAGTGATGCAAAGTTGTAGTTGAGAAGTACGTGGTGTGTCGATTCATCATTTTGCTTGCAAAGCGGGCATTTGCTTGCCTCCAATATCCCTACGATGTGGAGACGATCACTTGTTAAGATTTTCTCATGCATCGTTGTCCATGTGAAGGTTCATGCCTTAGGGAGGACATACTTATTCCAACATAGGTCTTTAGGCTAAGTTATATCATTCTGCTCTAAGTGGAGGAGTTGGTAGCCAATTTTTGTTGAATACTCTCTTGATTTGGCTCCACACCGCACAATTTTGTCTTGCTGCGTGTTCAAGGATACTTTTTTATTTTTTAGCTCATTCAATAATTTTTACTTGGCTTCTTCGCTAATTGGGAATTGCCTAACATCAACCTACTCATAGTTCTTGTCAGGGATGTTGTTCATTGGGTAGATGCAATCCGCCAACTTTGTGCCTTTAATTCTCACCAAAGGGTCTTGGCATTCTCTTAGCTTTGCATAGCTTGAGAGAGGTTCATGACTGTCCCATGAGTCGCTCTAGATGTTTGCTTTTAGTCTGTTGTTTACTTTCCATGTTAAGTGATTTGTGATGATCAAACGACAGTCCCATATGAATCTCCATATTGGAGAACTGCTCATGGTATTTGCGATAGTTAGAATTCTACTTGGGTTGCTTTTGTCTAGATATTTGTTTTGAAGCACTTTGCATCATAATTTGTTTGGGATTGAATACAACTTCCAAACCAGTTTAGCCCCAAATCCAAGTTTTGCAGTCGAATGGCTCTATTCCAGTGCTCCCTTCAGAGGTGGTTTTGCATGTAGTATCCTAGTGTACCAATGGAATTGTTTTTTCTTAATTTGATCCTTCCCTTAAGAGTTTCTTCTTTACTTCCTCCAGAGTGGATGATACTTTCTAGTGAGTTGTAGGCAAGACATAACGTATATTGGTATAGTTGCTAGAACCACCTCAATCATTGTGATACAACCAACCACTGTGAGCCATCTACCTTTCCATGATGAAGCTCTGGTTTCACAATTCTCACTGAGGTTTTCCTATAGGCTTGTCCTTGTTGTGCCTTTGAATACCGAAGCCCCTAAGTACTTGGCTAAATTGTATCGATAGTGAACCCCAAGTAGTCAACAATTCACTTTTGCCACACCTTCTTGGTGTTGAAGAAATATATCTTTGATTTTTCTTTGTTTAGAAGTTGGCCAAAGGTGGATATATATAAGTTTAGAGTTTCCTTGATTACTTTTGCCTCCCGCATATTTGATTCTCCAAATATAGTAGTATGATATGCAAATTGAATGTGAGTTATCTTATTCAAATTTCTTGCCACATGAACACCTTTCCATTGCCTTGACTATTGTCTTTGTCTTATCGATCATCCTAGGGCTTCTGCCATTAATACAAATAAGAAAGGAGATTGAGGATCTCCTTGATGAATTCCATTTGATCTTTCAAAGAACCCGCATAAAGATCCGTTCATGAAAAGGGAGAAATGAGCCGTAGAAATGTAATGGAAGGTCCATCGAAACCATTGGTTATGGAACCTGATTTTTTTCAAAATTGTCATTGGGAATCTCCAAGATACTTTATCATATGCCTTGCTTATATCCAACTTTATCATCATGTGTTTTTGTTTCGTTTTTTTCTATTGAGTGAATGATTTCGTTTGCCAGAACAATATTGTTTGTGATTTCTCTCCTCGGGGTAAATTTGTTTTGTTCATTCAAGATAATGTGATTCAAAATCTCTTTGATCTTGTTGGCTAATGCCTTTGATATTATCTTGTAAATTGTGTTGCACAATGATATTGGTTTGAAATTTGAAAATGAAGTGCAATCCATTTTCTTGGGGATGAGTGCTACAATCATATTGTTTAAGTCTTTCACAAATTTACTCTTTATCTTGAAGTCCTTTGGTACTTCCCATACTTCTTTTCCAATAAAATGCCAACATTTTTGGTAAAAAGAGTTGGAAACCTGTCCAACCTAGGGGCCTTGTTCCAATGAAGTTGGAATGTAGCCTCTTTAATTTCTATTTCAGTGAATGGCATTGTGAGCATCCAATTGTCTGCCTTTGAAACCAGAGATGGGATGTAGTTTGTGATTTCCTCAATTATCAACTTGTCAGCGGATCCATATGGCGCGAATAAGTTTTGAAAAAAGCTCACAACAACCATTTCAATGTCTTCCCTAGTTGATACCACAATACCTTTTGAATTTTGAATCACATCAATTTCGTTTTGGAGTCTTCTTGACTTTACTGAATTGTGAATGAACTTTGTGTTTAGGTCCTCTTTGAGCCATGTTTCCCTTGCTTTTGACCTCCAATATACTTCCTCTTGAGCTAATATATCTGAATGCTCTATTAGTAGATTTTTTTCTTTGATAAAGTCTTCTTGAAACGTCCCATCTCGAATGACTCTTTCATTCAATTCTAATAATTCCCTCTCTATTTGCTCTTTTTCCTCAAAAGTATTCTTGAATGATGATTTATTCCATCCTTTCAATTTCCGTTTCAGATGTAATTTTGCGATGAAGATATATCTTTTTGTGCTTGACTTTTTGGGAGCCTCTTCCCACCATTTTCTCATTAGGTCCACTAGGTTATCCCTTTGAACCACATCTGTTCAAATTTGAAATAGCTATTTGTTGGGGGCGAATCCGTTTTGAGTTCCAATTCGACAGGGAAATGATCTAAGCATGATATCAGGAGGATTTTGGAATAAAAAACTACAAGTTTGTTTAGCCATTAGTGTGTGAATAGGAATCGATCAAGTCTCTCAGATAAACTGGAAAACCCCAATTGCCTATTTGTCCATGTAAATACATCGTTTTTGGGAGGAATGTTGCCTAGTTCGATAGATTCAACAATTTTTTTGAACTCCTTGATTGTGGCTGATTTTGTTTGTATGCCTCCACTCTTTTCCTCTAACTTCAATAGCACATTAAAGTCTCTGCCCATTATGATTTTGTCATCCTTGTGGATTGTTAAATGAGAAGACAGGGTTTCCCATAATCTATGCTTTTCCTTTGTTCTTATTGGGCCATATATATTGTATAGAAAAAAGGACTCTCAAAAGAGAAATTTCTTACCTTGCATATGATCCAATTGTTTTCTTCTATGCACGAGCGTACGACAACTTTGCAAGGATCCCACATGATGCCTATTTCCCTAACCAATCTAATTGCTCCGGAGAAAATTTTGTTCCAAATCTTGCAATGTTTTAAAAAGAGATTTGCCTCACTTGAACCTAACTTTGTCTCATGGAGAAGAATGATGTTAACCAACAATTTTTCTAGATGGGGCTTGGTCATGCGTTGCTTGTTTGGGGTATTGAGGCCCCTAACATTCCATGTGACAATCTGCATTGCTCTCCAAGGTAGAGGTTTCATCCCTTGGATCTCAACATGTATTTCTTGATATTAGTCAATCCCTTTTCCACCGCAGTATCCTATTTTTGTTTATTTGTTTTCCTCCCATTCTAATCTACTTTTAGTCAGCATTCTAGGGCTTTGGATGTTGATTGGCTGATGCACCTTGGATCTACAATTCTAATTTCATCAAATTCCAATTCTGTCTTTAGACCACCAGTATTTTTCCTCTTGCCTCTTTGATTCATCATTTTGCTTTTGTTTCTCCTTTTCCATTGAGGGATTTATGGTATGATGTGCACATGCCTCCACCATTAGGGTGTTGTCAGAGTCCTTCGTTGTTTTTGTTCATGGATCTTCTATTTGATTAGTGGAGTCAGGCTAGGGTTTTACTTTAGTCTTACTTCATGAGACTCAAAGCGATCCTCCTTGGCCTTCTCCCTTCATTCCTTCTCAGGTTCATGCTCGTTTGTTCTTGGGGCAATTCAATTCCTAGTGTTTCTTGCTTTGACATGCTATGCAATAGAACTTTTCTTCAATGTCTATCGATTGTGTCCATTCCCTGAATGGGGTATCCATATATATCTCCAACAAAATTGGTTTAATGTGTGTGACACGTATTGTGGCATAGAGGAAATAGCTACTTGTGTAATCTTTGTCTATCTCTACCATTACTCCCATATTGTCTCCAATCATTTTTAAATACTTCTTAGTCCAAAATTCATAGGGCAAGTTATACAATTTGATCCATGTAGGCTTTGCATGTGTGCAATACTCTAGTGGGTTGAAATTAGCAGCCCACTTTTGGATGTATAGTGTGTTGTTGGACATTTGCCATGGTCCACATTCCAACATTGTTGCACAATCTCATTCATTTCGAAACTCTACGTAAAAGAAGCCCTTTGACACTAATCGTGGTGGCGAGCATCGTGGCCAAGCCTTAGAAACCTAATGTTCAATTCGTCGCCTTAGAAATTGCTTTCCAAATCTTGTTATTATTGCTTTTTCTGACAGGTTTGTAACCAACATCTCTTTGAAAAAATTGATCTTCATTATTTGATTGCTCCTCTCCGTTCTTGGATTTGTGTTTTGTAATTTTTTGGACTTTTGTGACATATTTGTTGGTTTTTATTACACACTTTAATAATAAACATTATTTTATTTTATTATATTAATATTGAATATATTAAATCTTCATTTAAACATTAATCTAGACTTTTAGTTCTAATTATTAATATATATTATAAACTTATTTATATTTTAATAATTTTTAATTAGATTATATTTAAATTATATATATAAATATATTATATTACTTTATTGTTTAGCAATGTCTACATATATTGACAATTTTGTGAATTTATTTCTTAGATTAAAAAATAAAATAAAATTTATATAGGTGAATTTAATCATGATTTTTTTCTAACTTTATTGTTACCAAAGATCTATTTTTTTTCTTGTTGAGCTTGAACATGAACACAAACCTTGTGACACAAATCTAGGGTATTTAAAGTTTTAAAAAACTATAGAAAACCTAAGTTTATATGTGCCAAGAGCATAAATACTTTTAGAGTTATGTCTTTGCTGTTGCATACCAATGATTTATCAACAGAGAAAACACTCATAGTTAATTCAAATTTTTATGTGGTAAATCTTGGGCAAGGTTATGAATTGACTCTAAAAGATGATTAATAGTTAAAACTTTTTTTTGAACTTGGTGAATAGTTAAAGCTTTTCTTTTTGAAGGGTCTTCGTCAGCACTTCCTCCTTGATCAACATTCCGAGAACCGCTTGAAGATGAAAAGCGGGAAGAAGATCTTGTTTGTCTTACTTCCTTTTCATTATTCCTCAATGTCCTCATAAATGAAATCATGATTGTCTACCAAGCTGACTTGATTGCTTACTCCAAGGATCAAAATCAATTGGAGTTAATCTTCTAGAGATGTTTAGAGTGTGAGATTTCTTTGAATCCCAAGAAATGTATCTTTGGTTTGGAAGAGGGTAAGCTTTTGGGCATATTGTGTCTAAATAGGGGGTAAGGATTGTTCTTGAATGTGTCAAAGCCATTGATCTTATCTTGCAGCACAAGATTGTCAAAGTAGTTCAATTGTTCTTTGCAAAAATAAACTTTGTTAGGAGGCTGGTTCCTAACTTTGCAAAAACGACAAAGGTCATTTCCAATGACTTAAAAAAATGGTACATTCAACAAAGGGGATTAAGAAATCAATCAATTCCTTTGTAGGAATTAAAGATGCATTAAATGATGCATCAATGCTATCAAGCTTGGATTACTCAAAGCCTGTCCAACTATTCTCCTTTGCCTCAGTCTTCACTATTGCTGTTTTTCTCCTACAAAAGAATGATGAAGGATATTAACAATTGATAACTTTCTTTAGCAAGACCTTACAAGATGCTAAATTGAACTATTCCATAATGGACAAGCACACCTAGGCTCTTGTTAAGGTAGTAAAAAACTTCATAACATCTCATTGGAGTGAAGATCATGGCATCTGTACCTCATACAATTGTTCGAGATATTTTCATGTATCAAAAGGCATTAGGCAAGATCCAAGAGTTTGGCATGAAGTTAAAAGAACCTAGTTGGTTAGAGTGCAAGGTCTAGCCAAATTAATGGTTGAAGCAAATTTGGATGCATCTAAAGTGCATTAAGTAAACTCTGACCAATCTCTTTTTCCATGTCAATTTAGAGATTGTCCTTGGTATAAGGACACAATATTTTACTTAGAAAATCTAAGTTGTCATCCAGAACTAAATGACAAACATAAGAGAACATTGAAGCTTGATGCTTAGAGATACATATTGCTCCAAGGCCAAGTAATGTGGAGGAATGTTGATTGTGTCCTTCTAGAATGCTTTGATGAGGAGTAGTCCATGAAGGTTGTTGAGGAATGCCACCGATGGTTGTGTGGTGGGCTACATTGTTCAAGGACATGGCCAAGTTTATAAAATGTTGTGATCCTTGCTAGAGGTGTTTTGGTAAGTTGGATATTGGTGGTCACTGATTATTTTACAAAATGAGTAGAAGTAGTCCCTACACAAAATGCCACATCAAAGGTGGTGATTGATTTTTTGCTCAATAATTTTATGCTAGATTTGGCATACCATCCAAATTAATTGTTGATAATGCTATGTGTTTTAGATCCCGAGACTTTGTTGACATGTTTCCTAAGTATGGGATCTCATTAACACATTCATCTCCTTATCATTCATAGGGAAATTAGACAAACTGATTCCAGTAACAAAAGAATCATAAATATCATAGAAGCAGAAATCTGCAAAAAAACCCGATTAATCGCGATTTTAAAAAAATTTGCAGGCTGGATGATTCTTTCCCCGATTTTTTGAAATTTTGGTCAACAATTTTTTCCCATTGAAAATTGCAAAATCGCCAAAAAATGCATTTAAAACCTACAAAAAAATGCGAATAAAATCGTGTTGATTTTCATGTGAAAAAAAACGATGAGACCATAGCTTGTTGCTTACTATTATGCCTTGATAGATTTTTTCCAAGCATCCAAAGCTTGTTCGAAAGCACTTGTTTTAGGCTTTTAGCCATAGCAGCAAGGCAGTGAACTGTTTGATAAAATGCTTTGGTAGACATGTATGAAAAATGTGGTAGCATAGACAAGGCAGTGAACTGTTTGAAAAAATGCCTCAAAGAAATGCGGTCTCATGGTGATGGTTGCCAAATGCCTCAAAGAAATGCGGTCTCATGGTGATGGTTGTCAACACATCTCATGGTGATGGTTGCCAAATGCCTCAAAGAAATGCGGTCTCATGGTGATGGTTGTCAACACATTTCTTTGAGGCATTTTTTCAAACAGTTCACTGCCTTGTCTATGGCTTGTCATGGCCTTCCATCACCATGGGACCACATTTCTTTGAGGCATTTTTTCAAACAGTTCACTGCCTTGTCTATGCTATTGCTTACTATTATGCTTTGACAGATTTTTTCCAAGCATACATAGCTTGTTTGAAAGCATCTGTTTTAGGCTTTTAGCCATAGCAGCAAGGCAGTGAATTGTTTGATAAAATACTTTAGTAGACATGTATGAAAAATGTCGTAGCATAGATAAGGTAGTGAACCGTTTGAAAAAATGCCTCAAAGAAATGTGGTCTCATGGTGATGGAATGTCACCATGAACCACATTTCTTTGAGGCATTTTTTCAAACAGTTCACTGCCTTGTCTATGCTATTGCTTACTATTATGCTTTGATAGATTTTTTGCAAGCATCCATAGCTTGTTCAAAAGCACTTGTTTTAGGCTTTTAGCCATAGCAGCAAGGCAATGAATTGTTTGATAAAATGCTCTGGTAAATATGTATGAAAAATGTCGTACCATAGACAAGGCAGTGAATTGTTGGAAAAGATGACTCAAAGAAATGTGTCCTCATGGTGATGGAATGCCATGACAATCCATCGCCATAGGCATTCATCATGGCATTCCATCACTATGAGACCACATTTCTTTGAGACATTTTTTCAAACAGTTCAGTGCCTTGTCTATGCTATTGCTTATTATTATGCTTTGATAGATTTTTCCCAAGCATCCATAGCTTGTTTGAAAGCACCTGTTTTAGGCTTTTAGCCATAGCAGCAAGCAAGTGAATTGTTTGATAAAATGCTTTGGTAGATATGTATGAAAAATTTCGTAGCATAGACAAGGCAGCGAAGTGTTTGAAAAAATGCCTCAAAGAAATGTGGTCTCATGGAATGCCATGACAAGATAATGCAATTGGCAGCTGCTCCTAGTTATTAGTTATGCAATGTGAAGTAATTGCATAATTTATTAGGTTGACTTTGTAAAAAACTATATTGTAATTGAAATTTTGTCATCTATCAACATCTAGTTATTAGTTATGCAATGCAAAGTAATGCTTTGAGTTTGAAAGATGTGCAATGCAATGAATGTAATCAACGATATAAATATAAATTACAAAAATCTATTTTCTACAATTCATTGGTTAAACTCTTTATTTTATTTGCTCTCTATATCTCTATGCTATGGAAATGCCTTTCAATTTTAAAAAAACCAGTTTTTATCTCTTGTTCTACAATTTTTTATATGTTTTTTTTAAATCCGATTTTTTCAAAAAATCTTATACTTTTGGTTTGCTGATTATTTCCCCAAAAGATTTTTGCTGCTATGATAAATATTATTAGAAAAATATTGGATGTGGACAAGAAAAGATAGGATGATAAGTTGAAATTTGCTGTTTGTGCATAGGTAATAACTTGCAAGAAGGCTATTGGTAAGAGTCAATTTGAGCTAGTATACGGTATGGAGGCCAAACTTTGAATTAGCCTTGAATTATCAGTCTACAAACTGCAGTAGAAGATTGAAGGGGAAGAAGAAGATGCCATTTTCTGAAGAGTGCATGAGTTGATAGAGCTTGAAGAGACAAGAGGGGCTGCCCATGGGAGAAGTTTGCAAAGACAATAAAAAATAAAATACTTTTTAAACAAGAGGGCTTTTAAGAGGGAGTTTCAGGTCGGGGATCTTGTCCTTGTTGACATGTGTTTTATGACAATACCAACACAGAATAAAATGTCCAACGGTCACTCTATTCTCTCTTGATCAAAGTGTTCCGCATGCTAAGATTGCGTGAAAGTTCATGCATTCGACTCCAAGGTTCCTTTTATTGCGAATAGACTCAGTTGGTTGATGTGAATATGCTGGGTATTCCAAGGGGACTTACGTAATTGTTCGATTTCTTTACGCAAGCAGATGAAAGGTTTTGGCTATGATGCCTTGGTATTTGAACGGACCGAGAAATACTGAATTTAAAGGAGATAGGGATAGGAATTCTACGATCTATCTCTAAGGGTGGAATGCAAGGACTAGCTTTAACAATCTTCAAACCAAACTTTGTTTCGTCTCCCCTTCGGACAACTCTGACAAAGCTGGTGCAATCTTCAAAGGATGGATAAGATGTTCAAATTGAGATTCAACATGCGCACCCCTTCACGACGAAGCAAGTGGGCACACAAATCACAACCGAAGTTAGGTGCTGGGATTCCAGTTGACCACGCAGGGGCAGACTTACCCTCAACAAGCCTGCTAGTGGTATGGATACGGGAAGATTTGCTCAAACCAACGTCACATTCCACAATTAACACTACTTGCATGAAAACAAAATCTACTTTACTCTACTCTATTCGAATTGGAAAGACGAAAAGATCTCGTCAACTGCCCACAATGCAAAATGAAGTCACCAATCAATGAAATCCTTATATTATGCGAGTCTTACACAACAATCTTTTGCAAAAACTTTCAAAGGGAAAGTCTTTCTTTCCTTTTCAAACTAAGCTAACTCCTAGCTCTACTTTAACTTCTATCTAGCTCAACTCTATCTTTGATTTCTATCTAGCTCTGATATCTAATTATACAAATGAGGGGGGATACCCCTTTTATATCTAGCCCAGTCCAGTGGACGGCTTAGATTCAAATACAATGGAAGGCTCAGATTGAGCCACCTAAGCCCTGATTAGGGTTTTAGCCCTAAAAATCGCCATTGAGAGGAGTGGGGCAATGAATGCGCCCTCCACTCCTCATCAATGCACGTCGTCTCCTTCCAGAAGGTCATCGTCCAGAAGGGCGTTTCCCTTCTCCTTCTCGCTGGCTGCAAATCTGATGAACCTGGCCAATATTGCCTCAACTTCCTGATCCGAAATGGGAGGAATGTGATCCAACTGAAACTCTAAAACTGTAACTGTTTGCCCATGCTGGGCACAAGATTTCTTCCAGGCAACAAGGGCGTCCTGGGTGTTCTGTATGATACTGGAGAACGTAGAAGTGTTCTCGAAGTCATCTTGTGTGAAGGTCTTCACCTCAAAAAAGAATGGCGTTAATTTGTTCTTCAATCCATCTGCAGTTATCTCTTCAGAAGTCAACCTCCTGGCAAAGATTGCCTCCAATGTGTTGAGAATTCCATCTAAGATGTTCGTCATGGCCTTTCTGACCCTTATAGAATCTGTCTGTGATGCATCGTAGAATCCTCGGCCTGTGACTACTGAAGAGTACCATCCGACGAAGTCATATCTATCCCCCTGCTGACTTACACCTCCGTCAACCAAAACCTGTAGAGGTATGCTCATCAAAGCCCCTAAACGGAGAACAACTCTGGTTTGATAGATACGTGCCTCACCCCAAGCATGGTTAACTACATCCATCCTTGCCATAATATCAGAGGCTTGCCGATAGGCATGTGCAAGGTCCTCCATAAACTTTCCTGTTTCGACACGGACGCTGGCAACCCATTTGTCTGCCTGTTGTGCCATTCTCTTCAAATCTTCTAACCCACTGATTGATTCCCTAGAAAATTCAGCTGGAAGCTCAATTGCTGGATTCTCTTGCCCACAAGGACAGGACAAGTGCTGCACGTAGCCAATCAGTGTCTTGTGCTCCACCTTCAGTTTCTTGTACTTGCCCTCAACATAGGACAATCTTTCCTTGAGTGCTCGATAGGAATTATCGCACTCCTCTACTACTTGTGCTCCAGCAGGGCGGCCAAGTTCCATAGTTGTAACAACATAATTTTCGGGAACGGCCTCGTCCCAATCACACTCTACCCTAGGCACTGCCACGTGTAAAGTTCGAGATCCATCTTCATCTGTGGATATTTTGGAGAACTTCCTAGCCTTCTTCTTTGTTGGAGGTGCGCTGATCCTCTGTAACAACTCCATCTCAACTGCGGGATCAGTCTCATCTATAGGATCACGCTTCATCCTACCCCTTAGCCATTTTGGCACCTCTTGCCGCATGTCTGATATAACAGAAGGTTGCTCAACCTCGGCCTCTACCTCATGAACTTCATCTCTGCCATCGTTCCGATGAGGCTCATCATCATCAATAGGCTCAGTGTCTTTTGAGCTCTGGGCATCCTGATCTGAAATGGCATCATCCTCGAGAGCTGCCTCAATCTCCTGCTGAAACTGAATATCCGTGGCAGTCCCCTCATTTGTCTCTTGCTGATTATCTTCTCGGGGCATGTTGATGCTCTAGCCCACTAATTCTCTACGGGGTGGCTGACTTGCCACTTGCATTGTTTGTTCTGCCTGTAATCTTTCCCTCTGATCAACAAACAATGATACCTCCTGTAAACTTGGAGAGTTTGCCCGAGATGGTGTATGCAAGGACTCCTCAACTCTCAAAGGCTTAGGCTGAACTGGCTCTTTTCCTCTTGGCTCTGGAGTTTGATCCACTTGCCTTCTCTGCCTAGCTGTTGGTGATCTGTGATCTCCCATCAAATTATAGGTAAGGGGAATTGATCGTCCCTTAAGTCGGCTGACATGCCTCTCTACCCAACTCCGTGTAAATGTTAAGACTGGGATACAAAGAGTATCCAAGTTGGTAATCTCTGGCTCTGACCAATCTGGGAGTGGTAGAGGTGTATCTTTCACTATTTCGTAATCAGCCTGTACAACATTTATGTCTTCTTCAATTTGATCTGGCGCTGGGACAATCTTGCATTCCCTAATCATCACCAACGGTATCTGAGAAAACATTCTCTTTTTGATCTCGATCTCATCTACTGCACTTGCCCAAAAGTCTTCGATCTGTGCCTTGTGCCTGAACTCTTCTGACAATATCCATTTGATGTTCCTGTGGGGATCGTAATGGTGCCTGCTGGTGTGGTATGAAAGGTGGAAGAATTGGAGCTCATTTTCTGCCTCCCTAGTTGCTTGTAGCGATGGGCAGATTTCATCTGAATTCCCCATGGTAATTGGGAATCCAAGTCCACCTTTCTTCTTCTTCTTTTGAACCTTATCATAGGCAATAAGTTGCCTAGATACTTCCAGCATCACTATTCTGTTGGTGGGATACCGGGGGGCAATCTATAAGGATAGGAAGAGAATCCTTGCAGCCTTATGTAGGTAAACTTCGGAAATTGGATAAACCAACATCCGAATTTCTCAATCATCTCTTGTGCTTACTTGGATATTCTGTGATGGGTCCTTTGCTGCAAGGTCCTCGTAATATGCATAGTGAAGGCGTCATTGACCCTTTTGTAGTTAGTTGTGCTTGTCAAATGCAATTGTGGACAAACCTCATGTATTTTAAATTGATGGGAATCACACCCAATTGGTTCCTTGTAAGAGATCCCCCTATACTTTGTCATGCGAGCCAACATATAGACAATATAAGAGCCCATGTAAAACGTTTTTGCTCTCCTCACACCACGAAGCTGCTCGTGAATGTTGTCATTGATCAACAGTGCCCAATCCATGCGATCTTTGCCCTCTAGTACCAAGTTGACATAGTAGAACATCCAAGGTTCAAAGATGAACGCTTGGGGGCATCCTCCAACTCTGCTCAACATCATAATCAGATCACCAAACTCTTGTCTCAAATCCTCCGAGATTATCTATTTGGGTAGTTTTGTACGAGTTGGCTTGGGCTTGATCATCCACCTAGTGTTTATCAAATCAGCACATCGGTCGATTGTGGATGAATACATTCTTTCAGCCCTTTCTTTTATTTTATAGATCATCTTCTCATGAACTGGAATCTCGAACGCTTCCCCGATTGCTTCAGGTGTCAGGTTGGCCAATATCTTGCCATTTGGCGAAGTGATCGTTCTCTGCTCTGTGTTGTAATGGTGGGCGCATTTCATGATGAGTTCTAGACACTGGATAGCTGGCGGAAAACTGGCAGCTGCATACAAGCCGCTCCTAACAATATTGTGTGAAGTCATTGACGGGTGATGGTCTCTAGTCCCCATTATCCTTCTTTTGAATGCCTCTAGGTTGAACGAGCCTAAATTTGTGTCAGCCAACTTGCCCAACTTTGATGAAAATTTTGATTCTGGCAAAAAGGACTTGCTCAATTTCTTGATCACTGCTTGTTTGGATTCGGTGTGGTTGTTTCTGCCTGCAACTCTTTTGCTTGATTCAACCATTCTGCAAAAAGGCAAGAGAGTTAGAAAACAAGATTTTAAGATAATAAAATAATCACCGTTGAGGGTGTCAGCAGATTTTTAAATAAAAAGGTTGCAACACTTTTTCACTTCAGCTGTGAAATTTCTGTACTTGCAGCAGCTCTTGAGACTTCTCTCAAATTCGTTTTTCTCCTCTAAAATGTACTTTCAGCAACTTGCTTGCTTCTCCTAAATGCGTTTTTCAGCAAGCTTGTGAACTTGAACTGCAGCACTTCACAAATGTCTAGACTTAATCTCGTACCTCAGCAGTCAAATGAGACCTCCTCACAAATTCGTGCCTTCAGCAACTGCAGCCTGAGCACATCAAATCGTACCTTTCACAACAACTTGGGACTTCTCAGCAACTTCGTACTTCAGCAGTCTCAGTCACTTCAAACTTGCTACTCAACTTCCTTCACAAATTCGAACTCTTCCAGTAGCTTGAGAATATTTTTATTTCTCTGCAAACTCGTACTTCAACTTCAGAAAATGCTCTGCATTCAGCAACTTGTGAGGAGAATGAAGAGGACTTAGAATATTATAGCCAGGTCGAAATCCAACAGAGGCTATACTTAGCACTTTTTTTGAATTCATTTTCCCTCTCTTTTCCAGTCATAACACTTGTCATTCGAAGCATCAGAATCTCAAGCTTCTAGAATTATGAATTTCATCATCTCTACACAGGCTTGCCTCATCATATTTGTTCCTTTAAAATATTAAATCACTCACTCTGTTGAACAATTTCGAATTCATTTGGCTAAGTCATTTAATCTCATCTTAGCCTTGGCAAAATTATCCAGTTCAATCTTCCAACGAAACATCTCATCCATTTTACTTGTTTGCCTTAGAGAAATTCTTCAAATTTGCCTTAGGAATTTTATCAAAATAGACACCGGGTAAAAGTATCCATCGAAACGATGTGAGCAAGGCATGGAACAAGTTCAAACCATCTTGCAATCGACAACGTTCAATACCCAGAAGAAAATTCTTTTCAGAATTCATCGTTTTCATGTGTATCCGGATGAAGGGGTACTTTTAATTTTTATTATTTAAAAATAATAAAATGGCTAAGGTTTATTTCTCTTCACTCCGGACGTCTTCCACACCTGCAACCTCAAGTTTCTCTGCCTTGGCATTTTTCCTTGATTTTCCCTCTGAAGAATTTTCTCTCTGAAGAATTTTAGCATCACCTGTAGGCGTATTTCCCATTTTCTCTTTAGAAAATGCCTTTGAAAAAGAATAAATTTTTTATCACCTTACCCTTGAAGGGCGCATTTGAACATGTGAGCTTCCGTGTCATCCTCTACGCTCTAGCAAATATTTCCAGGAAATTCATTTCAGATTACCCATGAGGGCGTACTTCACCTTGTGCATCAACTTTCACTTTAGGCGCATATCATATGTGAAGGGGGAAAATTATCTAGCCTTAGCCCTTTTAAAATCACGCCACCCCTAGCCTTACCTTTACCCTTGGCGCATATAGCATGTGGAAGGGGAAAACACCTTGGGCGCATTTTACACATGACACTTCCACCTTAGGGCGCATCTAGCCTAGGCAACTTCCATTATTGGGCGCAAATAAGGGTGTGAGGAGGAATTTTCCACGCCCATGGTGACCCTTCACCTTCCTTGGGCGCATATTGCATGGTGGGCTTCCACTTCCAAGCGCACTTCATGTGTCAAGAGGGAAACTTCCTTTACCTTGGCGCCTTTCTTTTACCTTTCAACGTTTTACCTCCTGCGGCCCCCCTTGAGTGCATTTACCATGGGTAAGAGTAACTTGTGGGCGCATTTGCCTCGGGTAGGAGTAACTTGTGGGCGCATTTGCCTTGTGTAGGAGGAATTTCCCACGCCCCTCATGACCTTTCACGTCCCTTGAGCGCATTTCACCTTGATAGCTTCCACTTTTGGCGCATTTGAGGGGTCCTCAAGGAATTTCAATGCCTTAGAGAATTTTGCCATGCCTTGGCTCCATGTGGGCGCATTTGACCCCTGCTCAGGGAAATCTTGGGCGCATTTAGCATATGCCACTTCCATTTCAACCTCTTGAGGGCGCATATGAGGGTGTGTGAGGGAAATCCCACACTTAGAATATTTTCTCCCTACCTCAGGCGCATTTGATGTGTCTCCATGCCAGTTATCACTTGTAAGTTTCCAACGCCCTAGCCATGCCTTGGCTTTCTATTTTTAGCAAACTCGGAGCAATTAGGGTTTCTTTGCATTTCGTCCCGTTTTGAGCTGGAGTAGGCGTGGCTGTGCTTCCATTGACTTTGCCACCTTGTTCATACCTTATCTGGCACAGTACATACTATTTTTAGCCATTTTGCTATTTTTAGCAAACCCTAAAACTAATCAATTTTTGTATCTCCGTTTGCTTTGAAATTCGTTCCACTTGTTCTTGATGCTGTGAGTGACCTGTTCACATTTGTCTCTGGCACAGTACCTGCTATTTAAAGCCGTGAGATGACTTACTAAAAATAGTAAGTATTCAGATTGTGCTCAAATTTTGCCAGTAAGTAGCCTGACAAATGCTGGTCCCGGTGGCGTGCTTCGTTTTGACATCTTTGTATTTTGTTCCATCTATTTTTAGACATAGCAGGGGAAACCCTAATCTGACTTGCATGCGCTCCAGACTGCTCCCGATCTTCTTGATTTCTATTGTTTGTCACTTTGCTTGCTGGACTGAAGTGTTGGGTAACCGCTGGGCTGAAGCTGCTATTTATAGTAAGTGTCCGGAAAGTGGTCAGTCTGATGTCGGATGAGTTTGCATGTCACAGTGCCCGTGGGATCTCAAAAAACCCAGAAAACTGGTCAACGTTCCGGCACTGGCTAAAAATAGTAAGTCCCTTAAAACTGACTCATTCCGCTTGCATGTCATATCACTGCGAAGCTCTCGCAAAACCCATATAGAATATCCGGACATGCGTTGAAAATCTCTGCATGCAAACCCTAAAAATAGCCTCTGAAGGCTGTACCATTGAAAATCATCATCTCGGTTTGCATGTTATATCATCGCGAAGGTCTTGGAAAACCCAGATCCATTCTTCAGTCATGCATTGGAGAATCGTACGTTTAAACCCTGAAAATAGCCTCCAAAGGCTGAACTGCTAAAAATAGCCAATTGTTTGAATCCGTTCAAATTTCATGTGTAGGCACCTTGAAGCTGCCTGAATGTGCTGAAGTAGTTAGAATCCCGAAATCCTGAGGAAAAGACCTCAAATCAGGTACTTACTAAAAATAGTAAGTTATCAGATTTCAGTAAGATTTCAGCGGGATCTTGCCTTGAGCCTCCTAACTGTACTGCTGCACTTAGATTTTACCTTGATAGCTCAATTTGACCTCAAACAAGCCTGAAGGATAGAAACCCTAATTTCGTAGACTTGGCAATCATTTCAATCTAGGTCAAAAGATGGGACATCCTCGGAAGGACAAAAGATCAGAGACATAGAGAATCAAAGCCAAAAGACCAGAATGGAGCAAAAATTAGGGGGTCCCCATCTTGGATGGGGTGATGTGTGAAAAGGTCACAACAGTCCTCATGTGGAATTCCTAGTTAGAAGACAAGGGCAAACATGGAGAATTTGATGCTCCATGGGTTGCTCCTTATCCAATTGTTGAAGGATGTGGTCAAGGCACTTTCTACCTCAGGAGACTAGATGGAGAGTTCATGGAGCTGAGAGTTCGTGGAGAATTTGATGCCCTATGGGTTGTTCCTAATCCAATTGTTGAAGGATGTGGTCAAGGCACTTTCTACCACAAGAGCCTAGATGGAGAGTTCATGGTTAACACTTCAAACACTATTTCTTTTGATGGTAAATTTCTTTTAACCTATGTATATAAGATGACTTTTTGCAATTGTTGGTGTTTTGTCTTGTAAATATTGTGTTGTGTGTGCCTTTGTGCAGTTATGATCCTTGTTTGATCATGATGAAGTGTGTGTTGTCTTGGTCTCCCTTTTGTCTTTGTTTTGGTCTGCTACCGGAGAATTAATGGGATCTTGTTGTGCTTGCAAGAGGCACACGTCCCCAACTAGAGCTAATGTTGGAACCTAGTTTTGCAAGCCTCAAATTTTGTTGACTTGATTGTGTTTACCCATGTGCTATTTTGTCTTTGTATTAGCCCACCTTTTATAACTGATATAAGAAGGTATAAGTGGGTTGTTCCTTTGTAAAACTTCTCCCAAGTTTGCTCTATGGTATCCCCTATATGTTCGTCATGCTTCAATATCTTCAAAATGTTAAAAAATTCTAAGCATTTAAGTTATATGGATAATTTCCTTAGGTTTTGTGTGTTTGTCAAGATGTTGGGCTATTGGAGTTTCCTTACCATCATAGACTTCCTATTGATCTCAACAACCCACTCATTCCCTTGTTGAAATTCATTTGGTGTTGGTTTTGTAGCTTTTCATGTTGTTGAGATGTCATTCCATCCATCCCATGTCTAGAAAGCTTGAGTTGTGCCTTAGAAAGTTTTTTATCATTGGGGTGGCAGATTTGTCTCTCCATTGGGGTACCGATTCCCTTGCATCTCCTACCCCCACTGTCTCAATCTTTCACTAGTTATAGAATACTTTAAAGTGTTTTGGAGTCCCTGATTTGGTTCGCAATCAGAAAAAACTGCAAACCCTAGTAGAGCTCATTTTCCCTTCTACTCTCGTTGAAACAAATTTATAAATGCTTGCTTTTTCCATAGTAGAAAAAAATTATAATTAGTTCTTAACTTCTTTGTATTTCTACTTTGGTTTTTAGACATGTCAGTGGTTTATTCATTTTTGATTCGCCCGTTCTAGTAAGGTCTTTCATCATTTCATTGATATAGTCATGTACTTTTTCCAGGTTTTGGAGTTACTCTTACACTTCTACTTGCTATTATAACTTGAGGTTGAACTGTCTTGGTCATTGTTGACATTAATGAAATATATTTTTCTCATTGAACACGTGAACTTGAATAGTGCCTCCAACCGTGTTCCTCACACTTTTGGTAACTTTCAGGGCACAGGGATAGTTATATTCCTGGCATGGAAACTGTAATTGCTACAACTAGTGGTTACAGAGGGAGAGAAAAAGCCAAGCTCATTGAATTAATCATTGAAACTGGCGCAACATACACTGGTAGCCTCACAAAGAGCAACACACATGTGGTATGGTGTTGACTTTTGGAACTGAACATGTATCTATTGATTATATTTATTCTACTACAAGTTGTTGGATTTTATTTAAGTTGTAAAGGATTTATGGAGATATTTGAACTTGATGCAGATGCTAACACTTTTCCATGTAAACAAATTTTGTTTTACAGGTTTGCTGGGAATTTCAAGGACCTAGATTTGCACTGGCAAAAAAACTCAGGCTAACTGTAGTTAACCATAAGTGGTTTGAAGAATGTTTGCAGGCAGGAAGGCATCTTACCGAGAGTCCTTACATTATGTGCTGGTAAAGCTGATAGACTTAAATCCCAGGATGAAATGCATTTTTTCTCAAAGTGAAGGCTTCCACAGTCCACATTCTATTAACAAATTAAATTCTAGATATATCCTGTTTTTCCATCAATTGATCCATTGTCAGGAGAAAGCGTGTTGATTGATACAATCCAAAATGCCACCTTATCTGATTTATAATATCCAGATCATATCTATAATTTTATTTGTTAATTCATTTTATCCACAATTCCAGCCTGTAGGTTTCTCATTTGTGTACTTTGAAATCTCTGAGTCTGGTCTTTGAATATACTCACAAAGGATATGCTTTGCAATATGATGAAACACTGGCCTTTACTCTTATACTTTTATGCTTTTTCTTTCAGTTGATTCCAATCTACCTTGCATCCTCTTCTGTGGCTATGCATCATCCTTATATTTTCAAACATGGAGAAGCCCATCTGCAGTTTCTAAAGCTCTCTGTCACTTTAAAACTGTTGAATTGTATAACCTCAATGAATTAGTGAAGCTTGTTTTAGCTAGAGAATTTAATGCAAGTCTTTCCTGAGCATGCAACCTTGGCTTTTTTAGTGGGAGTAGGTGATGAAAGTTACTTGGACCACAAGGCAAGAAGGAATCTTGTAAATAATTCTTTAAATCTATGAAAAATAACCATTTGGGAAATTGAAGGTAGAGTTTTCCCACAATATGAAACAATGTAATCTATAGGAGCCTGGTTTAACAGCCAAAATATGGTTAAATCACAGAAATACTCTTTGAAATATTGAGAAGTGATGCTCTTAGAGATGTTGTCATTCCTTTTTGTTTGTGTATCTTTTTCAACTAGTTTGGTTCATGTGTTCGTCTTGAATAAATATTCAGAGAGAGAACGCTGTGTGCTTACATTTCTGAATAGAAACATTGATGCTTATCTAACTCACATATCTGAAGAGAAAACATTGATGGCCTCTGATTTAAGTTTAGTTAACAGTAAGAAGTAGACTTTGTGCAAACAAAATGTAAACTTGTTTTCATTAATGCATGGTGTAATATTTATACAAGTTTTAAAATTTGCTTGCCCATTTGTGAACAACATTTAAGTTAGCTTCAGGTGGTCTGTCATGTTGATAAGATGCTTTTAACTTTGTTTTATGGGGGATTAAAACTTTGGATAAAATGCAGTGGTCGAGAGGTAGGGCCTTTATCATGGGAACCTCCTGTACTTGCAGAAGTGACTAGACAAAAGAGAGGGCCTTTGTCTGATGACGAGGCCTCTTTAACATCTGATTCTTCAATACCAATTCTCTACAGGGGATCTCCATTAAAAATGCTGGGAAACTGCTTTAAGAGTCCCAAAGTTGCAGTAAGATCATATAATAATAATGAAGAGGTAAATTTTCTTTTCCCAGTGTTTTGAAGGGAATTTGCTATGAGCCTATGAACAATACTGGTATATGCTTGAAGGCCAAAGCTTGATATTTTAATTTCCTTCTGGGGTGTAATAATGCAGAATAGTACACCTATCTTGAGAAGAAGAAATAACCAAGTGCAGCATAAACAGGTAAATACTTGACTTGATGCACACAAGAAACCTTTGTTATGTAATTCTTGGAGGGATCACAAAGCTTGAACTCTGTTCTGTTCCATTTGTCACCGAACTGACAGTTTTATTTGGTGGCTGCTTCTGTAACTAGCCTTTACAGGATTTGACTAATAAATCATATAATCAGAAGGCTCAAATTGAAGACACGAGTTGTTCAACTTCAAAGCAAAATATGGAGAAACAAAGAAGAAAAACTCGTCGTCTAGTGAAAAAATCAGACTATGGTAGCATTTTGAATTATTTCACACCTTTTGAGGATGACATAGGAGAACCTATTGGTACTCGTAATGTTGTTGAGGATAAAGAAAGAAGTGATTTCAAAAACTCAGGGATTGTACCTGAACCAGGTCATGGGTCTTCCCCTCCAGAAGATTGTATTGAAATTATCTACTGTACATCTACAGGAAGTAGAAAAAATTCAATTAAAGGGCATACATACGAATCTACAGTTGACATGGATATAGATATTGAAGATGTTGGGAAACCTTTGTCTCCTAAACCATCAGATCATAACTTTTCTAATGAGGTAGTGTGTCCAATATGTTTGACTGAAGCCAGTGAATCGAGGGGAATTCTACCATGTGGCCATCATTTCTGCTTAGAATGCATCATCAAATGGGCTAAAATAGTGGTAAACCGTATTACTTTCCACTCTATGTTTTAAGCCATACTTTCATTGTCATGATTATTTTTTTGAGGCTGCCTCTATATTTAATGGTTGCTTTGTTAAGTTTTGATCCACAAACCCTTTGATCTTTGCTTGTGGGATGTGTTACAATACATCATAATTTATTTCAGTTAATTAAAATTCTTCATACAAAAACAGAATACCCAGTGAACAGTAAATTTCTAGGCTCATTTTATGTCCTGGTTATTTTACAGGTCTCCCAGAAAAAGAAACCACCTTGCCCTGTATGTAAGGAAATCTTTGGATTTATTTTTAAGAATCAGGCTGATTGTAATGATCAAAAAATCTATTCTCAGACTCTCCCAGAGTTTACTGATGATAATATATATATAGTTGGTGAGGATGGTCTGGAAACTAATCTGCAACTCCCAGTGGTAAACTTTCTACTTAGTCGAGTAGTCAAATGCTCCTAAACAATAACGTTTTCAGTGAAATGGTAAGAATTAACTACAGATTTGTTGTTTGCATTTAGCAGAATTTACAATGCAATATATGTGGGAGTGGGGATACAGAGGAACTTCTCCTAAAATGCCATCGTTGTGGAAGGAGAGCTGCTCATGCATTTTGTTTGGATCCACCTTTGCCTCCAGTTTCTGATGTGCCATGGACATGTGCTCCTTGTATTTCAGGAAGAAGGCTGGTTTATGAATTTCTTTAGGTACAGCTAATGCAAGAAGTAATTCTATTTAAATGAATAATAATTTATGATATATGATGTTATTTAGATTTTAAATCACAAAGTCTTGCTAATTCTATGTAGAATATTATTTTTAGATAACTTATATGCCCTTTGACACCATCAAGTAGCTATGGTACATAACGTGATGTCAATGAAGCAGGTTTTAACAACGTAAGTTCAAAAGCTTGGAGTTGTAGAGGAAGGCCTTCATAACACAAATCGATTTGGCTTGGTGCGCATGATGTATGAAACGTAACAATTTTTAGTACCTGCCAAAGGCAGGTAACTATCGCAATCTAAATTGCTTAACAGGGGGAATACAAATGAAAAGCAAGAATTTTTTTATGGAAAGTAAATATTTGTCTTTTGCAAAGTTAATAGCATTGAAAGATGCAAACTTTTTAACAATTTCTTTTTAGAAAATTAATTATTGACAATCTGATTGGCTGAGGAAGTGAGTCATTTTTTGGGCTTTCACGTTGTTTGAGAAAACGGGTGCTTATAAAATAATAAACTATTAACAAACTAAATATAGTGTACAGATATCTGATTGGATGTCCATGTTGCAGGATTAAAATAATAAAATATTAAAAAATTAAATATATTATACTGATATCTGATTCGATGTCCCTGTTGCAGGACTATTCAAAATATGTAATAATATTTTCTGTCTTGTCTGGTGCCGAAGGGGAAAATGTAGTACATTACTACTGTTGTGCAGGGAACATAGGGGTACTTGTTACATTTATTCTACTGACATCTATGACAAGAGGAGTCATATCTGTTTCAGTATACAGGTTGTCAGCTACAGATTTCTTCACGACTGCAATCTCCCCTTGAAAGACATTTTTTTCTGCTTCTTCACAGAGGAATGCTTATTTATTTTTCTTCTTTTCCCTTTCTCCTTGAAACCAACATGGGAGCCATGGACAAACTACAAAATGGTTACAGTAAGGAACATTTTTTTCTTTTTTCTTTTATAGCTTAGATTTGAAACTGGTTATAGATTATATTAATATATCATCATCCCTGTTACTAGTTTTTAAGAGGATTCCCATTATACAACAATAGCCTGCACAAACCTCCATAAGCACTTGCCTCAGGAATGGCTTTACAAAGTGCCACTTTAGGCACAGGCACAATTGCTACCCCTTTGGCAGCCTACAGACCCACAACAAGCATTAATAGCAAGAGTAAGGGGACCAATGTAATGCAGTCTGCAAATAGATATGCCCTCAGCTCTGCATTTGTAAATGGTGGTGCTTGTTTGTCACCTCACACAGATGTAAGAGGCCCTCCAAGATATACACTGAAAGTCTCTTCCAGTCAAGCATACATTTGGAGAGATTGCGGGTTTTTGATATACACTTACAATTATTTCTGTGTCTGAATTGTTTTGTGATTAGTGTTCTGTTTTATTTTATTTTCTAGTTTGGATTTGGTACTTTCAATGAAGGTATATTTACAATGATAGAAGCCATGGGCAAGCATATATGACGACAGTTTTATTTATTGCTATATTTGTCATGATGTAGTGAACTCCCCATTTTTTGGTTAAGCGTGAAGCACAAAATTATGAATGCCTGTCTTTACCATGTTATTAAGTAGGTCAAACAATTCTGCATTCTATCTGGCACTTCTGGAGATACTTCTAAGATTTGCCTATATTTTAATGAACTCCCGGACGAGGGCTGAAAGAACAGAGGTAAAATGATGTATACATCTTTTGAATTTGAGCCAGTCAGACTCCAAGCCCAAACCTTAAAATGACAGTTATTATGATACCTTGTTTCAAGTCTCCACTTCAAAGAAAATATAGCTGTAAACCCAATTTTCCAGAGTACGAGATAGATAAGTTTGATTGTTTGGGAATTTGATCCAGAAATAGTCTCTGAGTTTTGAACATCCTCTGTTTTGCATTGGAGCTTGCATAATTAATATGAACTAGGTATGGGACTGTACAAATTTATCTTCATCAAAGCAATCCACTAAGCTTCGATTATCCCTGCAAAATTGGAAACAGTGATTCAAACTCTATTAAAGGATAAACTATCCTTGTGTGAAAAAAACCACATTATAGGTCATCTACCATTATTATTTGGGGATTGTAAATTGTAATGTGACAGGAGTAGGACATCACTTTGAAAATTATGTTATAACACAATGATTTTATTGGTAGTCTAGTTCCTTTTGATTGAATCTGAATCAGATTCCTCTTTTGAATATTTGATTGACACAGTTGGAGAGCATACTCTTTGCATCAATGACTGCCTTTACTAATGCAAGGCCTGATGGACATAAAAAATTTTAGACAACCAAAATAAATATTTACCTAAATCAGTATTTGATAATTCCCTCTCAATTTTTGTATAAACTTGGCCACTATATCGGTACAAAAAGAAAAATGTATGAGAAATATTTATGTGGGGGGAAAATAGAAGATTTTATGTTATTTTAGATATGAAATAGATCAATCAAGATGATGATTGGATCTACCTTCATGACTTCATTCTTTGAGAAAGCAAACCAATTAAGTTGAATGATGATAAAGATTTCAATATTCCTTTGATGGTTTCCTTTCACATAAAACACATGGATAGGAATGGTGATTAACTTTAAAGTCGGTAATACAAGGGAGCCACCAAAGTATTGGCATAAACAAAGAGTGTACATAGTACATACCGGTGTAACCTACACAAGTTGAAAAACTTAAGTGAACTTGAATTCTATTGAAGTCAAGGGAACTTTGAAATATATTGTACATAAACAGTTTTGAATCCTGACCTTTTTTACTATCTTTTCTTAAATGCACTATTTTTGATACATACAATACGCTAGGTTTAGATGATTACATATAATATTAACTAGAGTGACAACTCTTTGTTGTTACACCTAATTGTCAATATGTATATAGCAATATGAACATCAGATAATATTTTTTAATGGAATGTTTGCCTTATGGGGAACAACGAGTATTGGCCAACTTGACATTTTAACACCTAGTCTAATCCCTTGCAATGTGCAATATGTATCTAATGACATAAATATCATAGAATGTTTTGTGAGGGAATCTCACCTCATTGGGGACATTGAGTTTTCCCAAGAGAGAGTTGCATTATGTATCCAAAAGAGATGTTAAATATGAAGTTGGCACACATAGGCTCTCTTAGTGTTTGAAATTGTATATGACATAGAAGTCCAAGGGAGTGGGGATCTATTGCAGAAAGTAGGTTCACCTATCAAACCACACATAAGTACAACCCATTGATGATAGAAGCTTTAGGTCAGCATGATGGTTGGCATAGACCTCATTCTAGTTCATTTTGACTACATCAACACAAATCCTTCATAGTAGCCATCTTCCACTTTGCTCTTCATATATTGTATTTCATTCTTGTAGACTAATTATTTTAGGTTGGAATCAGATCTATTTTGGGATATTATAGACAGGGTCCATTGGTCTAGGTTGTGACTAGTAATTAGTGGAAGCTTTGTTCTCCATTCTTATTGCATAAGAAGTGTAACTTTTAATTCAAAGGGTGTAAATTAGCAGTGCAAGGTATGTTTCAACTTGCTTTATGTTGCTATGGCATAAGGTTGGCATTTCTATATAACCTAGTAGTGTTGAAAGTGTAACATGTCACCCTAATGAGTGATGAGTTGTCTTTGTTCCTTGGAGGATAGTTTTTGTGATGTATAATGACTCCATATTATATCTTCTATGGAATGGTGATGGATTATGGCAAACATCAATGAGGGTATGATGATGTTATTATGTCATGACTATATGATGGGTATGAGCTGTAGAGCCTTGTCTATGGTAACTGCTATGGTATATATGAGCATGGAGGTTGTGAGGATATATCAATGCATGTTTGAGGGGTTACTATTAATGTTTGCAATTGTGTAAGCTTATAAGGATCCCTTATACGGTTATACCCTATTTTGATGGTGCTTGACAGTTGCATATTTTAGGTGTGCCTTCATATTCATGTACGAATTATGTCGTGGCCTTCATCTATATGCTTCTCATCACTTCTAAAATTGACTTGGTGTCAGCTATTATGTGTACAATTGCACAATTGATACCCGCTGGCTTGTTGATGATTATTCAGAAAATTAATAAGTATATGGGCAATGGAAATTTATGCAAGGGAGGAAGAAGTTGGATACGTTGGTTATTGAGCCCTGTTTGTATCCTTAGTTGAGTTTTAACTGAGAACTTGTTTGTGTTTTAGGTGATTTAAGATAGAAGTGGAGGCATCAGATAAGCCACTGTTGAGAGTGCTTGCAAACATCAAGTGCCAGTGGCTATGGTGGGCATTGGTGAATGGAAGCTATTATTCTCATTAGCTGTACAAAAACCATTACCTAAGAGGCATGCAGTTGGGGCTGACCATAGATGAAGTTCGTTTTGCTTTGCCTTAGATGTTGAGCAGGATTATATCTTATGTTAGTACAATCAACCAATATATTTTGGTTTTATTCTGATACCTTTGAAGATTATGGGTGTTTAAGATCTAATTATGCATAACTAATTATCAAGTGTTGCCATCAACATACATGATGTCACCTCGTAGGGGCATTTTCATTGCATACATCACTAGAACCTTATCCATTGTATTCATCTAGTATTCTATAGAGAGAGCCACAAACCTGTTAGGAGTTATTTGGGTGTAGTGTAGCTCGAGAGATTGAAATTTGATGCCAAAGTTGCATAATAATTAGCCAAGCTTCAATAACTATATTATTTTTGGTGTGGTGTCTCCTGGCTAACAATCACTTGTTTGAAATTACAAAATAAGAATCGAGTATTGGAAATTAAAGAGTTAGAACTTCCCTTTTCTACCCCATTTACGTTAAATTTGATATACATAATCAAAGTGGTTCATCATTATCCCATTCATTGAGTGGACAGTTCCAACTATGCTTGCAACGTGTCTAGTTCATGTAAAAATTATACCATTATTAATGAGTGAGATTAGGCTTGCCATAGGTAAGTATGGTGTGCCTAAAGTCCAGGCCTTTGCTCATCCAATCTTCTTTGATACTTAGAGGTGCCAACATAACTATGTTCTTTTAAAGATAATGGATATGAACTAGTGTTAATAAAACTGTGTTGATACAGGGTGTTTGTCGTATTTCCCAGTTCAATGTAGGTCAAAGTTAAACAATACACACTTAATCCATATATATTAATCATGCAATATTTTCCACGAGTCTAGCTAAGTTTGCATGCATGGGAACTCAAGCATTAGATATAGCAAACCTCATTGTAACTTGTAAGTTGTAACCATGTCTTCACTTCCATATATTAAGTTTTTATGTTTATATAAATTAACATGAATATAACAATATGAAATAATTGCAAAGCATGACTTAATGTGGAAGTAACAAGCTTATGCAACATTAATTAAATATCTGGTAGTCAACATTATTTACCTTTGCCTTTAAAGGCTCTGCGTTCTAGTAGGCATTCTTAAAAATGTTGCTTTTACCGATGCTTTCAAGACCCGAGGTATAAATTTTCACTCTACTAAAGATACTGCAATGTATGATTTATAAACCTAGTTTCCTTAGTGAAAATGTAATGGAAAATTTGTAGTGACAAAAGAAAGTAGAAATAAGTATTCTTCAATTCTTGAGGTCTTGCAAAGGACAATTTACTTTTCCTGTGCATTTGTTTGTTAAAATTCAGCACATGATATGCAGATTCTGCACTCTAGGGTTTGAACAAACTTCTATTGTCTTAGCCTTCAATCAAACTTGTAGCTGGAGTGCCCTAATTTGCATGCACAAACTTCTTAAAGTATAAGAAAAATAATTGAAAACTAAACTTAGAAAATATAGTACTTGTCTAAATACCTATGTTCCACCGAGTCTCCGGGACGAGTTTCAGGGACGACAATTTTTTGAGGGGATTTTACGGGACGGATTATATATATATATAGAGAGAGATAAATTAATATAGGGAAATTTCATATATTCATATGAGTAATGATAATCATAACAATGAACATTCATAAAGTTGCAAACAACAAATGTAATCACCAATCATATTGACATATGCATCATAGAATCAAATTATCAAACAAATTAATACTACAACTACCTAATTGCTTCCATGGACCATAATTCATGTCAAATAGTCAATGTGCATATGATATAAAATAATAAAATGCCCAAAAGGCTACAAGTTTGTACTACAAATGTCAAAATGACAAAGTCACAAGTGTCCAAAACATAGTAATAGAAAGTATGATGGTTGCCGCTACTCGGCATTTACCAACATTGCATCAAAATCAGACTCAAAGTCTGAGTCACTGTCACTATGAGGGGCTGGCTCATCTAATGCAACTCCAACCAATCCCTCCTGTCTCTCCTCCTCCTCATCAATTTGTGCGACATCCTTTGGATCAATATCCCACTGTAATGCTGGAGTCTGTCTATACTCAGGAGTCTGACGATCCTAGAGTCGCAAAGCACTATGCACAACCACTAATTTTTCTGCTCGTCTAGAGGTTAGCCTATTCCTCTTGATAGAGTGAATAAAGCCGTATGTTGACCAATTCCTCTCTGTAGCAGAGGAACTAGCAACCTGTGAGACGAGACAAAAACTAAATTAGTAATTTTAAATTTACTAATTAGGACATTCAATTTAAATTATGATTATATATGTTCAAACTTTAACACTAATCTAAATCAAATTATGTTAAAAATTTAAAACTTAAACAATTAATCTAATGTATTACCTGTGAAAGGAGGCGAATAGCAAGTGTCCTCAATTGTGGTGCATCCTTCCCATGCCATGACCACCATCCAATAGGATCCCTTTGAGCTACTGCAATTCTATCTACCCTGGCCTTTGGTTTGCCGAATGTTGGACCTCGAAGATTAACAAAGTCAGTGAACTGTGTACGAACTAGACTGGCCTCCTCAACTGAATATATTTTTGCAAAGGTCCTCATAAACCCTTCTTTCACCTCATCATCATCACAAGGAGGCATCCTACCAAGTCTAGGTACATACCATTTGGGATTAAGAGCAAAGGCTGCCATATGAAGTGGGGTGTTCATAGTGTTCCACTGTCGTGTCACAATGGGCCTAATTTTTTGCTCATATAATCCCGAATTAGGATCCCTGTCAGAAATTGCTTTCTTCATTTTTGCAAGCATGGTGTCAAAAGTTTCATAAATCTCTCCAAGACTTGGAGAGTCTGTATCAGCATATCTAATGACATCCACAACTAGTGAAATGATGGAACAAATATATCTGCAAACAAAAAATTGAAAATCAAAAAAGACAAGTTAGAACTTAGAAAATCAAAAAATAATAAAATCATATATTTTTTTTAATAAAATCAGCAATCAATAACAATTTTTTACCTCACATTGGACCACCAATTATCATCAAGAATTTTTAGTTCGATGCTTCTCCCTTTTGCAGTGCTTGCCATAAACCATCTACTCCACTCTGAATTAACCACCATCGACTGTAGAGCCTCCTGTACCTCAAGCATCCTCTCTAAAAAAATAAAGTAGCTGGCATACCTTGTTGCTATAGGCTTGAGAAATTCTTTCCTTGAAAATGTCCTAAAGAGGGCAAGTGAGGTATGATGGTTGCAAATAAACATCTGAATGTCTCTAGCCTCTACAACCAGTTGTTGCACCCAATCTATCTTCCCTATGTCTGTCTTTCAATGCGTTGCTCAATGCATGAACACAACAAGGGGTCCAAAAGATGTGCTTGTAAGCACTCTCAACCATCAAACCTGCTAATCTGCACACACGTCTTGAATCAGTAACCACCTGCACAACTTTGGGTGCCCCAATCTCCTCTATAACATCTTTCAAAAGGATAAATTGGAATTATGCATCCTTGTGCTTTCCAGAACAATCAATGGCTCTAAGGAAATATGGACCGACTGAACATGTGACTATGATGTTTATAAGTGGCCGTTGTCTAATATCGGTCCACCCATCCATGATTATAGAGCAGCTCGTTCTTAGCCAACACTGTCTCATGTCCTCCATCACCACACTCACCTTAGAATATTCTTTGTCAAGGAGTGTAGTGCATAATTTATTTTCTCTAGGGGGAACAAATGAGGTACCGACTATTGCCACATCTCTAAATATTTGTTTGAAGTAGGGAGAACGTGCTACATGGAATGGGATGGCATGGGCATAGAAAAATTTGGCAATGGAAGACTCTACCATATCTCGTATGTGTGAACATACTTGCAATTGTATTTTGCTGCTCACTAGAAGTAGCAGCCTTCCTCTTCCCTCTTGTGGAAATATGAAAATCACCCGCACCACTACTTCCACTACCAACACTAGGACTACCAAGAATAGAGGGCATAGGTGAGGTTGAATGTGTTGATTGAGTTTGCATTTGCTGATCTATAGGCCTTCCTCCGGCCTCCATGTGCAATCTATAACACTCTATCCTCTCAAAATCTTTTATATCTGTACAACCCTTGACCCCATGGCCTCCAAAACCCAATAGATGAGAATAGACTCTAGTATAGCTCCCATAATATTTATCTTTGCAAATGTGACATTGCCACAATCTACTACCCCCAGTGTTTTTCCCTTTGCCTTGGTCTATACGTGATGCTAGTTGAAGAAGAGGTTTCTTAGGATTAAAAGGGCCTTTTGCATATTTTTTCAAATCTTCAGAAGGGATATCAAATAGGTTTGTTTGAGACTGCCCCCTATGAATTGATTGGGTTTCTTCCCCCCTCTCAACATGCCCACTATCTTCACTATTGTTGCTCATTCTATTTTGTTTTGATTTTTGCAAACTGAAAAATAAAATTAAAATTAAAAAAATCATATATTTTATCATTTTAACTTGGAAAAAATAGAAAAAAATGAAAGATAATGGAAGAATAACATACCTCTTTCACTTCTCTTGTTGGTTGCTGCCTTAATGCTCTCATTTTTTCCTCCTAAATGTTGGTTTTTCTTCTCCAACAGCTCCTTCAAACCCTCCTCTTTCTCTTTTCACTTTTGCTCTTGGCTGCAATTTGTTTTTGGCAAGTTAAAATGAGGTCAAATGAAGGTAAGAAGATGTTTTAAGTGGCCATATTAGGGTTGGGAGGGCGTGGGGTCCAGAAAGAAATAATAAAAAAAAGAAAATTATAAAATGTTTTTTTATTTTTTGGTTAAATTCGCTGTTGGGCAAAGGGGGATGACCGGGATGGTCAAGGGACGGCTAGGCGTCCCCTATCCGTCCCCCTTTGAGTTGGGGCCATTTCCTCCAATCGAGGACATACCCGATTTTCGAGGTCTTTTGGGGGACAACAGGCGTCCCCCGTCCCCGAAACGTTTCTGGGACGGGTATGGAGGGTAAAAACCCAGCGGACGCGTCCCCGTGGAACATAGCTAAATACTTTATTTTTTCGAGTTTTGGTTCTGCACTTTTGATACAAACTAATGAGTGCACAGGGTCTTAAAAAGATTCCAACCTGGGCAATAAAAAAAAAATGGTTAAATTTTAAGATGTTTTTATCCTAAAGGAAAGTCTAAAAAATATCACTGTCTGTCTACTCAAAATAAAGCAAAAAACTAAAATTATATGTCTGCTGTCCAGCAGAAAATTAAAAATATATATGTCTACTATCCGTCCAGAATAAAGCATCACTGCTTAAGAATAGGCTAAAATCAGCACCACATATTGATATAAATTATGAAGCACCTAAACTTAGAACAAAATCTGCACCTAAACAATAGTTAAAAAACTCAATATAGGGTATGTTATCTGATTTTTTAGCACATACCAAGCATAAATAATCACTAAAATTAGGGTCAGATTTCTCCTAATTTCTATGCCACTAGAACACCATCTGATTGATCCCTAAAATAGTCTAACACTTCCACTTTGTATGTGTTTTCTGTCAACCCCAACTTTGTTCTCAGTAATTCAGAATTTAAAATTTCCCTTTTGACATTGGCTTTGTCAAAATGTCTACATCTTGACCATCTGAAGCAAATAAGCTCAACAAAATCAACTTCCCCTTTTTTAGAGAATTCTTGGGCAACTGAAGGGTCTCATCAAGTTCAACTCTCTTTTTGAGAGCAACCTTCGGCAATAGATTTGTCATGGTTTTCTTCAATACTTCCATCTGTTGCATGCATGAAAAAAATTAGTGATCTAATTTGAAGTTTTCCCTCCTTATTACATCTTAATCAATGATCAATGTCTTGGTGACGCTAAAGCCGACGAGGTTGAGCTTGTAGACCCGCTCATTGTTGTAGGTCATTGCTTTGAGCTCAGGAAACGTATTGTTGCAGGGCGAGTGTAGCTTTTGCTAAAGCAAAAACAAAAGACCCACCCATGTGTCGAGCTATTGCTTGTTTGTGGATATGATTTTGTGGGTCTCATTGGAAAGCGTGAAAGTGCAATCTTGTGCCACACGGAGGGCTAGCGGAAGAGCGCCACATAAGCATGGAAAAGGCTCGATCGCTGATGTGCCTGATTGACACATTCAACAATGGTGATTTCAATGACAAGCACACGATTGTTGTTTTTCTCAGAAATCCACCACTCCTTGAGGTGGAGGGTTTGAATCCATGCCCGACATTAGCTCCTCGCATTTGTTCCAACTCTTCCATGGGGAAACCCAATTCAATAGTGGACACCGAAAATACAAGAAAGTGAAACCCTTTTACTAATTACCCTTGCTAATCAATTTCAATGGGTAATCTTTCGATCTTAAAAATCTGATGTGTTGAAATGAATTGGCAAAGCCCATTTGGATATTTAAAAAAAAAAATCACAGTGTTAATGGAAAAAACAATTTGGGTGCTTGTTATGGTCAAACGAAAAAAAATGTATACTAGCACTTGCATCGAAAGGAGGTGCAAGGGTTGTGCTGATAGAAAATTATATATTAGTTAATATGCTGGAGAGTACAATTTTATGTGTATAGAACAAATTTGCAAAGGTTGTTAGACAGTTTTTGCTACCATTACCAGTGCTCAATAAAACAGTGTGATGAACAACAATGGCTGATACATCAACATTCCCATAAATTGCCTTACATTCTAATACATAAGTAAATGTATTCCAACCCTTTGGAACTTTTTGATGAAGAACAACTCCAAGTTTGATTGTAAAATCCAAGAACAATGTTGGAATTCGTGTGTATATGAGATACTTAATTCCCAAGACTTCTCTAGCTATTATTGTTGCCCTTACACCATCTTTCTCGAGCTTGGGTATGTCTTTGTCTTCCAATCCTTAATATGCAGGTTCAATCGTAATAACCAAACCCCACGAAAATAAGAATTTCATCGACTTAATGGAAATTGACAACCCATATTTAAAACTTTTTGATAATATAGAACTTGCTAAAATCATTGAAAGCATGCCTTTACACAAATTGATTCATTTTTACCCTTACCAAAAATGGTGCCGAATATTAGTACTCTAGAGGGTGTTAATCTACCTTATGAGATATTGTTCCAAGTCAATTCTCTCATTCATGGTTGGTTACTCGATGGCCCAACATTTAATCCTCGATTTTTTGATTTACTACACAACGAAAAGACACCAACTTTACACATAAATTTGGTGTTGGCAGAACTGTATAAATTTAAGTCGATGTGTTTTGAATCAGAAATATGGCTTCAAAATCAAATAAATAAGTTGCAAACTAGACACAATCAGTTGAAATATGCTACAATTTCTATAGATCTTAGCATAATTAAATTTCATTGGGCTCTAGTTATTCCTAAGGTCTACTTTTTGGACCCTGCCCTAAGCTTATACTTCAAATTAGTAACAAGGCAGTTTGTAGAGTATCTTTTGTTGATGAGGACTAGAGTAAGCTCCATTCTACTGCCTTAGCTGCAAAAAATGAATATGGGTTTCTAGCAAGGCCACAAAAATCATAACTATACAATAGGATATTGTCTACTTCGAAGAAGAGCATTATTATATGCAACAAAAGGTTTGAATTCCTAGCCTTCTTAGCCAGTCAATTGAGGGAAAAATTATTCTAGATGTTTGTTCTCTTTATGAAATAATGCATTGGACAAGACATATAGGTAATAAGGTACTATCAGAGGGTGTCTTGGCTTTACTTCTATACACCTCTTTATCAACATGTCGCTTCTCTCGATAGTCAAGAACAATAGACTCTTCATCTCAAGAAGCTTGTCAATTGCCTTGCCATCTAATCAAAAGCAATCTAATGGATTCATTGCCCATAGAGAGGACAACTGCTCGAAATCATCAGAAACCATTTCTAGATTAGAGCAACCCAACGTGTTCAAATACGTGAGACTTGAGCTGATCGAAATTATTAGAAACCATCTCTAGATAAGAGCACCAAGACATGTTCAAAAAAGTGAGAGACTTGAGCTGAGTGAATCCATCAAGAAGTCTTGAGAGTCTTGAGAAGAAAGATATATCCAACATCTTTAGATGACTCAATTGATTGAATGATTGCGGAAGGCTTTCTAAACATTCACATCTACTTATATCTAGCTCTTCCAAACGACTAAGTTGGTTGAAGCTATTTGGAAGGCATTCTAATCCACTTCCCCTTCTATTTGGTTGAAGTTGGTGGACTCAACATCTCATGATCTGGGGCACACTATGGTGGCTCATATTTTGGTTGATTTGGATATTTCCAAACCCCTCCATGGTGATGTGGTTATGATGGTGCTGGACAGACCTTGGTCGCAACTATTGGACTATGAGGGCCTCCCCTTTCATTGTAGGAGGTGTTTTTCTACTGGTCATTCGGCCTCGAGTTGTCCTCTTGCTCGCCGCAAGGGTGCTGCTACTTGGTGAAAAAATGCTCTATCAGATCACCTCACTGTTGATGCTCCCTCTTCGAACTCCTCAGACTCTTCTGATGATTCCTCTAAAGATGGCGATCTTCCTGTCCCTCCTCTGGTGTCTGAGCCTCCCCAGGCTCCTGTTTTGGCTACCTCTTCTGTTGGTCCTTTGTTGCCCTGGTCTGCTGTTGCTGTGCAGTCGTTTCTTGCTCGTCCCTCGCTTATCGACTCAGCTGGTTCGTTGATCTCTTTGGTCTCCTCTTCTTCATTGCCAACACCCACATTGCGTGGTGGCTCCTCGCCCGTGGTGGTTGTTGGATCCTCTCCCTTCGCCCTGCTCGGTGGTTGTTCTCGAGCCTTCTTGGTCGGTTGTGTTGAGAAAGAAGAAGGGACTTCCCAAACTTGTGGCTTCTCCACGGCCTCAGGTTCAGGTTGTGGGCTTGGTCCCCTCTAGTTCCTAGTCTTTTCTTTTCAGTTTCTCTGTGTCTATAGCTATCAGCCAGCGGTTTCTATTTGTTTCTATAGTTCAATTCTGTTTTGAACTTTACTGTCCTTTGGCCCTTTGGGCCCTTTGTGAAGGGTCAGGCACCCTGTAAATGCTGCTTACCTTTTCAAAAACATTTTCAATGTAGAGAGGTTGTTGAAGCTTTCCGGCAACCTCTTCAACTCGAAACACTCTTGGAAGTCCAAAAAGCGTAGAGATTGAAGTTGGCCAAAACCATCCAAATTAAATGATTTGAGCCCCTAAAAAACAAATTCTTGCAATGCTATAGGCATTTATTTTTCAAACACAAATCCTTCATTTAATAGATAAAAACACTATTGTTTTAAAATGAAATAAAGCACAACATAAAATGATTTGCCACATACAAATTCCCAAATAAAACACTCACTAGTGTTGGAATAAATTAATTAGAAGCATGTTTTTCAGACCCGTTGACACAATCGCCTACAACCGTCTCATGTCGTCCATGGCATTCACGTTCCATTATCTCACATGTTCGCCATAAATGTTGCAGCTAACACTATAGCACAGTGAAGGGATAATTTATTATGTATTTTCTTATAAATTAAATGTATGAGCTTGCATTTAGTAGAGCTCAATTTCAAAGTTATCTTTTGTTTTTGTGTTTCTCCTCTATTCCATGTTTCCTTTCATGGTATTAGAGCTTGGTTTGAGAGAAGAGATATGCAAGTTGTCATTAAGGAGACAAAAAGAAAATTATAGATCTGTTGGTTTGAAAAATGTAGAGAGAAGCATAGTCTGAAGGTTTTAAAGAAGTCGTTTGATCAACATATTGCTTGTCTAAAAGCAAGAAGTCGTTATCACCTAGAAAGGAGGATTGCCAGCATATGAATGTGTTTCCAGGCATTGGTGAAGATCAGTGTATTTCAGGGGTCAAGTTTTTTGTTGGAGTGCTTGCTTATCGATTGGCAACATTTATTTCAGTAAATGAGGATTATCAATTTGCCTTGCGAATTGTAGAGAGCACGACTTATTTTGGTGCAGACGCTTGGGATCAATGCGAGTTAGACTCTATAGTTGTCTACAGTGACGGTACAACTGAGACTGGTTTGGTAGATGAAGAAAAAGAGACTCCAATACATTTGAAGGTGAAGGGCCTTGCAAGAAATTCCATTTTTCTAGGAAAATTAGTGATACAGAAGATAGCTATTTGGTCAAAAGGTGAGAGGGTGTCACAGTCATAGTTTGAGTACAAGTGATGATTTCCTTTATGTTATGCAGGATGATTGTCTGCAAAATTCACAAGCCAAACTATGAGCATTAATGTTGTGTGAGTTGTGAGTTGTTTTCTTTTACTTTGCTAGTGGTTTTCATGCTATTGAAGAAAAGTTTTGTGGAAAATTTGGCAAGAGTTAACTTGCATGGAAAGAGCCTAAGGTTTTCAGAGCGAGCTCAAGAAAATTATTTGGGTTTGAAATCTTGCATAACACAAGAGTTCATGGGTGGTTGTTGAAAAGAGGCAATTCCCATGTTTTAAGAGTAATGGAAATTTGCAAAAGTATGTTGCTATTTGTGAAGGAGTCAAGAAGTTTTCCGATTGCCATTTTGTTTACTTTTTGTGCAGTTTGGGTGAAAGTCGGAGATTCTCTAAGTTTCTAGTTGTGGTGGGAGAGAGGAGAAAGGTTCAAGAAAAAAACGATCAACATAATGGTGTTGTTGTGGTTGCTAAGGCAACTCATGTGCTTTTTGCATTGAGGTATCACTTGTTGGTGGAGGCTTCCAAGGTGATGAAAGCTATTTAGTTTTATAAATGGGCTTTTGGAGTGGAAGAGGTTGTGAAGTCTTTGCAGCCTAAGTGTAAGGCATAGCAAGAGATCCCATGTGTTAAGAAGCCTTTTGAAGACGTGAGTTTTGTATGTGAAGGATCTTCATTTACCACTTGATTGGAGAATTAAGGCATTGACATATAAAAGGTAAATTTTGTTTTTATAAGAAAATTGTTGTGTTTCTTTGTTTTTGAAAATAATTTGCAGCCTGCAAGGAAATTAATAGGTGTTGGCAAAGTCTAGTAGCCAAAATCATATCACAGTTTTAAAGATTGCCCCTGTCAACAACAAAGAGAGGTAATCATGGAGTTCACTCTAGAGTTTGCATAATAAGTTTGCAACTAAGAGAGTTGATGGCAACAGGTAGACATTGCCATGCAAAGCTGAATTTGAAGATGAATCCGTGTGAAGCAATAGGTCAATTTGTGGTGTTGCTAAAAGGGAGGTGTTGATAAAATCAAGTGTATCACACTTGAACCTAGAATGGATTGGTGACCAAGTGAGCCAAATCTTGTGGTTACAACATCCCAATAGAAAAATGGGATTTCCTAGGTTCGATCTCTAGAACTTGAAGATCCTAGATGTTGAAACATCAATAACAAAAATTGTGAAAGAGTGAAGACACATGTGAAGTTTCCAAAAGGAATGCGTCGTTGTTTCCAAAAGTTATGAAGATCACAAGAGATAGTTGGTTTGAAGCTATCATGCAAGGAAAGGATTTCAGCATTGATAGAATCACAACAAGTGCATAAGCAAGTTGACAAAAGAATTCTCAAAAACAGAATTTGAATCTTTGTTGGCTATCATTGTGGTAGTGTATAAGTGAATGTAAATGGGTACCTAACAAGGCTTTAGGTTAGGACCCATCTTTTTTAGATTATGGGGGATATTTAAAAATAAATAGTATAATTAATTTATGGGGGGATGTTAGAATAAATTAATTAGAAGCACGGTTTTCAAATCTGCTGACATAGCCGTCTCATGCCATCCATGCCATTCATGTTGCATTATCTCCTTTGTCTGCTGTAAATGTTGTAGCTAACACTATACTACAGTGAAGGAAGAATTTATTATGTATTTGCTTATAAATTAAATGCATGAGCTTGTATTCAATAGAGCTCAAATTCAGAGTTATCCTCTGCTTTTTGTGTTTCTCCTTTCAATTGGAACCATCGCAAGTGACTTACCTCAAGATTCTGCACAAATTGTGTTGTTCTATCAATGATGTGGATGAGAAAAACTGGGGAGAGTTTGCAAGAAAAATATTGTGGAACCGTATCAAAGCATGAATTTCTTTGAGACGAGACAAACCAAAAATAATCTCCCTACAACTACTGCTTCAACCTATTTATAATAGGCAAAAAGTAAATCTAGAAATATTGGATTCTTGAGCTGGAATAAGATTTTTGTTGTATTTTAAACCAAAATATTCATTGCAAGTTAAATTTTGATTGCATCCCTACTCAAAATCTGATTTGATTTGAAGATCGGATTTAAATGCATTACTCGATTCTATTTCCTAGCTTGTATTCTAACAAAAGTTTATCGAATAGAAGGTTTTTGGCATGAGACAACTTTCCTAATGAAAGCTGGTACAAAATATAGGCTATCGGCTAAATTATGTGGGAAGAATATATCTAGAAATAGATTGGGTTGGCAAAATGAAGGCATCAAGAACTTTGTTTCATGTCTACTTGATTTGATTAAGACAACACAATTAAGCAAATGATTTTGGATTAAGAGTAGGAGTAGGAATTAGAATATGTTCTCATGGAAATGGTTTGCATTCCTATCTTAATTTTGTCGATTTAATATTTTTTTGAGTAAATAAGAGTTTAATATATATAAAGTATTTGTTTTGATTATATGGGAAAACAAGTTTTGAAGAGACCCGAAGCCCTTTATGTCACATTACATCAAAATGTTGTTATGAAAGAGAAAACACATGAAAGCACAAGCAATAATCATCAATAAAAATAACCAATTTTGGCTCACTTTTGAAATTTTCAGTTTAAAATGATACTTTATTGGTCCATTTTAAATATATTATATAATTTATATTTATATTATATTATGTGATATTATATTATATTATATTTTATTTTATTGTATGGTATTGTATTATTTATATATTTGTAATATTATATATAATACCATATATTATATTATTTACTATATTTATATTTATATAATATAATATATTATATACTATATTGTTTATATTTATACTATATTGTTTATATTTATATTATATTGTCTATAATTATGCTTAGGGTTAGACTTAGGGTTAGAACTAGGTTGGGCTTAGAATTACAACTAAAAATAGGGTTAGGGTAGAATTAGAATAAGGGATAAAGTTTGAGCTAAATTTTGAATCAAGGTTAGAATAAGGGTTACATTCATAGTTAGAAAAATGTAAACAATGCTCTCCTTAATCACACTCCAACAGTTGTCTAGGTTTAAAATTAGTCTTAGGTTTAAGGTTAGGTTTAGAATTAGAATTAGAGTCAGGGTTAATTTTGGGGTTATAATTATGGTTAAGATTAGACTTAGGGTTAGACTTACAAAAGTAGGGTTAGGGTTACAATTTGAATTAGGATTAGAATTAAAGCTATGGTTATGGCTACAACCAAAGTTATAGTTAGGGTTAGAATTAGAGGTAGGGTTTGATTTATGGTTAGAGTTAGGGTTATGATTAGAATTAGGAATATATCAATGTTAAGATCAGGGTTAGGGTTAGGGTTAGAGTTAGGATAAGGACTAAAATTAAATAAAAATATCTCTTCAAATAAAGCCTAAGTAAATAAATAATTATACTATTTCAAAAGATTTCACTCTTGAACTTTTTCATTTATTTGATATATTTCATAATTATTTAAGAATTATTTTACTCTATAAACTTAAAAGTTATTTTGATTTGAACATACTCAATTTCAACTATGTTAATCATAGTTGCACTTAGTACAAATCAAACTTGGGGTCAAGATCAAGCCTAACAACTATAAACTCACTATCCAAGTAAATATTTGAGTAGACTCTATTGATATCAAAGTATTACCTAGCTTACCTCTAAATTGCTATATTATGCCAACTTGTTTATCAACTAGATAACACATTATTTACCTCCCTCTAAATCGACAAAAAATAATATTATTACCATACTACAAAGGTAAGAACTCGCCACTATGTGGCACTTGTTACTACTATTACTACATTGCTATAAAGGTAGGTACTCTCCACTAAGTGGCACTTGTTTAATCTAATTGCAAGAAATAGTAGAAAAATATTTGTTATTTTATTTTATATTTTGAAAACATAGTAAAATAGTTGTTGAAAACTTTAAAATATTTAAAAATCTATAGTTCTAAGAAAAATATTAAAAATAATGTAAGCATATATGCAATAAGTCTAAGGAAAGATTAAAGAAGATAAATACAATGTACTTAATGTGATTGGTGAATAGTATTAAAACAAAATATTTAATAGAAATTGATATTTTTTTATGAGCAAGTTGGCATTAAGGGGGTGGTACCCGTAATAAAATTAATAATCTCAAATAATTCATAGGCTGCCAATTCCTAAGATCAACCCACCAACTTCCTTTGGAAAGCAATTTTTCCCCAAGCCACCAACGAAAATTTCTTCCCCTTATCTTTCCCTTTCCAAAAGAAATCTCTAAGCCTCTAATTGAGTTGCCCAAGCACCTTAATCAACATTTTGAAATAGGATAGCATAAAAATAGGCATTGTAGATAATTGATTTTAACATAGGAATTCTACATGTGGATGACAACCACTTACCTTTCCATGACTCCATCTTTCCATAACATTTTGAGACCAAAGAGTCCCAAAGATTAGCTTTATCAAAACCTTGAAACAGAGGAATATCGGGCATCTTCTTGGCAAACTATTAGTTGTGAGACTGAAGATATTGGCCACCTCTCTTTGTTTTTTGACAATCATATTAAAGAAAAAAAAATTATATTTACGCCAACTCACTTGCTACCCCTAGGTCAAACTATAGGCATTCAAAGTTCTCCTAATAGTTTGAGTCTCACAGCGGTAGATAACCGTGGAAAGGAGAGTGTCATTAGCGAAGTGTTGATGTGTGATATGAGTCATATTTAGGGCCACTTTTAATCCATTCCATTCTTTGCTTCTCCTTGTTGCATGATTCGATCTCCCTTGGGCTTCAGACATGATAATGAGCAAGAAGGGAGAGATCAAGTTGCCTTACCTAAGACCTCTAATTGAGGTCAAAATATTGAAGGGGGACCCATTGACCAACATCGAGAACCTTGGTGTAACAATGCAAATTTTCACTCAATCACGCCTATGGTTATTGAAACCAAATTTTATGAAGAAATTTTAGAAATAACCCTATCAACAAGGTCATAATCTTTTCGAACATCTAGATTGATCATTCTTTCCACTTTGGCCTTATGGATCGACTAAATGGCTTCATGTGCAATCACCATCCCATCAATAATAGATCTACTAGGGGTGAAGCCACTTTGCTCCTCAGAGATGATCTTCAATAACAACACCTTCAACTTGTTAGCAATAGCTTTAAAGGAAATCTTGTAAACAACATTTCATAGAGATATCGACTTGCAATCCTCCATCTTCTCTTCTTGAGCTTTCTTAGGAATAAGGGTCAACAAAGTGTTATTCCAATTCTTCAACATAGTTTGCTTACTTCTAGCGTCCTTAATTGCTTGGGAGATATTGATGCCAATGATGTGCCAATTTTTTGAAAGAAGCAAGCAGGGAAATTGTTTAGACTAAGAGACTTGTCCCCATCAAGTTGCATAGCCGCTAGTTTGATTTATTTTGGAATGTTGCGAAGAAAGTCAACTTGTCGAGCAGGATCAGTGGCTGATTTGTTATTCAAGAGATCTTCAAAAAAGTTGATCTCCACCTTCCCAATATCATTCCAGTCCTCTATCACATCACTAGTCTTGTTTTTATTAAGATGATCTTGTTAAGGTTTCTTTTGATTTTCGATAGAATGGTGGGAAATTTTTGTGTTTCTATCACCATCCTTCAACCAATTCTCCCTAGATTTTTGTCTCCAAAAGACGTCCTCCTGAGCAAGAACTTTGGTAGAAGTAGTTTACAACAACTTTTCTCCACGAAAGGTGTATTGGGTCATGCCTTCCTTTACAAATGCCTCTTTAACCTTTGTTAGGGCACCTTCCCATCTAACTTTTTCTTCGATTTTTTTTTGAAGTGGGATCTATTCCACTCCCTAAGCTTTCCCTTGGGGAACTCCACTTTTTCGCAGATTTTGAAAGACCTAGTTCCATAGACGTTCTAAGAATTAAACGACCACTTCACCACTTTTCTCTCCTAATCGGGATCTCTCAACCACGTCTTTTCAAACTTAAACAAACTTATAATAGGCTTTCCATCATCCACGAAAGACAAACGAACCAAGAAGTGATTTGATCCATTGAAAGGAAGGATTTCTGATTTGCAAACGAGGGGCAATCTGCATGAGGCCCCTGCTAGCAAACATTTGTCTAGTTGAGAAAATTATCATTGATGAAATAAAAAATTTCCAACTGTTGCCTAATCTTGCAAATGCCCCTCCTCTTTTTCTCATTACTGGCAATAGGATTAAATTCCCCACCAATTATGTAAATTTTATCCTCAAGATGGCTAAGCACTAGAGATAGAGGATACCAAATTACCTTTGTTTGATTTGGGCCAGACGGATGGTGAACATTAATGATGAAAAAGGAAATATTTCATGGGAAAAAAGTAGCCCTACAAGGTTTCCAATCATCTTCATTATTGATTACTTCTAGTGAGACCTTCTGTGGGTTCTATGAAAAGATCAAACCCTCAGAAGCCCAAACCGCAAGGGAGAATGAGTAACTCTAGAGAGTTCACTTTCACATAGCTTTGTTGATCTCCTCCAAAGATAACTTGGTTTCTTGAAGCAACACAATGTTGGATTTGCTCAAGACAAGGTGTCGCTTGAGCAACTATCGTTTGTTAGGGGTGTTCATTCCCTTGACATTCCAAATTAGGAGATTCATGGCTCCTTTAGAAGGGGTTCTTCCTTTCTTGAAGATCAAAGTTTTCTTTGACCCTTAGCATTGTCTAACTCTAGCTTTGTGTTGATGGACTTGCACCTTCTGGCACTCTTTTCCCCTTATTTCCCTTTCTTCAATTTTGATTTCGACAGCTCCAAGAATCTCCCCTCTTGGGAATCTATTTCATCCTCTTCACTTTTCATAGCCAGATCCTCATTAGATTGCAAATATTCTATCCTACTAACATTGAGTTGGTCATAGGCCTCTAATCCTTTACCATTAGAGGCGATCCCATTGGGAAGTTTTGATCTAACCAAAACCTTTTCAAGCCCGACACTAGATTTGCTCACCACAACAATTGCAGGAGCCTTAGTGACATTATTGGGGGCTAGCACTCAACAACTCCATCACAACTCCTATTCTTGGAACTCAACCAGAGATGGGGAAATTGTTAGCATATGATTGTCATTGATGTCAAAAGGAGGTCGGAGATGAGTTGGCCTTGATTCTGAAAGGTGATTGTTGGCATAATGATGTCATTGAAGTCAAAAGAAGATCTGTGCAATATCATACAAAAGAGGTGTAAAAGAGTCAAATTTTTACTAAGTTAGTAGGTTTCAGAGCTCGGGCTTTGGGCTTATGGCTTACCAAATTCCTTAGTTGATTTCAATAGGAACTGAGCTTCGGTCATTGGGCTTATCGCTTACCAAATGCATTGAAAAAGTAGAAATCAAATTTGTGTTAGGTCTACAAGGTTTCGAGTCTCGAGCCTTGGGCGTACCTCTTATTGAGTCCCTCAGAAAGATGAAGTAAAATATGCTAAGTCTAGAGTTTTCAGCATTTGGAATTTGGAGCTTCATTATAACCTTTACTTGTGAAATCTGCGGTATCAGGTATTGAGAAACTCATAATCTCAACCTACTGAAGGAATTCATTGTTTAGAGGTATGGTTGTCGGTCTACTTGCTTGAGCTCTGCATAGTATGGTGATCATGGGATCCCCGATCCTTGTCACTTGATATACGACAGGAGGTAACAAGAGTTTGCATCAGCCGAAGGTTTTCGCGTGGCATAGATGGACAAGTGGTTGTTGCCTGCCATCCCGCCGGATGAATGCGTTGACTCAGATTGACCCTGCAGGCTAGTGAGAGGTTGACACATGGCATGGACGAACAAGTAGAAGGCTTGGCATGAAATTTGAGGACGAATAAGGAGATGACATGTGGATTATTTCTAATAGTTGATTTCACATCTTCGTTGTGAATCAACATACGATTTTTTGGTCAATGTTTTATAAAGCGATTATAAGGTGAGATTTGGAGACAAAAAGTGGACCGGGATCTTTCCTAATTTAGATGTAAGTATTGTCATGCCATTGGTCACCTAGTGGAGGAATCTTGAGCCCTAGTAAATGGGTTAAATAAGGAATCAACAATCTCGTGACAAAAGCGGCAACGAAAAGGAAGGGACTCATAATCTAGCGGTTGAATCCACGAGCCAGAGCCAATACAAATTTCCAAAGAATTCGAAAAAGGGTTATTTAAATCAATCTCAACACAAATGCGAGCATAAGAGAATACCTTTTTATCCAAAGTATTCTGAGCAATGGCAGTCGACTTCCCCAACAAAGCAACAATTCGGTGCAGAATATCCTCCCTCCAAAACTCCAATGACAACCATGGTAGACGGACCCAAACAGGAACCTGTGTAGGAAGATCCTTTGTCGCATTAAAACCTCCATGCCAGGGCTTAATGAACAAGCCAACATGGTTGTAAAAATACGACCCTCCCTCAAAAACATGATTACAATCTGAGATGCAAGAAAAATCAACCATGAAATAGCCATTCACAGCCACCAAAAGATTGAAATCACCTTCAACCTGCTAGGTTCGATGGATCCAAGACTCTAACGCCGAGAGGGTGACACGAATACCCAAGAACTTACAGATCAGAACATGTTGGCTCCAATAAGCTATGTCCTCCTGAATCGATTCAAGAGAAATAACTAGAACAAGGCGATCTTGACTCTGCGACAAGCACCCATTCACTTTATTGAGCTTCGAGCTCTCACCCACAAAGGACGAATCTAACTTTTGTGCATACATGGCAACCAAAAAAGTTTGAGATGGTTTTGGCCCAGCAACCACCAGAATTTTGGAAGCTTCAACCATACCTCCTCACCAAACCCCTACACCCAGCCCACACCGTTCCACCCCCTCCAAACCCACACTGCTTCCAACACCCACTACCCTCTCACCACACAACCCCACACCCCCACGCAATAGGAGAAACAACAAAGCCTCAGCCTATTACAGGCCGCAGGCAACAAAAAGCAACCTACGCAGAAACCACGCACGGGTCCCTTCACCGTATCGCCTTCACATACAGTCGTTAGAGCTTCTCAACTTTTTTCCATTTTTTGAAATATTATTAATTGTTGTCCTTAATATTTTTTTTTTTTCTAAATTGAGGATCTACTACTCAATATAGTTTTCCAATGTTACTTTTTATTGAGGGAGTCAAAACCTTTCATATTTGGAGTCACCACATTGTACATTAGGAGTCACAATCTTTCACATTAGGAGTCACATAATATTTATTCTTAATTGATTAATTGAATGATGTTATGGATGTCCTCAAATTAAATGATCTCCCTCTTATATCTTCAAGCTTGAGGGAGTCACACCTCTTCATTATTTCTACGTTTTTGGAAGAGTCACAACTATTTCACTTAACCATTGGTTTGAAACCCTTTTAATTTAATTTAAATTAAATATCTTTAATTCAAGGAAATTGTTGCCCTTGTTTATTCTTAATCGATCCCCTTATTAGTATCACTATCAATGTTTACTTAATGGATAGTGATACTAATAAGGGGATCAATTGAGGGAGTCACGCCTCTTCATTATTTCTACCTTTTTGGAAAAGTCACAACTGTTTCTCTTAATTACTGGTTTGAAACCCTTTTAATTTAATTTTAATTAAATATCTACCTTTTCATAAGGTTGTGATCTCCTTCTTGGTGTGGGCATGACACAAATCAAAAATTTCATTCCAAAGACCATAATCCCAAGATTTGAACATTAATTGTTTGTCCGGGTGCAAAAATTTGAAACTTGTGCATCTAGGGCTATGTATTTAAGTGCATCGTTTGAGGTCATTTGCAGAGGGATACGAGAGATGATCATTATGAAAAACATACGTTTACTTTTTTGAGATGCATTAGTTTATTGATGTCACACATTGAGTGAAGGATTAATTTATTTTTGGTGTTCATTACACCTCAAAAGATTTTATTACTACAAAAACAACAAGATAACTTTCTTAGTAGGTATTAAATCCACACAAATCTTTGTTGGACAAGATTATATTTTTTTAGGATAAGATCTAGAGGGGTAAATCACACTCCATTTATCATTCTCTCCTTTCAAATGTTTATGTAGAGGGTGTCTTGTTTTCCTCTCCAAAATTTGGCGAACCTGTAGTTAACTTGCTTAGTCTTTAGGGTTAGGTCTTCTAATTTTATCTATTTTAGATTCTATTTCATTGGTTTTGATTCCTCAATTTATTTAGTGCTTCACTTAGGATTTGTCCCCTAGTTGCTTTCCACTTTTTAGATTCACCCCCTTTCTTACACTACAATGTTAAATCCTTTCAACTTCTAATATACCTCTCTTATTGGCCTATGCCCATGTCTATATCAAGGATCTTAATGTGTTTTCATAATTTATAACATCTTACCCATTGATCCTTGATGACATCAACTCATTTTATTACATGAATGATATTGCTAGCTACAAGTGTAAGTATATATTGTACCTTTCATACTAGGTTTACTCATGTCATACATGTGCTCTTATTTTTAATAAACGTAGAACCCATGGGAGATCGGTTCGTCAACTTTTCGAGCTATTTCGGGGCCTCTAAAATTTTCATATTTGAATTTGAAGCTGCATTAGATAAATTTATCGGGACAAAAACTTTAATATCCCAAACCATGCAGGGTATTGAGATGATTCTTTTGCAATCAAAATTGTTTGTAACTTATGCTCCTTGGGGTAAATTTTTGGGTCCATACAAGCTTGTTTAGGCCGACTTACTAAAAATAGTAAGTGGCCATTTTTTTGCCTTTTCTGACTTCTGACTGTCTTACACCCCTTAAGTGCCATCATGGGACTCAAAACAATCAAAGAAAATAAGAAAAACCATTTATTTGGGTGATGCAAGATTTCCCTACACCATTGGATGCTCCTGCATCAACTTTTAGGATGAAACTTTGAATGCACCAATAGTGTGGCTGAGTATGAAGCTTTGTTGATTGGTTCAAATGTGGCTTCCAAAAATGGGATCAAATGCATTAGAGTGTATTGGAACTCAATTTTGTCATGTCAAATTTAGTATGCATTATTTTTATTTGTATTCCTATAAAGTATGATCCCTCATCAATAACCAATTCAATATTTTTGTTTAGGGTCATCATTTGTATTGTTTTATTGGTTATTTTGTATCTATTTATTTTCACCTTGTTCCCCAAAGTCAAAATTAGAAATTTGGTTGTCTTGAATGGTTCCTAGTGGGGTAGGAACCCCCAATAAGCCAAAAAATAAAGTAAAAGATGAGCATGGGTTGTGGTTGAAGGTTTCCTAGGAGCATGGGTTGTGGTTGGTTCTTAGTTCTTAGTTCCTAGTCCTGGCCTAAGCTCCAAAAGCATGTAGGGATGAGTGTGAAAGTGTGGTGGAGGTTCCCAGTGGATATGGAAATCTTGATGGTTTCCACTATGTTTGGTGTTAGTTTTAGGATTAGAAATGTAAGCAATCAGAAAATACAACACATAAGACAATGAACACAACAAGATACCCTGGGAAAACCCTCCTACTTGAGGGAGAAAAACCCAACAAATATATCTCTTATATATTGAAGGAATAAGAGCAGAAATCTGCTTACAACTTAGGCCCAACACAATGCCAAATTTGATACAATGAATAATAGCACCTCTCCTAGATGTAAAGATACAAATGAATATGTTTCTCTTTGAAATTGGTCTGCTACTACAAAATGATGATCTTCTGCTACAAGATGATGATCTGTCGCTCAAGTTGTAAGATGGGGAAAATAAAATAGAATAGATAAAGTGACAGCCAACACTTCTAAACTATTATCCCAATCTAATCAAGAGAATACAAACAAAGAGAGCAATCAAAATGAAAGCAAATGAAATAAAGCACTCCCCTTTGAAGTTGATTATTTCTCTTGTCTCTCCTATTTCTTCTTATGCCAATATTGCCCTCAGATTTGTTGTTGAATTTGTGCAAATACCTGCAAATAGTAAGCAAGAAGGTTGGAGATAATTAGTTGTTCAATTGAAAATGGAGGGGAAGGGTTGCTTTTATAGACAACCATTCGAATGGACGGTCGAGATTGATCTTCTAGAAAGATTCTAAGATCAACGGATGAGGATTCATGAGAGGGAAGTTATGAAATGGATGGCCAAGATCGAGTTTCTAGAAAGATGCCAAGATCTACGGTTGAGAATTGATGCAACCAGAATATGCCATGCATGGAAAAGATATGACGCCGACGGCTATGACGCCTAATGGCTATGACAGACATGCAGGACATGCAGACTATGACATGAAATAATGACAGGGGATCTTTGACCAAAATAGAGGGATAAATAATTTATTTATTTGAAAATGGAAGAGGATGACAAGTGGCAAATAAATAATTTATTTTAAATTATTTATTTGGAGGAAATGAAAAAGGAGATTTAATTAAAGGAAGAAATAGAAATTGAATATGGATAATTGATTTGGATCAATTATTTAAAGGAGAAGAAAGACACATAAATAAATAATTTTGTCAATTATTTAATTATAGAAGAATAAAATGTCAAATAATTATTATTATCTAACTATGGACATGTGATGAAATATAAATAATTAAATAAATAATGATATATCTAATTATTGAAGAAAGGGGTATTAGTGAAACAATTAATTTATTTTAATTGATCAGGATAGAATAAATATTAGAAAGTGAATTAATTAAATAATTAAAATTGTTTAATTAATAAAGGAATATGATCAAGAATAATTAAATAATTAAAAGTATTTAATTATTAGAGGATGATGACTAAGGAAAAATGTTGCTTGTAGACTTTAGGACATTTTTCACTGTCTACACAAGTATGAACTTCTTCTAAGAATTGAATAATGATGAATGAAATTGATGATCAAATGAATGATCATCACCTTGTATTTATACAAAACTAGGCGACTCTTCATTTGGGTTGGCCTCTTTTAAGAAACAAGGCGACTCTTCATAAAATTATTATGTATAGAAAGTCCGACTTTCTTTGGTATTATTTATCCATCATTTTTAAATTTGAGAGAAAGTTATCTCCCACTGCTATAACATCAACATTTGGAAGCATCGATAGAGGAAAGAGCAGTCTATGAAGCTTTTTTATTGTGTGTAGATGGCTCAATAGTATGTTAAGTGCAACTTTCCAATGGCACAAGTCATTTTCCACCTACCCACAATTATGAATTTATTCACCCAACCACCATAAGTAAAAGATGTTTTCATCCTTTGATATGTTGAATCCATTTTTGGGTGGGATTGAACCTGGTCCATATATTTTGAATGTTAATAGTGCAACATATTAGGGTTAACATCTTGTTGTTGGTATAGGCATGATTTTGAAGAGGTTGGTTCTTTTGGTAGTCATTGGAGGCTATGCAGATGCATATTTTGGCTAGGGTTTGACTCACTCCATGTCTAGTTGTACGATGGGTATGGATTCATGGAGCATGTGAAGAATAAAATGCATATACATATATCATACAACAAATGTATCTGTTGATATTTGTATTTCTCTTGGAAAATATTTGATGGTTGTGAAGGTTTTCTCTTACCAAACTTGCTAGCATGAATATGATGAGCATTTTCTAATGTGTTTGCATTCTAATGTATTACAATCTTTTCAATAGTCATTTTTTTTGCATATGAATCATGAAGTTCAATTGAAAACTAAGTATGTTCTCTATGTAATATTTGTACTTTGATGGTATGTATGCCCAGATCGTGTCTTTTATTCTTATTCCATGGTTTTCTTTCTTGTTGTTTGTGACTCTACATCCCATTGGATAGGCACTAATTTCTAGTCACCTAACCAATCTCAAATCATTTAAATCAAAATATTATAAATAGTAGCTGATTTTTAGGCGGTCCTTGTGGACTCATGATTGTCAATATAACCAAGAAATCATTCTTAAAAGTGAAATTCAACATTATATTCTACATGGGTCATGCTTGCATAGTCATTAACTATATAGGGGTTATATTGTTAGTTCTTAATCTAGTGAAAATATTTAGGGCTAAGATTACATTTGGATTTGATTGTAGTGGTTTTGGTTGTCTATTTTGTTTGATTTTAATGCTTGTTAAGGAATTCCCCTAGGAACACCCTCTTGAGTCTAAGCTAAGTTCGAAGTGTAGGAGAGATAACCCACTCCCATATAGTTGGCCATTAACCCTCCACAATCTATTGATGAGCTATTTTCACTTGCATGATGACAACCCTAGCCTTGTGAGAGATTTTTCTCTACGAAGTTGAATTTTTTTTTGACACCCAATACAATGGCATCATTGTAGGTGATGAATTAGTCATTATGGGGTCTTAGGCAATTAGAAACACTTTAAACGCCTTAGTAATAGAGATTTGCAATTATGCATTTTGTTTGGGAGAGTTTGGAATCTTGTTAATGTATGCAAACAAAATGGCATTAGAAATGTGACAAGGGTTGTTGTGTTGAAAAAATATTGAAGAATTTGTTGGTGGCTACAACCCAAAATCATTTTTTTCCTTGGAGGTATGTGTACTTCAAAGGTTTCCTCATTGTTGTGAGGTGACAACTTTGTTGTAAAAGGAGAAGGTTGGGTTGTTGTTTTTCATGTTTCATGAACACACATCAAGTGACCACAACCAAGTATTTGGTACCTTTTTTCTCCCAATTCAAAGCATGATTTCTTTCTTGGTAAAGATCGTTTCCTTTTCCTCTCTTTTCTACCTTGCATAAATATTTATAACTAGCCATGGATAGCTAGAATGGATGCATATAACCCAAGGATACATCATCAAATGTAGCATATAATATAACTCTAGGGAGTATGAGAGAATGCATGTCTAGGAATGTTACAAGGATGAATCACCTTATCATTCATACAACCCAACACAAGGAAAAGGTTCACATTTAAACATGCAAGCATCCATACTTGAAAAGAGATTGAGGATGGATATGATTTTTGAGCTTGAAATGGAATGTGAAGAAAGATTTGGGGCTCTACAATCACAAATAAACCTTATTGTTACAAAAACTTAGGTTTCTTCATCTCCTTTTGTTTCACTTGATTCCATTTATATGTAGCTTGACCTAGGTTTGATGGGTATGATAATGGGAAGGGGACACACATGTCAAAGTATTTTTATATTTCATGGAGAAATGTTAACTTGAAGATGAGAACTTGTGAATGAGATTCTTTGTTAGTTCATTGAGGGGAAAGATAAATAACTAGTATGATGGTTTCTCAAAGCATTCTTTTTCCTCTTGGAATCATTTCATGGTTGCATTTGAAGAGGAATTCACTTTGTACCTTGCTACTCTTTTTGAAGAATTGGACAACATCAAATGGTAAGAGGGAAAGCCAATTTTGAGTTTAGTCGCATGTTTTTTGTCTCTCTTTTCAAGACCCTAAAAACTACAGACCTAACACACCTCTTCGTATTGGCATGTTTCTTGGAGCCTATGATGTTTCTCTAGGTTCCAATTCAATATGGAAATAATTAAATTTAGTTAACATGTAATATTCATATAGGTGCCTTGATTTTATTAATGATTTGAGAAGGGTCATGGTTGCAAAATTATTATCCTCAAGAATAAAGGTTTTTGGTGGTGAGTTTGATGTTAATGACATTGATTATATGGAGGTGACATCAACAAGAAACAAAATATCAAGTTATGATTGTGTTTGTAGGTAGGTAGAAGAAGGTTTCAATGTAAATAAATCATTAGATGAATCAACTCTAGTATTTGATTATACAGGGCATGTACATGATGGTGATGCAAATGGTGCAAAATAAGTTGCCTTCTTGCTTGATCTCTTACCTTTTTTTGTCCTTTTTTTCTGATTTTGAAGTTGCTACTAATTGTTTGTATGAGGAAGCATAGGCATAATTGTACATGAAGAGACAAATACATATATAAGTGTTTGAATAGTTGATGATATTCAATATGAAGAGTTTGTACTTGATGAGTGTGAAGTGGGTGATCATATAGATGCATATGAGAGTCTCTTCATTTGGTGTGCAACATGTTGTCTTCTTGATGCACAATGCACTTAAAATGGGTCATATGGAAGTGATGTTGTAGACTTGGATGTGGAAGAGGAAGTGTGCCACATGTCTAATTGTAGCAACACGTGTCATAGCAAGTTTCTAGGAGAATATCAAAACAAAGACATAATTTTAAGAGTGTATCATAAGTGTTTGTATAGTTGATGATATTCAATATGAAGAGTTTGGATGTGGAAGAGGAAGTGTGCCACATGTCTAATTGTAGCAGCACATGTGTCATAGCAAGTTTCTAGGAGAATATCAAAACAAAGAGATAATTTGAAGAGTGTATCTCATTACCCAAAGTGTCTCTTGATCCAAATGGTTGTGTTGATGAAGATTGCATTAGCATAAGTGATTTTAAGGTATGTTGGTTGCATGTTTCACCAAAAGATTAAAAAAATGAATATGAGGCTTTCCTTTATGATGAAGATGTAGATTCTCATAGTGTGGGTGATAGTGTGCTTGAGTTTGAGTGTGTCACTTGGGCCCAACATGAAACTTGTGATGGTGTTGAGCAATAACAAGTTATCCAAGTTGGTGATCAACTAGCTTGTCAAGTTTGTTATAAGCTCAAGCTTCAATTTTTTTAGTTTGAGTTGTTAGAGGATAGGTTTCCCTTTGAAGGTCGACGGGTATGAAAATACCATGTTTTCTTTTAGTGTTGATCTAAGTTTTCAAAATTTCCCCCAACTGTTAAGGAAATAAATGATGAGATATATGGTGGTGTAGTGGCATATGTTTTGTAGTTTCCATGCAATGGAAAAGTTAATTGTTGAGCTTGCATTCACTCTCTTGATAGCAATCACAAGTTTATGCATATGAGAAGGAGACCAATCTTGTCATAGCTATGTATATGAAACAAATGTGAGTTGAGGGAAATCAATTCCTTAAATAGGATGGTATTTGATAGAGACAAGTGACTTTATCCATCCTCTATAGGGCTGGCCTACTTGTGTTAAAAAAATTCACAATCTTTTATTAGTGCCCATGTGTTGTCATGTTAATTAGTTGTGATGTTTCATGGTGTACATATTTTTTTCCTTTATGAATTAGTCTTGTTCTTTCATTCCCCATTTTTGGGTCTACTTGGAGATTTGGATTCTCTTTGTTTGTAAGAGGTACACATCCCCAACTAGAGCCAATTTTGGAACTCAATTTTGTCATGTCAAATTTTGTATCAATTCCTTTCATTTGTATCCCTATAAATTATGATCCCTCATTAATAACGAATCTAATATGTTTGTTTAGGGGCTATCATTTGTATTGTGCTCTTGGTTGTGTTGTATTCCTTTGTTTTTGGCCTATTCCCTAAATTCAAAATTAGAAATTTGGCTAAGTCCTAAATGGTTTCCAATAGGGTAGGAACCCTTGACAAGATAAAAAAAAGTGGAAGATTATGATGGGATGTGTTCAAAGGCTCCCTAGGAACCAAGAACCATTCTTTCCTAGTTCCCAATCCCAACCTAGGATTTGACAATGTGTACGAATGAGTGCACAGGCATGTGGTGGAGGTTCCTGATGGGTATGCAAGTCTTTGAAAATTCCTGCCATGTTTGAAAGCATCAATATAGGAAAGAGCATCCCATGAGGCTTGATTATTGTGTGTAGATGGATCAATAGTGTCTTAAATGCAACTTTCTAACATCATGACTCATTTTCCACCTACCCCTAGTTATGAATTTGTTCAACCAACTACCAAAAGCAATTATTTTTATCCTCCTTTGATCTATTGCGTCTATTTTTTGGGTGGGATTGAAACTGGGTCATAAATTTTGAATGTGAACAGTGTAAAAAATTAGGGTTAACATCCTGCTATTGATATAGGCACGATTTTGAATCATTTTGAAGAGATTGGTTCTTTAGGTGGCTATTAGAGGCTATGTAGATGCATAGTTTTGTCTAGGGTTTGACTCATGTCATGTCTATTTATATGATGGCTATGGATTCATGGAGCATGTGAAGAATAAAATGCATGTACATATATCATACAATGAATGACTCCATTGTTGTTTGTATTTCTCTTAGAAAATATTTTGACAATTGTGAAGGTTTTCTCTTGTTGGCATGAATGTGATGAAAATTTGATAATATGACAACATTCTACCATATTACAAGCTTTGTAATAGTCATTTTTTTGTTGCATATAGATTCATGCAGTTTAGTTTGGATAAATAAGTATGATATTTGTATAATATTTGTACTTTGACGGCATGTATGCCCATGTTGTGTATTTTATACTTCTTTCATGTTTTTCTTTCTTGTGTTCTATGACTTTGTAAACCATTGGATAGGCACCAATTTCTAGTCCACCCAACCAATCTCAAATCATTCAAATTAAAATATTTTAATCAATAGTTTAGTTTAGTTGGTTCTCCCTATGCAGTCATGACTGTTAATACAACTAGGGAATCATTCTCAAATAAACATTTGGCATATATATTATATGTGGTTCATGTTTGCACAGTCATATAAGCTATATAGGGGCTCCTCTATAACGCTAGTTGTTCTTAATCTAGTGACAATATTTGGGGTTAAGATTACAATTGAGTTTGGTTGTAATGGTTTTGGTTGTCTATTTTGTTTGATTTCAATGCTCATTAGGGAATACCCCTAGGAACTTCCTCCTAAATCTAAGTTGAGCTCAAAGTGTAGGAGATATAACCCACTCTCATAGAGTTGACCATTAACCTTCCATAATATGGTGATGAGCTAATTTCACTTGCATGATGACAACCTTGGTCTTGTGAGTGATATTTTTCTCTAAGAAGTGGAGAAATATTTTTGAGACCCAACAAAGTGCATGGTGATTCAATTTTTGTAGTGTCTCAAGTTAAAAGCATGTATGCTATAAAATTTAAAAGATCGAGAATGTATAGGAATGTTGTATGGGATATTGTTGAGGTGTTTGATGCCTTAAATATCAAGAGGGTTGAAAGAGATAATGATATAATAATTGATGCCCTTTTTATATTACCTTCAAAATTTTATGCTTACTTTGTATCCCCTCAATACAAGTATAATGTAGAAACTATTGCTAGGCTTAGTATTCTTGTCAGCATTTATAATTGGCAAGTCTTCAATGATGACCAACAAATATAGAAGTTCCTAAATTACATTGATCTCATTAAGAACCATCTCATTGACTAGCATCCCATGGTAGAGAAAGATGAAAAAGGTAAGGAGACTCTCTAGAAATGAAATTATTTAGCTTAAAACAAATACTATTTCAAGAGTTCTTGTTGCTTTAGAAAATATGTTTGACATTGTTGATTTTTATAAGGTAAGAAGTAAGCCTATTAGTGAAGATGTAGAAGGTATAAACTTGGGGACTGAATCAACTCTTAAGATGGTCTACACTGATAAAAGATTGAAATTAGTAAAGAATAAAACGTTGATAGCATTATTAATAATACATAAAAATTACCTTGTTTAGTCTTATGATGAACGAAAGAATTATGGGGAGAATTTGTTCCAATATACCATTTTATTGGAGCTTGGCACAAAGCCATTTAGACTAAAGCAATGCCCTATCAACCACACTCTTTCCCCTCAAATATAGAAAGAATTGATGAATCTAAAATGAGGCATATCTAAACTAATCAAACATTTAGAGTGGGTCTCTAACCTTGTTCCAAACAAAATAATGGGGATATTAGGTTGTGTGTGGATTTGAGAAATTTAAATATTAAGTCACTTAAGACAATTATCCATTGCCTAGTATGGACTATTTGTTGTAGCAGGTAACAGGGTCAAAGTTGATGTTTATGATGGATGGATTCTCGAGTAACAATCAAGTCATGTTCAAGGAATTTGGGTAGTATAAAACATCCTTCACAAAACCACGAGGAACATTTTTTATGTTCAAATGCCCTTCAATTTTAAGAATTTGAGGGCTATATTTCAAAGAGCTATGATTTCACCTTTGTAGATATCATAAATTAAATCATGGTTGTCTACCAAGATTATTTGATTTCCTACTCCAAGGATTGAAATAATCATTGCAAGCACTTGGATTTCATCTTCAAAAAGTGTTTAAAGTATGGGAATATTTGAATCCCAAAAATGCATTTTTGGCATGGAAGAAGGCAAGCTTCTTGAACACATTGTGTCTCAGTGGGTGAGGATAGAACTCAAACATTTCCAAGCAATTGATCTCATCCCATTAAAAAATAGTCAAGTCTAGTCATTCTTTGGGCAAATAAAATTTATAAGAATGTGCATTCCTAACTTTGCAGAGAAATGAAATCCATCTCTAAAGTATTAAAAAAAGGGAAAATCGTCAAGTTAGGACAAGTAAAGAAATTAAATGTGTGACAACTCACTTTAAATCACATGCATGATAATGGAAACTTTTACTCAATGGTGATTTTGTTGGTGGATCTACAATCAGTGTACACCATCTATTCTCCTCCTTTCTTCAATACAAACATAGTAGGTGCTACACATAGGCTCAAAATTTCTCTAACCAACCCAATTAGATGCAATGTTCCAACTTAATTTTTAACCTCCTCATTATCCCATGGTATCATCTGGTAGGTCTTTTTTTATATACTCAATATGAGTTCCTGATGCAAGGGCATCGCTTCATTGTTCACGTTTTGGTTTTATTTTCATTTTTTTTGGTTTGCTTATATCTAGTGAGGACATGTGGCGTTGCAGATTTGGCTGCAAACCTCCTTTGCTTTGGTATGTATCAAACTTCCATTGGACAGCGTAGGGATAATTGGTAGTTGTGGTTGCATCGAACAAGGAAAGAATAGGCAGAGCATAACTGTTTGGGGGCGGTGGAAGTTTTGGGCGAGGCATCGAAGCCATTGGATAGTATCGCCCTGTGTTGGAGAGGTCTGAGATCAAGTTGTTGGTAAAAGAAGATTGATCTACTGATCTGGAGGATTCTATGCACAGAGACTTCATCATTTCCCCATGCTGGCTTGTCTTTCTTGGTTTGAGGAGTAAACTCGTATTTGTGGTTGTCACCCTAGTCAAGGAGCGGCCTCATGGAATGGTGTTGAGTGTTGTAGTTGTTGATCTCTATAACCAATGTTTTGGAGAGAACAACCCATTTTTTTTGGGAGAGGCATTAGAAAAATGCAAAGGGGATGCGATTCCTTGGGGATCGACTCACTATAATGAGTCTGTGATCTGCTCAATGTTTATTAGAAAAATGCAAAGGGGATGCGATTCCTTGGGGATCGACTCACTATAATGAGTCTGTGATCTGCTCAATGTTTATTTAAAAAAATCCTTGGCATTGTTATTTGACTGGATGGCATTAGCATGAAAACATTTCTCCAATATTTATGCAACTGGATTTTGCTACATTACATGGTTGTTTGTTTCTTTAATTGTTGAATGATTCTTGTTTCTTTAATTTCTAAATGAAATTACGAATCCTCATAATGGCTGGAGCTATAGTTCCATTTCTTTGATTGTTGAATAAACTTGCTAAGGTTTTTGTCGCCTTGACTTGTATTGGGAGCACTGTGTAATCTTCATTCTTGTGTGAACTTCCCTGTCGCCATTGTCTAAAATTCGGTGTGTTGTTTGGAGAAGCGTCCTGAACGTTGTCTTGTATCTTGGTAGATTGTTTCCTTTAGATTCAGTGACTTTGAAAGAGGCAAGGGCTTATCAAGCTGCATTTCATGTTTATATATGTTGCTCATTGTTTGAGTTGTCATCATTTTGGTATCAGAGCCTAAAGATTTGGGGATGTTGAGGAGTGGGCAGAATGCCACCGAGAGTGATGAGAGGACGAGGAGGCAATCATGGTAGAGGTCGACGAGGCCATGATGAAAGTCTCTATGAAATGTCGCAGAACTTGACTGTGCGAATAGATGCCATGGAGAGGGCACAACGAAGAGGAACCCCAGTAGATGATGCCAGTGATGTTGAACAGGAAGAGCAACCACAAGCAAATAATGAGGAAGATCAAGAAGAACCTACAAGAGTGGAGGAGAGATTGGTCAGAGTTGTGATGAATATGGGAGCTAAGCCAAGGATTGAAGTTCCTACATACTTGGGAAGCTTGAATGGAGAAGAGCTTATCAATTGGATTAATGATTTGGACAAGTATTTTGAATACGAGGGAGTGGCAAAGGAAAGAAAAGTGAAGTTTGCGTCTACACAATTAAAAGGCCATGTGACAATGTGGCAGGATTACGTACAGGCTAAAAGACGCAAGAAAAATAAGAACTCTTCTTGGGATCAAATGGTTTCGAGATTGAAGACAAAGTTTCTTCCAGCAGACTACCAAACAAATCTTTTCAGAAAATTGCAGAATCTGAAGCAGAAAGATATGTCAATCAAGGAATACATGGAAGAGTTCTGTAAGTTGGTGATTTGGTCAAGCAACAGTGAAGAGGATATGGAAAAGGTGGTGAGGTATTTGAATGGATTGAGATATAGTTTGCAGGATGAGTTGAGTTTAGTGTCACCAATAACTTTGGAGGAAGTATTCCAATTTGCCATCAAGGTAGAGGAGAAACTGATGTGGAGGTAGAATCAGAAAGTTCAAGGTAAAGGACGAGGGTATGTAGAAAAAGGACAGCAGCACCATCAAGATGGAGAGGCAAGTAGCTCCAAAGGGCAAGCTAAGCCAAAAAAAGGAGGTTATAAGGATACAGAGATACAAAAGAGTTTGAAACAGAGTGTGGAAATAGCGGAAGAGGATGTGGAAGATGACCTGGCTCTTCGAATTGAAGCAGTTGAGCAAGAATGGTTGGTACTGACAGGAGGTGTGATGAATAGTACATACGTCAATGGTGAGATAAAATCTCAGTTTTCAAATCCCTTGGATACAATTGTTGTTGATTTTCATGAAAATGTCATGAGTGCAATGGAGAGGGAAATGCAAAATGAATTGGAAAGGTGCAGCATAGAGATGTTGTCTGGAGAATGGATAAAATATGTTGACAATGACAAGATGGGGTGTGGAAACAACAATTTGAAATGGGGAATAATCAGTCAAGAGGAATTCATTCTTCCGATAGTTTGGGATCAAATGAAGCTACTCAGTGGAAAGCAAATGAAGGGAGTCTTTGGGAGGAGAAGTTCGACGAATAGAGAAACTATTCCAGCAAAATGCTGGAAGAAGAGGTAGAAATGATGATTGTGGGTTGTTGTTTATAAGCATACGGGGATATGCTGCAAGTGTTGAGAGCTTGGAAGGGTAGTTCTACCACCCAACTCCCCTTTGCGAGCTACGCTCGCAAACAACTCCTGCGGAAATCCTGATGTAGGGGCATCGCTGCATTGTTCACGTTTTGGTTATTTTTTTTGGTTTGCTTATATTTGGTGAGGACATGTTGTGTTGCAGATTTGGTTGCAAACCTCCTTTGCTTTGGTATGTATCAAACTTCCATTGGACAGCGTAGGGATGGTTGGTAGTTGTGACTGCATCGAACAAGGAAAGAATAGGCAGAGCATAACTGTTTCGGGGCAGAGGATGTTTTGGGCGAGGCATCGAAGCCATTGGATAGCATCGGCCTGTGTTGGAGAGGCGTGAGATCAGGCTTTTGATAAAAGAAGATCGATCTACTGATCTAGAGGATTCTATGCACAGAGACTTCATCATTTTCCCCATGTTGGCTTGTCTTTCTTGGTTTGAGGAGTAAACTCGTATTTGTGGCTATCACCCTGGTCAAGGAGCGGCCTCATGGAATGGCGTTGAGTGCTGTAGCTGTTGATCTCTGTAACCAGCGTTTTGGAGAGAACGACCCTTTTTTTTGGGAGAGACATCAAACAAATGCAAAGGGGATGCGATTCCTCGAGGATCGACTCACTGTAACGAGTCTGTGATCTGCCCAATGTTTATTTAAAAAAATCCTTGGCATCGCTATTTGACTGGATGGCGTTAGCATGAAAACATTTTTCCAATATTTATGCAACTGGATTTTGCTACATTTCGTGATTGTTTGTTTCTTTAATTGCTAAATGAAATTTTGAATCCTCACAATGGCTGGAGCTATAGTTCCATTTCTTTGATTGTTGAATAAACTTGCTAAGGTTTCTGTCGCCTTGACTTGTATTCGGAGCACTGTCGCCTTGACTTCATTCTTGTGTGAACTTCCCTGTCGCCATTGTCTAAAATTCGGCGTGTTGTTTGGAGAAGCGTCCTGAACGCTGTCTTGTATCTTGGTAGATTGTTTCCTTTAGATTCAGTGACTTTGAAAGAGGCAAGCGCTTATCAAGCTGCATTTCCTGTTTATATATGTTGCTTATTGTTTGAGTCGTCATCAGTTTCAAGTCCATCTTATGACTTATGCTACACAAAGGTGTTAAACCATCAAGAATATATTTGAACATGATATCCTTATATTCATCCAATATATTTGTCACTTTACACGACATTTCATCCTTTACTTCTTTCATGCATTCAACTTGCATGAGCTTTGACATACACACTCCTTAGATTCCTTCACGAATCACTTTCCTATCATGAATAACACTTTTAGACCAAGTTGTCGTAGATTTTGATTCTCAAGTCTTTTCAAACCAAGTTTCACTAGTATTGTGCTAGAAATAATATTATTGATGTTGCCACTATCTATCATCATCTTACAACACTTACCTCTAGATTTGTAGATGGTTCTAAAAAGGTTACATCTGTATGATAACATACTTTATTATTATTTTAGCCTCAACAATGCTCATTTCATCACAAGTGCTTTGTCATACTCAAGTTCTTCTTTGCAAATAACCAATGTGCTACTTTTAGTGTTATATTATACAACAATGGTTGTTACCCTCCATTTCATGCATGATATTATTTTTTATATTTGTGAAGACTCAAATTCTTCATTTCCCACTTCCCCGCATTTGATACATGTTTTAGAGAAATTTGTGTCTCATCCATATTCTATTCCTTAAAAGTATCCTCTTTTTCTTTACACATGCCCATGACCATATGATGTTCTCACTTCTATACCATGCACTTGTGCATACTCTAGTTATCATTGTGCATTGTGCCTCCTCTTTAGCATGGAAACTTACATTTTCCTTATGCTATGTTTTGTTATATTCTAGATAAAATTTATTTTGCCTTCAATGCAAATTGATAGGCTTCTTCTACATACTTCAAATTAACCATATTGAACTTATCTTAGATGGAATGCACAAATCATATACATACCTAGAGACTTTATGTGCACCATATTCTTTTTTACTAGCATGATAGTCAATTAGTAGATACCCTCTATGTATTATTTAATACTCAATTATTGTTGCCTTGGGTTTGATAATTTTCTTAAAAGATTCATTTCATAATCTACAAGTAAAAACTTTACTTTCAACTTGGTGTCCATTATATTCCAAGTGTAAATTTTCTCCTTGTCATGTCTTTGCCTATCCTTCTAGATATGATCCCACCACAATGATGATTTTTTTTTTCAATTTGGTACATAAAAGTTATATTTTATTCAAGGGCCTTATATGAGTTTGTACTCAAAGAAGTTATCCAGTTCTACAATTCAATCTATCAAGTCTTCTAGACATAAACTCCCTAATTAGTTTGGAATATCTATGTGCAATTTGCCTCATATTTTATAGATAGTTATCAGTAACCTAGCCTCTACAAGGCATTCATCAACTTCTTCCCTAAGCATTTCAAGTGGCTAGTCATCACTTAAATTTAAATTAACATCTTTTTATTGAGTATTCTCCATAACTTCCAACTTTTCTTGGAGATAATGCATCAAAATTTCCAAATCAACTATTATTGGTGTTTGATTTATTCCACATCCTTTTTTGAGAGGAATTCCTTTATTTTCCATTTTGTTTCCTTAAATAAAGTTTGCAACAACCTCTATGATCACTACACCTTCTACCTAATAACCTTTATTTTTGAAGATGTCTTCATTGCATTCCACCCATGCTCACAAATGTGGACAACATAATTACTTCGTAGGTTGAAGCCTTATTTTCTAAAAACAAATGATGCATCTATGGTTAGGGGCCTTGATGAAGGGAAACTTAGACTATGCAAGACTTAAATTAAACACGATAACCATAAAAAAGTGATGAATATGATTATCAAAAAAGAAAACACATAATAATAGTATAACACATTATATATATTTGGTCTTTGAATGAGAAATTATAAATATACATAAGGGATATTTGCACACACATGTTGAAACAATTCAACATATTATTATCTCACATTTAGCTTTGTCATACCTCCATCAACTAATAATCTAGTCGCTATTTATCTATTAATTGATTTATCCATCACCCAAACTAGTGATTGTAAGTTGTATATAAAGTCATAAGAGTGGCATGGGGAAGTTAAAATAGTTTACTAGCTAACAATTATTCCATATCCTTTGGGATGGGGCTTCATATTTTTCTTATTTCACTAGTATGTGTGCATACCAGGACTTCACTAGCCAAGTAAGCACACTATATTGTTAGATCAAGTGCAAGAATTTTATTTGTATGGGACCTAGTGTGAAAGCTTGATCCTCCACACAAATATCTACTTCTACACAAGACTAAGCCTTTATTTTGATCATGGTGAACTATTGTGCATGTGCAAGGTTTTGCATGAATCTCTTATTCTTTTACTTTATCTTTGGTTTGTGCAAATTGTATATACATTCTATTAAATCAAACATACCAAGTTTGTATGCCTTAATTACCCCCATGGATTTATCTAAAAACTAGACATGATCATCAAAAATAGCTACAATATATGATTTACTTTATCAACTTAAGAATACCTTAGCCAAAATATCTCTTTATAGTTATTGTATTCATCTAAGACATAGAAATATTTTGAGACAAGCTTTGGTTAAAGTTACTATTCCATTTGATGATACTCATATAATGGTAGTTGCAATTCTTAAGCCTATTTATAAGGATAAATCTAAGATTTAATAATTTGCACCTCACAAGTTGCCTCCTATGTATATATTCAAGACACTAACCATTGTACATTCTAGTTAAATATGGGGACATCCAAATTAAATGAGATATATTTGATAATAGATCTAGTTTAGAATTTTGTAGCAAATAATTATTATATGTAATCAAAGTTGATTCTAATAATTTTCTGAAATAAAATATTACCATTAATAGGTTTGATTATGTGGGCCATAAATTTGATTTTGTTACATTACCTATTACTTTAGGAGATGTTATACTCAGTATTATATTTCATGTCATGTCTAATTCCTTAATATATAATATTATTTTGGGCTACCCTTGGATACATGCCATGGGTGTTGCACCTTCTACACTTCATCAAACTTTGAAGTCTAAATTCATAATAATAGAAGTTGTATAGCCATAGTTTATGATAGTCCCTATCAATATTTTTAAGTAGTTGATAAATAAAACATTTAAATTCCTCCTAACTAATGAAGAAAACCCACATTACCACCAAGAGCCTCTTTTCCTTCATCTAGTCCTTATAATGACCTTGGGGATGATTAGTGTTCTCTTGATTTTACACCTTCATGCGATAATGAACATAAAGTGAAGGATGAAGGTTGTACCATTCCTCCTTTATACATATATGCTATATATATAATAGAACACCTTTTGTGCTCCATGAGAATACCACTCTCAATGAAGGTCATTTTGTTTGTGGATCCAAAGCTAGTGCTACTTTTAATTTGTTTTCTTCTTAGTTAACTAACTAATATGGTAAATATTTTTCCATTTTACAGAAGTTTGGGTATTATAGAAGAGGCTTAGGCACAAAGAGTCAAGGTATCTCATAACCTATTCAACTATCACAAGAGTGTGAATTTTTAGCTTGAGTTACTTTCTCACCATGGATAATAATATAAATGGTATAGAGAAAATAATGTTTCAATCCACTTGTGTAGTTAATAATGGCATATATTTACAATTGTTACATCTCAAGTTGATTTACACATACTCGCTAGATTCTACTCCTATATAAACATTCGCTAACAATGATGCTCTAAGTTCTTTGGTGTTTCTGAGGATGTGCTTTTATTTCATCGCAATGGAGGTTTCCCATATACTCTTAAAGTTTATTCTTACCCTAGGGAATCCTCTCCTTCACTAAACAATTCTCTATTTTTTAATGAATTGCCTACTAAACTATTCATTGATGATATAAATATATTGGTTGTGGTGGCGCCTTTGTTATTGATATGGATAAATCTAATAAAGAAATGGTATAAAAAAATGGCAAACATTCAAATAATTTTGAATGGTATAATTTTTTCACATTTAGCAATTGTAGACACCTAAAATGACTAATGTGTTTTCATTGTATCATTTCACATTATCCTTAGCATTTCTTCTTTCTATATTAATTAAATAATTTTTAAATTATTTAATTAAGCTAATATTTTTCTCTTTTCACCATAATAATTAAATCTCATCACTTATCATTATCCCTCCAACATTAATCAAAATTAAATTCAAACTTATCTTTTCCTCTATAATTAAATAATTTTCAAAAAAATAATAATTAGCTAACACTCCTCTTTTAGATACATTAAAAATAATTTATTTAAATTGCATATTTTCTTCTAAAATAAATAAATTAACATTTATTTATTTCTTCAATTATCATTTTGAATTAAATAAATTTATTTACTTAATTCTTTCATCTTTTCCCCCATCTCATCAAAATTCAAACTATAGGTCTTGCCCTATCTTAAATTTTCTTGTCCATATCACTTACAAATTAATCTCCACCATTGATCAAATGTCAAGTGAAGCACATAAATAAGGATCTTTTGTTTCATTCAAACTCCCTAACACCTTTACTAAAAAAATCTATCAAGCATTCAAGCATAATTAAGCATTATCAAGCATTATCATTGTTTTTTAGCATGCATAGGTATCATTTATCTTTAAGAATTTATCATTATCATTGCATCATTGCATCATATAATTTATTTTTTTCATAGTTTGTTACTTTGAAAGACAACCAGCAATGGAGTAAATCAAGATTTTAGTTATGACGACTTTGCTTGTTATCTAAATTCTATATTCTAAGCCAAGATCTCGAACTTTATTGTGTGATTGTGAGAGTGAGTTTTGCATTATGGTTATTTTTTATCCATATTTTAGCATGGTCATTGGGACCCACATCCTTTATTTAACAAGAAATTTTGTAAGAATTGTGTGTCTTTGAAACATAGATCAAATTTTCACTTTTGGATCGATTCACAAGGCTTTCGGGCCGACAGATAGTGCTTATGGGCCAACATAGATCTCATTTGGTATATATACTAGATAATTTTTCTCTTGCAAATGGTTAGTTTTTTTGTCAATAAGGAAGATCTACGCTTTTGATTGGTTCTTCTATTCTTCTGGTCATATCTGCAACGCTTTTGGTCCAACTTGTGGTGCTCTTGGTTAGCAGGAATATTCTACAAATCATTCGATGGCTAGTGTTGCACTTTCAATCTCTATCATTGTGCTTTTGATCTCTACTATCACAATTTTGGTTACTTTTGAGATGCTTTTTGTCTCTATCGCCACACTTTTGGTGGTTGTCACTGTTGCAAGTATGAAGGTGTTGTCATTGATGTCAATAGGAATTCTACTGACTGGTGTTGTTATTGATGTCAATTGTGTGTTAAGGAAATTGTTGCATGATGAAGATGTCGAGGACATTGAAAAAATTGTGAAAAAGAGGAAAACAGGTTGATGTAGGTTATGCATGTATAGTTGAGATATTGAGGAAGTGTTGTGAGTACATGGATCTATTTTGTTGTTGCAGTATCTGAAGGTGAGTTGGAATGAAGTAATGAGTTGAGATGATGTCTCTAGTACTTGGTTTCCAAATGCTTTTGAGAAAATTTGATAAACTAAGTAAATTGTGTTGTGCAAATGTTCATAGTGTGATTTGATATTGTGATTCGTGTTTCTTTTGTATTGATCCTATGCTTGTGCGGATTTGATATGTTGTTCATGGTTGTCAGAGGTTGCTATATTCAAAATTTGGGTTTCTAGATCCTTGTACAAAGCGAGATATTTTCACTGGTGTGTGAACTAGTTTTTCAATGGTGTTTTTTGTGGCCTAGGAGAAATGTATTTTCTTTGCATTTCTTCGTAGTTTAGCTTCAAGTTGTGTGGATTTGGGAAGTTTCTTATAATGTTTGTATCTTTTTGTATTCAAGAGATTACTTGATTTGGTACAATACAATGTGAGTTTCATTTGTCAGTATGTGAATGAGGTATACTAACTTTGTTCTAAGTCGAAGTATTTGTATGATGTGAGCTTGGATGAATTATTTGATGAATCCCAAGTAGTTCATGGATTAATCTAGATCATGTTCAAGTAAATTATGTCGTCCAAAAGTTTCAAATTGACTTAAGGAAGCATGTACTTAATGATTACGGTGTTTGACATGGGTATCAGCCGACCTTGTGTTAGCACTACATGTGATTCTTGTAAAATCATGTTGGGGTTTTTTGGGATCTATTTGGGTCCTAATAAAGGATTTATGTAGGTCACCTTCATTCCTATCCACCATAGGAATGCTTAGGTTCCAACTTGTTTTGAATTTGTATGCATAACAACTAGTTGCCAACATTGGAGAATGTTTTTGAGGTTGAGATTGATATAAATAAGTTTAGTGTTGTTGTGAGTTGAAGGCATGGAAGAAGAGAGAAGCAAGATAGATGAGAGATTGATGCGAGTGATGTGTGTGATGCGAATTTGAGAGAGTGAATTTCAAGTGTTAGGGTTCTTGAAGGTGGTGAGCTGAAGGCATCTGAAATCATTCAAGCAAGGCTGCAAGATTGTTGGAAAATTGTGGCAGTGAGCCTTGGCTATGAGCCTTTTTGGATTGTGTTTCCTATTCTGGTAGTGAGTCCTTGTACCATTTTTGCAATTACTTATATTGTGAGCTAATCCTCACTGTGGTTTTTCCCTCATTGGGTTTTCCACATAAATCTGGTGTTCTCTTGTGTATGGTGTTGCTATTTTAGTTTTTGTTATCTACATTTGAAGTTTAATCACATTAACAGAATAAGGGTTTAATGAATGCATGTGGACCTGATTATTGTTGAGGGTTTTTGAAGGTTTAATTTTCTACAACTAATTCAGCCCCCCCCTCTCTCAGTTGTCTTGTTCATTCAATAGTCACTGCACTTTCAATTAAATTTGTACCACTTCTAGTCTCTATCACTGTGCATTTGGACAATATCTAGGGTTCAATTTCAAATTTTGTATTAACTCATTTCATATTTGAGAGGATTTTATTTTTCTAACACCTAACCTTAGATCAAATTTGTAGCTAACCCTAGAGCTGAGATCCTGTTGTCTTGGTATCCTTTGTTAGTGATTTTTGTGTGTAGAAAATTGGATCTCTGAGGGAATGAAAACAATCATGAAAGTAATATTTGGATCTCTTCATCAAATTGACATCTCAAATATTAGAGTTGGACTCCAAGTTCATTCATTCTAATTTCCTTGTCACTTTTTAAGTTTACAAAGTGCTAAAATAGTTATATTATTTGCTTTTTTTTTAATAAATCTTGTTTGACATCTCTTCCTCATATTTAAAATTGGGTTAAAATTAACTTTTCACATTTGGATTTGGGCTCTAAAATAAACAATTTTCTTTTAATCCCCAAGATCTACTTATGTATGCTCTCCTCTCATGCCCAACGGTAACCTTGAGGATAAAAAATAAGTAATCTTATTTTTCATTTTAGGGGGCCTACCTAGAGAATTGATCACTCTAAGGGACGAATGAGCAACTCTCGTGTTCTGACGAAGTATAAATAGTGGGGAGGTGAATCAAAAGACAAGCCTCTCAGAGTGGAATATTGTTAATCTTGAGCTTCTAAGAAATTTATGCCTTAGAGAAGTGAATGTGGAGAGTGGGTTACCCTTTCCTCTTAGTTAGTTAGGAGTATTCCCTTTTATCTACAAATTAAGGCCTCACATACCCTTTGGTATATTTGGAGGATAGCTCTAGTTGAGTTTGTCAAACTTAGTTAAAAAATATTGGCCATACTTACTTGAGCAGGCTTGTTATTGTGTCTTATGTGTTTGATTGTTTAGATCACCCATCTTCCACTTGAAATTGAAGTGGAGATATCCATTCAAAATTGAGCCAAGTGGAATTTTCTTATTTGTATCATTTATTTGAGTGTTTATATTTAAGAAAACATCCAAAAAAAGCATCAAAATCAAAACAAGTTAGAAAATAAGAAAAATCTCTTTTGCGTAACTTTCAAAAATGGGTTTTGTATTCATTGTGCATTTTCAATCATTTCAGATTTTGATTGCATCTCTTGCCAAATAAAATTTATCAAAAATCCAAAATTCAAACCAAATGCATTGCCAAACTATTGAAATTGCACTTTAGCTATTCTGCTACATATTTGGTTTATCTTGTAGCACATTGGTCCCATTTTGTAGTGCTTTTAGGCAATTTTTCAATTCATGTTACCTATCTTGTCGCAATTCTAGGTTATTTCACTGTACTTTTGGTCTATTCCAAGTCACTTTTGGTTGTAATTGGTGTCTTTAAAATTTTCAAAACTTATCAAAATTATCAAAACAACAAAATTCTCAATATATAGAGCTTAAACAGATCTTTCGTTGGTATTATTTTGTTGTCTTTAATACTATTTGAGGAGTGAATAATTTTTTGGTATCTTGTCTTATCATTGTCAAAAGTTGTCAAGTTCTAATTGTATCTCCTATCTTTAATCTTTATCATATCATATTATTTTTGGATATATCATCTTGAGAGCTTCAAAGCTACTCTTGAGTTAAAAACATCCACTCTTTATTAAGTTTACTTGGACTCACAAGTCTATTTCAAGTGGACTTTATCAATATCAATATATCATCTTGCTTGGACTCACAAGTCTAGTTGATGTGGGATCTATCATTTTATCAATCAATATCTATCCTCATTTGGAGATCTAACTTAACTTTGGTCTATTTTGGTTTTGAGCAACAAGCATCAAAATTGTTGAAAGAAAATCTTATTTTATCTAAGGTCTTATATTGCATATGCCAATTACAATATCTCAATATAAAAAAAATACAATCCCATCAAGAAGAACCCAACAGTCCAACATTCAAGGGTCAACATGAGCAAGGAACACATTCATACCCACCCTTCTTTCATGATGAGCCCTTAAGGGTCCCTTATAATGATAATATTCAAGACCCTTCATCTAAATACCTTCAATAATTTGAGCAAGACCCTAGAGCAATGAGAGTTTAGGAACTTCTATTTGAGAAAAATCTCAATCACTACCTTCATGTATTGGCTCAAAAAGGTGCTAAAATATCTGCCCACCTTATCAAGGATGTAGATTTCACTAATCTTAAATGGGGTTAGAAACAAGTCAATCCAATCCAATTCAAACATTATCACAAAAGTGGCTTCTAATTTAACATATTCACTACCACCTCCACCTAATACATCAAGAGTTCAAATTGAGAGATGCTCTAAGATCAATCTACACCAAAACAATCGCCTACCTTTGCTAGATCTTATCTAAACATGGGTGCACCAAACATGCAAAATGTTCTTATTCCACCAAGCCAAACACAATATCAACAACAATATAACATTCCCTTAAATCAACATCAACAACAATACATTCCCACAAGTGCATCACCATTTACATCTCAAAATTATTTGAAATCAAAAATTCAAAATCTAGAACAAAAGATAACAAACATGGATAGTGGAAACATTAGCACTAAGAAAGGTCATACATTGGAATAATTTTTCCCTTATCCTTTTTTTCAAGTCTTTGAACATGGTGCCTTCCCCTAAAATATTTGAAATGCCTGGATTTGACAAATATAAAGGAAAAGGTGATCCAAGAGAACACATAAGGGAATTTTACATAGCTTGTCTTGAGGTGTCCTATAATGATACATATCTAATGTTTGTCTTTCCCAGAAGCCTAGGAGGTCAAGCTATTGAGTGGTTATCACATTTACCTCATGGGAACAAGAATTTTCATGAGTTGGTAGATAAATTCATTTAAGACTTTTCATACAACATAGAACATGAGACTTCCTTGACTAACCTTTACAATGCAAAATAAAATGATGGAGAATCCTTTGTTTCCTTCTTACAAAGATGGAGAAATTTGGCAATAAATTTCCTCATCCTATACCTAAAAATCAGATTGTCCCCATATTTACCCAAAACCTAAACCATTAATTATCCTTCCACCTTCAAATTCAAGGTGGTAATACATTTGGAGAAGTCATTGAGAGAGGAATTAACATTGAAAAATATCAACATATAAAGATGAGCCTAGAATTTGGACCAAAAATAAGAACATTTTCAATAATAGTGTGGTAGATGCAAAAATGGTTAAAAATGTTCAACCTACCTTACAATTGATAACAAAGAATCCTCAAAAAAATCAAGGTGGTAGAAGACCGCCTAGGAAAAACAATGTTCTTAAAAGGCAATACACTCCTTTAGGGGAATCTCTTGAGTCTGCATTGAAAAAATGATCCAAGCTAAACTTATCAACTTACCCGAAGTGAGAAATCAAGAGTCATCTATCAAACCTCAATGGTATAAAGAGAATGAATATTGTGAGTGCCATAAGATCAAAGGACATAAAACTTCTTATTGTTTTAGATTAAAAATCTTATCCAAGATCTTATAGATCAAGGTGATGTTGGTGTAGACAATCAACCTTCAACTAATGATGATCTCAAGATATTCAAGAATCCTATCCCTGATCATAGAAAAGGTGAACCTTCAAATAAAATAGCAATCCTAAATCAGCCAATTATGTTATTGTCCCTTATGATTACACCATAGCTCATTTAGGGGAATATTTTCCTCATGTCTCAACCATAACCACTTTAAACAAAAATCATAAATGTGTAGTAACTACACATAGGGCTAAAACAACCCCTCAAGGAGATCAATTTGCATCATTGTCAAAATTTGATTATAAACTCCTCGATCATCTAAAGAAAATTCTGGCATAAATATCTATTTTTAAGATTTTAAAAATATCTTGAACACACAAGGAAATCCTCAACAAGGCCCTTCAAGAGTCTTATGTACCCAAAGACATAGATATTGTTGAATTTCAAGTCATGGTTGGACATATTTCAGCTCCTCATTATTTGGTGCTCACTAAAAAAGACCTTTCTCTCGATGATTAATCTCACAATGAGGGCTTATATCTTGAGGTCTTCATTCATAGGCATAAACTCAAAAGAGTCATGATTGATGGCAGAGGAGGTCTAAACATTTGTACCCTTTAGCTAGTAAAATAATTAGGATATTTTGACGGTGTCATTGATTCTCAAAATAAAATCACTATAAAAGCTTACAACAATGTTGAATGTGAATCTAAAGGAACAATAATATTCCCTATTCAAGTTGGCCCCGCTATAGTGGATATTTTTTTTATCAATTCTTGGACCTTGATCTCCTATATAACATTATTTGTTATCTATGGATACATTCCTTGCAAGTTATTCCCTCCACATATCATCGATGCCTAAAATTTCCCTATGAGGGTTCTAAAGTCACTATTCCTAGGGATCCTCACCCTTTTGAGTATTACAAAATCTTGGAAGAAAACTAATAATCAAGAAACTCCATCCTCGTCATCTTCCATAGATCCATCCACTTTATCCTCACTTTCTAATCCACACACCTCTCCTCTTGAGATCAAGGTTAAAATTGATGATAATTGGTTAGGAAAATATAACATGAAACAAGCTTTTTTTGTGGTTCAACTTTCTCTTTCACCTAAAATATATGGTAGACCTAAACCTATGCAAGATATATCAATTGTGGTTATCAAATCTAAATCTACCACATTCTTGCGGTAGGGTGAATCGGGAAAAGAAAACATTGAAGATGATGTCTCAACATGGTTATATAAGGATAAAGAGGATCATGTCCCTATTCTACCTATAGCAAACTATCCTTAAGGCCTTCGAATAATTAAGAATATGGGTTATCAAGGTAAAGGCCTAGGTCATCACTAGCAAGGAATCTTTGACCCTATATCTATCACAAGAAGGAATAATGATGAGGGAAGTAGATATAACTCCCTTAATAAGGTACATTTCAAGATAAAATATAATCTAACTAAAGGAGCTAAGGCTTCTCCCATGGTTGAAACTTCTAATCAGGATACCTTTCAAGACTCCAAGCATATCACAAATCTATTGTAAGAATATTCTATTTGTACATTATCAACCATATCATTTACTTCCCCATCATCACAATCTAAAGAGCTTTCACTTATTTATCCTAATCTTATTGATGGGATCAATAAGGTCTTCCATTTATAGATACATTCCAAAATGATGAGGTCATTGAAAAATTTATGGGATAAAGAGAAACTATACCTTTAGGAGATCATAAAGTTGGTTTTGTCATTGAGCTTGATGAGAAAGCATATTTTGGTGAAACTTGAAAACCTCTCACTCACAACAAACAGTTGAATATCATGAAGAAAACATCTAAGGTAAATCACGATATATTATTATCAAAAGAATAAAATGGGAACCTTGACCTTCCTATCATGTCTAAATACCAAGAAAAATCCTCTATCTTTCTAGAAGAGTCGCAAGAAGCAAACTTGGGTACAATTGAAAATCCTAAGACCTTACATATTTTGCAACATTTTTATCATCACAAGAGAATGAGGACTTCATGGAATTATTTATAAATATAACTATAAACTTTTTTGGTCTTATGCAGACATGTTAGGCCTTGACCCTAAGTTAGTAGTACATTATTTGATAGTTTTTCCCGAGTACAAAGCTAGTAAAACAAAAACTTCATAAAATGCACCCTCAAGTAGCCTTACTGGTTAAGGTGGAGCTTCAAAAGTTGTTGGATGTTGGATTCATTATAATAATTGATTATCCTGACTGGATCTCTAACCTAGTTCCAGTTAACAAACCCAATGGGGGCATCCACATATATACAAATTTTAGAGACATAAACAAGACATGCCTTAAAGATGATTTTCCCCTACCCAATATAGACATGATTATGGACTTAACAACTGGACATTAGATATTGTCCTTAATGAATAGATTTTTTAGTTATAATCAAATCTGTATCACCACTGAAGATCAACATAAAATAACTTTCACTTACCCTTGGGAAACCTATTGTTGGAATGTTATGTCTTTTAGTTTAAAGAATATAAGGGCTACATATCAAAGAGAAATGGCAACAATATTTCATGACCTTTTTCATAGTTTAAGATTATGTAGATAATTTATTAGAAAATATTTCCATGAGAGATTCTCACTTAGCTATCCGTGATCTGAGCTTTCCTCACCAAGTTTAGCACCAATTTTGTTTTACCAATTTACCAATTGATCATTCCAGGCATTTTGTCAAACAATTTTGTAAACCTCTGAATAGAATATATTTTCCTCTCTATTTTTTTGATGAATAGGAAGATATCTATATTAATTATAAAGATATAATTACAAATTCATAAAAAATGTTCGGGTGGTGAAAAAGCACACCCCGAATGTCACATGGGCAGAGCCCAGAAAAGCCAAAATATCACATGGGCCTAGCCTAGAAGTCGAATAACAAAAAGAAAAATTAAGTAGCCAAGGCAGTGCCAGTAGATCCGGGAGGGTCCCTGTCATCCATATTTTCCCCCCATACATTAGCGGGGTTTAGAGTGACGTCAGGAGGAGCACCCCAACTATCATCGACTTTATCTTCATCTTTTTCTTTTTCTTTTTTTTTTCCTCATGCTGAGGCGAGATTGCAAGAGCCAGTCGCGGAAAACTTTTGCCACTAGAGGGCCACCCAGAGCCAGAAGCAGGCGAAGTATCAAGGGGCCACCCAGAACTGCCACCACCACTCCCCGGAGCACCACTAGAGTGCCAGCCCTGACCAGGACACGGTGGAGGAGAACAAGCCCGCGTGGGAGGCTGAGAATCGTGCTGAGCAGGAGGCTGGGAGCGAGAAAGCGCGGAGTCACTCCGCTTCCAGCCCCGAGAAGGTGACCGGTCATGAGAGGAGGAGGGTGAATCAGGGATCCGAGCCACAGTAGAAGGGGCATTTCCCTAGTGGTCCAGGAGAACCTGCAGGTGATCCACTTCCAGTGCAACCTTGTTGGCTTGCACTTGAATCTGTAAGAGAACATTAGAACATATAACTGCTTTAGCATAAAGAGACACATTAACATCTAAATGAGAATGAGAAAATATACAATCATTTATGTCTTTCCAGATATTGAAGAGGATTTCCACCCTGAAAGTGTGCCAAAGCTGGGTGAACTTAGTTGGGGTTCCAAGCAGGTCCACCAGCAGAACCATATGCCAAGAAAAGGGTTCCAGCCTAAAAGGCCAAAAGAAGTCATGAATCCAAGTCCAAAGCTACTAAGCTTTGGGACAAAACCAAAAAAGGTGCTTAAAACTTTCAGACTGCCCACAAAAAGGGCAACGAGGTTCATGAACCCCCAAATGAACAAGCCGAGAACCCATAGGCAAGCCTTGGAAAAGAATACACCAAGCAAAGTGGGCCAACTTTAGATTAACAATTGCAAACCAAGTGGCATCAAACCTCTTACGCCAAGTATGGGTCGAGGAATTAAGAAGGCACCTCTGGTTCAAAGAGCTAATCATAGGAAAATGGGGTGAAAGCCACCTGTAGCCAAGTCGCGGCTTGTAGCTCCTAAGAGGAGTATCTGGAAACCATTTCCAGTCTTTCCACCAAGTTTTGTGTCCACAAATGCCAACTTTGTGAAGCATTTCCACAGAAACGGCGCTCACTAGCCTGTCAAAAGTAAGATGGTCCTAGTTTTGAAGAGTGTACCGGGCTTTACAAGCATCCCACTGCAAGAGATGCATGGTAGGCCGGTGAAAGAGCTGATGTAATGTATGAATTCCCTTCTTATGAAATCTGAGGGCCTTAAGCCAAGGCGACTTGGCCAAGGGTTGACCATTCTAAGCCAAAAGGGGAGACCACCAAAGGTTATGTTGTTTGATGGAAAGCCCATCATGAAATCCAGCCCCAGCCCAACGGAGCCAAGGCTTAATAGTTTCCCAAGAGCACCTGATGCTCTTGGCCACAAAGGAGCCAACAATTTGAACCGGCTCCCTCATAACCAGGAGGGTTTGGAGATCGATTCCTTTCCAGGCGGGCCTATAAATAGGAAAACCAGATTGAATACAATGCTTAAGGAGAATCTTCCAGGCTTCATCCCTGGTGAGAGCTTGGATAATCCATTTGACACAAAGAGCAGTCCCTTGTCGTTGAGTGGAGAGCAATCCAAGCCCTCTCGAGTCCTTGGGGAGACAACAAAATTCCCAAGCTACCCGATGAAAACCCTTGTGGGTTTCAGATGAGGCCCATAAAAAATCACGAAGCAACTTTTCAAGCCTGTTGTAGGCAACTTTAGAAGGATCCCAATAGGAAGAATAATAGACGTGGGTGGCAACCAAAATTTTAGAGCACACCTGGAATTTTCCAGCCAGCGAAAGAGGCTTAGTAATCCAATAGGCCAGTTTCTGCTCAACCCTGGAGAGCACGGCTTGTTAAATCTCCCGAGGGGATGCCCAGAAATCGAAAGATTTCTCCCTGCCCAATCCACTTCTAGTTATAACTTAGGAGCCACGCAGGAGTGGGGAGCACCGATTGTCTATACCACAAGGTCTTGTGCCATTGAATTGCAAAGCCGGAGGCAAGACAAAAGGTACCAAGGCATTCAAGGGCAGCAGTGATAGAACCTTCATCCTCTAAGAGAGTGAGAAAGGAATCATCCGCGAAGTGGCCATTGAAAAACTGCTCTTGAGAGTCCGGGAGAGAGATCCCTTTAACACGTTGCTGGAAGACAACATTGGCCAAGAGATATCCAAAGTCCTCAGAAGCCAGAACATACAAAGCAGGGGCATGAGGGCATCCCTAGCGAATAGAACGAAAAAGACCAAAGGCAGAAGACTGGCGGCCATTAATGGAAATGCAATTCAAGGCATTAAAAAAAAGCATATGAACAAACTGTATAAAGTTGGACCCAAAGCCCAAGGCCTACAACATCGCAAGAATAAAAGGCCATTCAATGCGGTCATAAGCTTTTGCAAAATCAATTTTAATGAACACCGCTTTCTGGTTCGACTGTCGGGCCCACTCCATGCCTTCCCAAACCACAATAATGTTATCAAAATAAACTTGGATTTAATGAAACCAGTTTGCTCAGGACGCACAACTTGAGGCAACAGGTGGTGAATTTTGAAAAGCCAGGGCTTTGGAAATGATTTTGTAAGAAACATTGAGAAGCGTGATGGGCCGCTAGTTGCAAATATCCTCTGGATCCCCAAGCTTAGGTATGAATTTAATATTGCCTGTATTTATTAAATTGCCTAGAGAATTGGTTTGAAAGGCTTCAAGATAAACATGATGCAAATCACTCCCAACACAGTCCCAAAGAGCTTTGTAAAATTCACAAGGAAATCCATCAATCCCAAGAGCCTTATCATCGGCCATGGAGGAAACGACTTCCTTGAGATCCTCAATTGTTAACAATTGATCACAAAAATTAATTTGGGCTGAAGAAAGCCTATGTGGCACAACAGCAAGGCAATCCTAAAGGGCTTGCTAGTGTGTAGGCGTGGGGTCCTGAGCAGTGAAAACTTGTTCATAGTGACCGACAAAAACCTGGAGAATGTCAGGTAGCTTAGAGAGCACTTGGTTACCATCTTTGATTGCTTTAATGCTTGGGGAAGAGTGCCTAGCACGAAGAGCCAAAAAAACTCTTTGGAGACATAATCACCAATTTTGAGCTAGTGAAGTCAAGCCTTGATTTGAGTGCTTCTGGCAGAATAATTATCTACCACTTGCTTTTGATGTCTTAAATATGACACCTGGACTTGATGTGGCGGGGAGAAAGGACTGGTCGCTAAAGCCTCCATAGTCGTACGCAAGTCGGCAGTGGTGGCCTCGTAAGAATACCAACGAAAGATAGCAAGCTGGCACCCATAAATGCGTAAGAAACGCGTAGTACGAATGATGGCATCATTCCACCAAGTAATCCAACTCGAACAGCCAGGAGGCATGCACTCTAAATTCCACACCCGGTGAATGTGGGCCAGGGTGGGCTTGTGACCGAGCAAAGATGTGTTTAAGAAGAACTGAGTTTTACACGTGCGAGGTTGACAAGACACCCATTCAATGCAAAATTGAATTGGGAAGTGATCCGAAAGGGTCACATCCACTAACGGCTTAACAGGAAAGGCAGAGCTATTGAAGGAAAAAAAATATTGAGCTGAGATCATAGCACGATCAAGGCGTTTAAAGACTCTGTCAAAACTAGCCATGTAATTGCACCAAGTGTGCCAGAGAGAATGAGAATGGCGACAACCCATATTGGGATCAAAAAGCCCCAATTTTTTGCGCATGTAAAACCATGCCTCCATTTCACCCACTACCCAACGAAAAGGCAAGGTGCCATTCTTGTTGTATACCATTTCAACCATGTTGAAATCCCCACAAAGCAACCAAGTGGCAACTGGAAAAGAAGCAACAATCCAGTGCCAAAGCAAGCAGCGCTCCATGGCATCATTAGAGGCATAAACATTAATAATCCCGAAGGAATGATTCTCAATATTGAGAAGAACCCAGACAACCCGCTGGGAGGGGTCAACCTCATAGTCCACCACACAAGAATGCAGTCATGGGGCCAAAAGAGTAGCAACTCCACCACGACCAGCCTCATGCAGAGAGCAAAACATAGTACTGGTTGGCAAATAGAGCGACAAGCCAAAGCAAGCAAGAAACCTGAAATTTTAACTTCCTAGAGACAAAGCACTTCAATCCTTAGGTAATTCTTCAAAGTATTCCTAACAGAATACTTCCTAGAGAGGTCAGTTAGACCTCGAACATTCCATGAGATAAAATTCATGGAAAATCTTCCATACTTGCAGAATCCCGGTCCTCTTCGCCTAGGGAAGAGAAGCTATTCTTCAAAAAATCTTGTGGAACAGAACCAATCTAAACAGAAGGAGAGAATCTCCATTTTTCAGGCACATATTCACCTTCTTCCAATGGAGGAGACGGGCTGCGAGATCGCTGTTGAGTCACCGTTGCGGAGGACAAAGCCAGTTGAGCACACAAAATGACTGCAGGCTGAGGCATGGCCTTAGACCTAGGTTGTAAAACAGCAGAAGTAACTCCTGAGAGAGAAGCTATCCCCTTCACTGAAGGGTTTGAAACCAACTTGGTCAGTTCAGGGGCCTTGGGGGCCGACCCAAAACCAGACGACTTATTTTTTCAGTTTGAAACCGTAGTCCAGTTTGTTTCAGCCTTAGCAGAAGGCTCTGTCAGACGAGGCTTTTCAACATCCCGTGACTAAGAGGATGTATGAGGAACTATCAAAGGGTAGTCCTTGATCTCGTGGTCAGTTGATTGGCATCGATAGCATGTGTTGGGCAGATTGAAATATGTGACTTTCTAGGTGTGACGAATATCACCGATTTGAATTTCTACAGACTCTTTCAAATCCTTAGATAAATCAACTTCCACACAAACCCTCTTTTGAGGATGGGCTTGAAAGAACCTATCAAGTTTGATACAAATAACCCTCCCCAAAGAGGAAGCAATATGATTCAAGAAGGGCACGCAAGGCAAAGGTAACCCGGGAAACTCAATCCAGACTAGGACACGCATTTTGGAGTCTTCTGAGACAACAAAATCCTGGGTCCATGCTTGGAAAACCAACAAGGAAGACCAAACATACCAAGGCCCATGACCCAAAATAGCTTGGACATGACTAATTTCCGCAAAGCGGAACAAAAAAAACCCTTAGTCAGATTTTGGACCATATCAAGGCAGACCCCATGAGGGACCTAGACCTTGCTGACCCAATCTTTCAACACACTTTATGGGGGAGTCCTCCCAACAAAATAACCCACAAGGGTGTGTTGTTCGAGCCATTGGCATGCAGAATCAAAATTAGGTAAAGGTAAAACTACATCAGCAGGGGCGTCAGAATGCTTACCTCGTGAAAGACTTTTGGAACAAATTTTTGAGGGCATTTATTCGGTGGGGGAGGCATTAAACTGTGCCGACGAACCGCTAACACCAGCAAAAATTATTGGGTTAGAACCGGTTGAAGACATAATAAACCCCTAAAACCGCAATAAATGCGGCCGTACTCAACGAAGGAAATAATTTCCTATGCAGGAAGCGTAGTATGACGTAGGAGGGGCCACGAATGACCTCAGAAAGCATAAAACCCTAGCAGAGCTCATGCACTGCTCCACCACCCGATTTCCTCTCTGAATATTTCATCGCCCGATTTCCTCTTCGAATATTCTTTGTCAAAATTTCACATTATTCATCACAAAACATTAATTCCATATTTTAAAATTGATATTCCAATTTTCCATACAGTCATACAATTAATGATTAAACAGCTACAATCCTCGGGCATAATAATAACAAAATAATTTGCATACATAGAATTTTGGAATAAATTGCATAGGAAATACAACCAGGAATGGTTTATCTAAATAACTTCAATATTACACTAATAAATCTAACCTTGGAGACCAAAGTGGAAGTTGGTATTTTCCAAAATATCCTTTTGCTACATAGCTTCCACAAGAAGTAGGAAACTCCCAAATATAATAAACTTAGGTGATTCTTTATTATGTAGTAGTTAGAATTATTGAATGGTGACTCATGGATTGTCATATTCCTCATGCAACTTTAGATTTACCTTGGCATTATTAAAAATATTAATATTGTGTAGCGGCTCCTTCTTTACTCCATACATTGATACACTGAGCTTCTCTCGTAAGAATTTTGAAAGGTTAGAAGTGCCATGGAATTTTTTTCTCTATGAAAAGTCACTTCCTATTTCAATCATCACATTGACAACAACAAAATGAACCTCTACAAACCATACTTTATTACTCTCCACAATTGCATTAGCATAGATTTTCCATAGCAAGATTTTTTTTGCATCATCTGTACCATTCATTCTTGTCGACTTTCTACTTCTAATTCACCACTTAGTAGATATGAGTAAAATGAAATAAAGATATAATGGTATGATTTCTTGTTATTGGTGTCTGACCTTTTGTCTGTCAAACTGGGGTTTTGTGTTCACCCAGACCTTTGGATAATATCATGTTTGAAATAGCCAAAATAACAATTCCCAATAATATTCATGCTCTCATGTTTCCAAGAACAACTTTTGAAAAACTCACGGCCAACACAAGGACATTAAGATAAGTATAATGACCAATTTTGGGGTCTTATTAAATGAACACCACACATAAATTACACATCAACTTCTTGAATAGTATTCACAACCAGATAATAAACCTACGCCACCTTAATATTTTTGGAAATCTTCAAATTTTTGAACTCATCTATGGTTGTGCTATAATAACCGAATACTAAAATTTAACTCAAAATTTCCTTTGTGATATATAACATCAAATAACTCTAAATTTTTCTCTAAAAGAGACTTCTCAAATTTCTTAAATCTCGAAATTGCTAAAACCAACTATAAAACCTGAGTGATTTCACCAATTACTCACCAGGGTAGATAATCTCACCATCAAATTTGATCTTCCTTCAAAGGGTTTCCATCCTCCGAAAGGTTGTGGTGAACTTTGTTCAACCAACATTAACTTGATCTTCCAAACCAAAAGCAACATGACTACAAAAGACTCCTCCAAAACTTTTATTCTCCTCCTCTTTGTAACTCCACCCATCTTCAATTCACACCTTTGCCTTTTTCCCAATTTGATTCTTTTTTTGAATTCATCCAAAAGTAACTTATTTAATTTATTTTATCTTTTCTAAAACTTAAGTTTCTTTTGCACCATTAAATAATTAATTTAAGTTGACTTTTTGATTTAACCTTTTTCGACAATTTAAAATTAATTATTTAATTACGATGCTAACTTAATAAAAAATGGGGACATTACATGTCGAGCCTTGAGCCTAAGTTGGTAGTACATAATTTGACAGCTTTTTCTGAGTACAAAACTGGTAAAACAAAAACTTCATAAGATGCATCCTCAAGTAGCCTTATTGGCTAAGGTGGAGCTTCAAAAGTTTTTAGATGTTGAATTCATTAAAACAATTGATTATCCTAAGTAGATTTCTAACCTAGTTCTAGTTAACAAACCCACTAGGGGCATCCACATATATACAAATTTTAGAGACATAAACAAGGCATGCCTTAAAGATGATTTTCCCCTACCCAATATAGACATGATTATGGACTTAACAACTGGACATGAGATATTGTCCTTAATGGATGGATTTTTAGGTTATAATCAACTCTATATCGCCACTGAATATCAACATAAAACAACTTTCACTTGCCCTTGGGGAACCTTTTGCTGGAATGTTATGCCTTTTAGTTTAAAAAATTCAAGGGCTACATATCAAAGAGAAATGACAACAATTTTTCATGATCTTTTTCATAGTTTCATGGAAGATTATGTGGATAATTTATTAGAAAATATTGTCACAAGAGATTCTCACTTAGCTATCCTTGCAATAATTTTTGATAGATTGGAAGAATATAAAGTGAGATTGAACCCCAAAAAATGTGTCTTTGGTGTAACTTCTAGAAAATTGTTGGGATATATTATTTCCCATAGAGGCATTGAAGCGGATCCCACTAAATTTAAAGCTATAATTGATATTCCTCCTCCAATTAATCTAAAATAATTGTGTATCCCTCAGGGAAAACTTTAATCAATTAGATGTTTCATAGCTCAAATGGTAGATAAGTGTCAACCTTTCACTCATATTTCACATAAAAATGTTACAGTTAAGTGGGATGATAAGTGTCAAAAATCCTTTCAATAAATAAAAGATTATTTGGCTTCACCTCCAATGTTGCCACCTATTCAAGGGAAACCTTTCTTATTATACATATTGACTACTACATCTACATTAGGTGCTCTCCTTGCACAACATGATGATACATGAAAGGAGAGAGCTATCTATTATATTAGGCATACATTGGTTGGATATGATCTTAATTAGACTCCAGTAGAAAGGGTGTGCTTAGTTGTCATCTTTGCATCATAAAAGTTGAGACATTACATGCTTAATCATCAAACAAAGTTCATCTCTAAGGTGGATCTTGTAAATTGACTTTTATCTAGGGTTGCTCTAATTGGTCATATAATGAAATGGGTCATGATCCTAAGTGAATTTGGAATTGATTATGTGGACTGTAAGGCTATCAAGGTAAAAATCACAACAAATCAATTAGCAGATGCACTTTAGATGTGGGCCATCCCTTTATTCAAAATTTCCAGATGAGATAATTTTTAACATTAGCTCTTCATGGTTGTGGAAGTTATTTTTTGATGGGTCCCATACTCAACATGGATTTGGGGCTAGAATTATTTTCATCACTCCGCAAGGTGATTGTATTCCAAAATCATATTGACTTGCTTTCCCTTGCACAAAAAACATTGCAGAATATGAAGCTTTAATCACTGGACTTAGAATGTCAATTATGTTGGTTATTTTTTAAGAACCAAACTTAATCTCAACAATTGCCCATGAATTTTCCATAATTCAATGATCAGCCATGGTGAGGATTGGCCAATGACTAGGTGAACAATTGCTAGGCTTTCCGTCTGCACTTCGGGCTCTACAAGACACAAGAGGTGATCCCTACAATATACCTAGTGATACTCTTGTGTCATTTACCAAATACATTGCAAATAATAGATACATTCTCATATATTTCAAATTATATGAAATCCTTGAAGAATCTGGCTAATTCTTTAACAAATGATCATCTAAAGCAAAGAATGGACTACTTCTCATGAAACTTTACAACAATTTAAGGTGTATAAATGATTTTCTATGAGGACTTTTGCTTTTAAATGTTAGAGAAATAGGTTAATTACTTAATTAATTTAATCATATTGATTAATTAATTAAGTCACCTTTACTTTATTTTTCACTTAAGCTAAACTTAGGCACTTTAATAATTATTTGATCCTAGGGTTCACTTTAGGGTTTTGATCTCCTTTCTTAAGGATTGATCTCTTTGTAATTATTTGTTTCTTGTTTATGCAATTTTACTCTATTTTTTGTAGAGCAATATCTTTGTGTTGTTCAAATCTCTTCTACGTGATAGGTTATTTTGCTTGCAGGTGATCACTGGGTTCTATGAGGTTGAATTTTACAACTTCAACATGGTATCAGAGCTTCAAATCTGCAACTTCCTATTCATCTTTTGAGGGATTCAAGCCTTGAAATATTATTTCAATGCATCTTAAGTCACCTTTGATCACACAATTACATTCAGAGTGCTAGAAATAGTCAAGATTGGCCTTTGTTTTGTTAATTTTGGACTCATAGGGTCAGATCTACAAGGGTTTATGTGGGTGCCTTTTATTTCTCAGATCCAAAGGGTACTTGGAATTTTGAAGCTTTTTTAGCCTGAATGGACCTCATCGTTGCGTCTAGAGCAACCAAAAACCCTATAAAGCCTGTCAAATCGTCAAATTTGGTGAAGTTGGCCTCCAAGGTAAAAAAAATTGTCTAGCAGAAGTCATACGGCCTTTGCATAGGCAACCATACTTGAATGGATTCTTGTGCACACATCTCGAAAAAAATGGGGCGCAATTTTTAAAAAATGGTTGGCTTTATTTTTCTATAATTTTATTTTTTGAAATTGAAAATATATATATATATTTAAAAAAATTCAAATGCCTTTTTGTAAGGTGGGGTCGGTTTTTTTTAAAAGAGGGCGCATTAATTAGTGAGTACCCGTAGGTACCTGTGTGAGCAGGTCCTGTGGGTCCCATTATGTCTGTGGCCGGCTTTTTAAGGGTCGACCGACGCCTTTCCAACGTCGGCGAGATCCCTTTTCACTCGTTGACAACCTTTCAAATCGGTGGCTACTGTGTTTTCCGAGCCTGTGCGATTTTTCAAGCGTGAAATCTAGCATGTTGTAATTTTCCTAGTAGCGCAAAATTTCTCTCAGCCTCTTCATTTCTAACCAGCTATTTTAAAAAAAAAATTGTCCATACAAATTTTTACTGCTAGAGACCTCCACAATGCCGACAACGGCATATTCTCGGTGAAGATTTTTTCGGGCAGAATCGAAGAATATTTCATTGACGAAATTTTTTATCGGGGGCCAAATTTTTTTCTAGCGCACAGGAATATTTCGAGGAATATTTTGTTGATGTCAACATGACATCAACAATACAGAGTATAACATGGCCATATTGACCCCCTTTGTGTCCTAAAAGGGGTGTTTTTTTCATTTGGGCATATGATATTGTTTTTTCATAAACAAGATATCATCGGAAAGCTAGTTCTGCCAACTTTCTAGTGTTGTGGGTCTTATTGCTTTATTTTTCTACTAGTGCATTTCATAGTCTATTGAAGTCAGAGGAGCTATTTTTAGTCTCAAGCTCGTAACTGGTGACCAGTTTCTTCGTTTTTCATGATTCCAATGGCATTGGAACTGTATTTCAGAGCTCTTCAATTTCATTCATGCATTTTTTCCAGATTTGTCTCCATGTATATTTTATTTGGTCTTTGGTGTTTTCACACTCTAGTGAATTACTTGGACGTTTTAGCTCCTGGAAACTTTCATTTGCGTGGGATGACTCGTTTTTGGTTGTTCTATATGTATTTCTAGTATTCTATCCTATATGGGAATTGTAGAAAAAAATTTATACACATTCTCTTTTGTAGAGGCATTGAGATAAAGTGTCATTCTGGTGTATCTTTTATGGGATCTTGCACATCACTTTGTGCCTTATTGTACTTGTGCTATGTTATAAAGTTCCATGGGGGGTTTGATGTTTTACCTTTGTTTTCCATCATACCTTTTTCAAGTGAGTGTCCCTTCCACGACAACAACCTCATGTGTGTGACTTTTATTTTCACACCCTTTATATGTGTTGATACTTTCATGTTTTCACGTTCAGATGTTATTGATTCTTCTTCATGCACTTCTTTTTGGCATTCAGTTTTAGTGTACCTGTCACACTTCTCCCTTTTTCGCATTATGGGGGGTTTCTACTGTTGGTGCTAATGCTTTCTTGGTTTTCATTTGAATGGTCTACGGATCTAGTAATTGTTCCTATGTACTTTTAGATGTAGCGTACATCAGTGGTCAGTTACATGCATTTCGATGAGATGGATCACTTACCATATGGACACTCTTGTATTCCTATTTCCAGAGGTTCTTCATTCAGCACTCTATCAGTCATCTTTGACGGTAGTCTACAACTTCGTGCTTTTGGATGTTCTACATGTTCCTATTTTTTAGGACATTGTCTTGTTTGGAGGCTTCTTCAATCCTTCACTTGGCATTCATCTCTTTTTGGAGTGGAGTTTTTCCCATGAGGTTTTCTCTATTTCTCCGCATTATAGAGATCTTATGTTTGTACATGGGTACCTTACATGGCCTAGTTGTTGAGACCCATCTTTGCTTTCATGCATTTGTCCTTAGTTTTTTAGCTTCTCCCTAAGTTCATCTTAAGGGGGTGTTAGAGTAATAAGTTAATTACTTAATTAATTTAATCATATTTATTAATTAATTAAGTCACCTTTACTTTATTTTTCACTTAAGCTAAACTTAGGCACTTTAATAATTATTTAAAGCTAGGGTTCACTTTAGGGTTTTGATCTCCTTTCTTAAGGATTGATCTCTTTGTAACTATTTGATTCTTGTTTATGCAAATTTACTCTCTTGGTTTGTAGAGCAATATCTTTGTGTTGTTTGAATCTCTTCTATGTGACAGGTTATTTTGCTTGCAAGTGATCACTGGGTTTTGTGAGGTTGGGTTTTACAACTTCAACATTAAAGGCAAGTCTAACTCAATTATATCAAAGATAACCAATTTAATAGAACGGTGTCTTATCCATTAGGCAACAAATTTAAATTTGCAATAAACTGTATTACAACAATGATTTAACTCAACATTTATAGACCATTTTGATATTGCATTACAATAAGAAAACTCTAGATATCCCAGAACATAAACTACTTATCAAATCCTCATACTCAATCACACAAACCTATGATCCCATCAAAGCATTTTAATTAATTCCTTGAACTAACACAAAGGAAAAATCATGCATTCAACCAAAATGATTGAAAACCAATAAGAGGATCCTCGATCATTTTATTAATAATTTGAGTAATAGAGTACAATAGGAGAGAAATTGTTCCAAAATTTTCTCTATCTCATTCAAATGCCATCACTATTGCAAAACCATTATGCCTATTACAGACTCTAATTCAACCTATGACTCAACACTAGTCCTATTTCCTTGTACTTGAATTACAAAATTATATTACATGAGTTCAAAGCTTCACCAACCAAAGACCCATGCAATTGGCCTTGAATTCCATTTTATAAGAACAAGGGAGCAACAAGCTTTGGGCCAAATTACACATTTCAGTCACATTTTCAATTTGACTTAAATTTCAATTTCAATTTTAAAACATCCCTGAGCAGTTATATTTGCATTTTGAGAGGGGGGAATCCATATAAGATAAAATTCCATTTCATACCGCTAAAGAAAATGGTTCCCACCCTCCAAAGGGCATCTTTCATTGTTGTAGTAGCACCACCCATGAGAAAAATATAATCCACATGCCAGCCAATTCAACGAAAACTAGAACATAAAGCAATAAAAGAGGGAGAGAGTGTAAATAACATCCACATCAACACCTATGTCATCAACTTCAAACTAGAGAGAAAGCAATATTTTATCCATACTTTATCAAAGGCCTAATCTGTACTAGTTCCAAGCCATGTATTTCTTTTCTCTCAACCGTTATTCACCACTGTTGCAAACAGAAAGATCAAAATTGTAGTAACCATCTGATAGTAGTAGTCTAATCCTCGAAGACATTCAAGTACTTGTCCTTCCATGCTTGAAATTCTTCCTTTGTGGGCCAATCGAATGTGATAATACTGTCATCCTTTTACCTGTAAGGAGCATATTTAGTGACAACTTGATTTGCTTCCTTATCAAATTCCTCCAAAGCAACTCTTGCTTGAGCAAGCATGTCCATGTTTTTCTTTAGCATGCTTATTTCATTTCTATTACAAATCAAGGTTTCTTGCTTTGAAATCACCTCATTTGTCTATTATCTCTGGTCCTGTAGAGAGTTGATTTCACCATTATCCCTCAATATATCAGGCAGGAGACCATGATTCATTTCGTCAAATCTCTTAACCAAATCCCTTATTTTAGCCTTCAAAGGCTCGATCTTTCCTTGGAATTCTTGAATTCCATTTACAATTATAAGGGTGGGTTGGATTTTGTCAGGATTATTTACATCATGTTTGGATCCCACAACCATTAGCCTCAAATCTTGGAGTCTTGGGGTCCATTTCTCTATGAGGGGAATTGCCACCTCCTTGTCTATTTCAAAATTATTTAGTGCATCAACCATGGAGGAATAATTAGCATGGATGCTAATTAGTCTCTTGTCAATTCCTTTATTCAAATGCTCTAGCACTACAATCATAATTTTCAAATTGCTGACAAAAACCATCCTATCATGTTGGTTGCACTTTTCTTCATACTCCTTTAGCTTTTCAAGCAAATCTTCTTTACCAATTTCCTCTCCCTGTTGTGCCTCTAATGTGCTAGGTTCCTCTACTAAGATGGGCACATTTCCCATATTGTAAGGAACAATTTCCCATGAAAAACTTATGGGAGGGATAGGAGAAGATGATGTTGGCTCTTGTGATGCAGAAGGAGAAGCAATATCTATCTGCATTGGCTCACCAGGTTGCAAATTTTGCATCTTCTCTTTTAATAAGGCCATTTTAGTCTACAACTACATTATTTGTTGCTGGCCTTTGCCATATTGAATCAATAAATCATTATACATTTTCCTAAATTTCTCTTTTTATGTTGTCATTGATTCAACTGTTGCTTTTTTGAACTGTGCAACATTCACTAACATGGTAGCAACCTCAACAGTTGAGGTATCAGACGCCCTTTTATGATTAACCCTCCTCTGTAGTCTACAAATGGCTTTGCAACTTCTGAATTTTTTTGTGTTGGGGGCTAGGGCCCAGATGACTAATGTATCCCACTACTCACTAAATTTGGATCCTTGTAATGAAATTGTAGCTTCCTCCTCATAATTATATAGAGGCCTATCATACCTCTTCACCGTGTCAAAATCAATTCCAGAAGCTAAGTCCCATTCAAGCAATAAAAGGATACCACTTTTTCTTACCATCTCTTTGCCTTCTTGTGCAGTTATTTCTTGAAAACTTTCTTTCATCTCTTTTATTACTTGGGCTTGAATGACTACATCTAGTAGTTTAGTAGTTGAGGGTGGAGGCTCCTCTTCTTAGCAATATTATTAGCATATTCATCCTTTTTGGCTCTCCAAGCAAACTCCATGAAATTTGGGGACTTGACAAATGAGTCATCATCCATGAACTTTGCACAAGCCTCTTCTCTAAGATCATATTTATTATTCATGGTTGTGAGGTCAGCCTTACTCAATCTAAATCCCAATTGTTGAGGTAGCACCATTTCCCTAGGTGTAGAAGGCATACCCTACTACATCTCTTCTTTTGTCGCCAATATTGCATCATTAGAATCTTACTCATAATCCACTAGGCCATTTGATTCAACCTTATGTTTCTTCTGAGGTGGCTATCTTGGTGGTGATGGATGTCTAGGTGGTGAATTAATTTCAATTATTGTAGGACCAGTTGACCTAGGAGGAGATAGTGGTGGAATTTGATGCACCGGTAAAGGGACTCTTTGTTCCTCTTGTTGGGAAGAGGTTGGAAATGTCTCCTTCTCCTTCGCCCTATCTTTCCTCTATTTGAAGACAATTGCTTTCTTTTGGGGCTGGGGGGTTGGTATTTCTTCCATCAAGGGTATCCCCCTCACCTTTTTATTCCACTACAACATCCTTCCCCTTCTCTTGAATCAATCTCTCTCCCTTCAAATGACCAACCACTGTCTCAAAGTTTTGAAAAACATATTCAATTCTTTGTATTTCATTTAGAATCTCTGCAAGAGCCAATAATCGAGGGTCTTTAGATTGCAGATCCCTCTCTAATTTATTAAATGCAATACATTTCATTTTTTTGTCATTTTGAATCTAAAAATAAAAAATGTTTCTTATCACATCTTTTGGGAAGTAGAAGTTATGAATGAACTTTGAACTTTTAATCCTTACTTTCAGCCATGCCATAAATCCCTCAAGATCATGGTTCTTGCTCCTACCCTCTTCATTTCTAAAGGTTTGATTATATCATTGATTTTATCCCATCCTCCTTTCTTCATTACAAAATCAGAATAGCATGTATATCTGGGGAAAAAGGTTCCCTTTCCCTGAACCTTCAAATGATAATTCTCCACATTTCTCATTTTCCACATTACTTCTAGAAAACCAATTCTTTCTAGCACATCCCTTGGCAACATATGAGATGAGATAGTTGTTCCATACACCCTCAAGATTGTGTAACTTGGGTAAGGGATCACATCCCCCCAATTATGATCAATCTTCAAATTTGGTCTCCTATCCTTGGGCCTCAAAAATTCATGCAAAGCAGTAGGAATTCTTGGCATCTTTGTAATCAATACCCTCCTTAGCTTGGAGGCAAAAACATTTTCAAACAACACATAATCGAATTTCATGTCATTCTTGTCAAGAATTCTGGTCCAACATTGGACAGGTAAATCCATATCACCCTCCATTTTCTCCAGTGTGATATCTTTACCAAAATATGTAGCTCCCTTGAATAAAATCATGTGCATAAACATAGAGTACTAGTAAAACCTAACCCCATAGTGACCATTTTTCAGTTTGACCAAGCCCTCATTAATCTTCTCTACAAAGTATCCTCCATAATCATAGAGTGTGCAGCAGGTAGGGTGTTGGATATGTGTAGCCATATACATTTTTGTCATTGAAAATGCCAGTGATGGGGTCATTGTTGAAAAATGAGGTGTTTTATTAGCTTAATACTCTGTGAAACTTTAAGATTGCTGATCTAAATAAGCTTTTCCTTTTGTTACAAATTCTTTGTGGGTGATTATCTGGATTAATCCATTTTACTGTTGTAGAATGTAGACAAAAGTTGATAGAAGAAGTAGACAGGATATTAGAAAGATTAGACAAGCATATACCATGGAGAAAACCCTTTCGGGTAAAAAACTCCACCAAGAATTTATCTATTATTCAATCTCTGAAGTAGATTACAATAGCTCCAATTCTTGCTTGAGAATGCCTCTTTTTCCTTCACCAAAACTTCTTCACAACTTGCAATAAAAACTAATCATAACTCTATCCAATTGCTTGAGATAAATAGGCTTTAAATAGCTTTTTAAACTCAACATGTGTTACAATTACAATGCTCAAGCCCTAACCCTAAAAGGTACGCCTATCTCATGCCAATTGAGTTATCTCATGAAGAACAATGTGCAAACCCCACCTTCATGCATTTGGGTGCCCCAAACTGAAGTGGTAACTTAACCTTTATTCCAAAGATATCTCCAAAGCTTATCCTCAAAGTTGGCACCCAAAAGATGGCCTACCTAACTCAGCCATCTGAAATATCTTAACATGCAAAGGAGTTAATTCCAAGAAGCCAACTTGGGCACCCAAAGTGGGTCCAAGATATTGAATTGTTAAATGAAACATTTCTCAACACCATTCATGCAAGAATGGGAATCTCCTATTAACTGAAGGTAGTTCCTATTATCTATCATGCAACTCAAGTTATTAGGCATGCATTCCAAGTTAACTAAATTCAACTAACATGCAACTAAAACTAACTGAAGATAACTGAACTTGAACTGAACTAAACTGAACTGAACTAAACTAAACTGAACTGAACTAAACTAAACTAAACTAAACTAAACTAAACTAAGCTAAACTAAACTAAACTAAACTAAACTGAACTAAACTAAACTGAACTGAACTGAACTGAACTAAACTGAATTGAATTGAACTGAACTGAACTGAACCGAACTTCACTGAACTTCACTGAACTGAACCGAACTGAATTGAACTTCATTGAATTGAACCTCATACACATCACCCCCTATTTTATAGGACCTCAACATGCATAAATTAAAATCCCTATTTTGTAGGAACCTAGGATGCATTTCTGAAGTGTACTCAATTTTCCAACCAATTAACTAAACTCAAGGTGAGTTTTCACCTACCATATGTGCACCCATGTGCTCCTATTTTGTAGGAGCTAGTTCCAAGGTGTCCACACATGCTTTTAACATTTAGAATTAATTACAGATGTCAATTAACATGATTATTTCATCAAATATTAATCTCTTCCTAATCCTAGTGTTGTTGAACACATTCCAAGGACTTAGGAGATACATGAAATAAATAATGTTTAGGATTGCAATTAAATGGCATCCTATTTCCAACAGTCATAACCTATGATTTGGCATAAGGAGTAGAATGTTATTTGGAAATAAGAAACAAATTAGTTGATGGGGTATGGCTCCTTATCAGATGGGCCCAGAACAACCCTTTGACAATCAATAGATGCCAAATAGTGCTACAACACTCAAATCTTGAAGGTATGCCTCACCCTCTCATACCCTGCCCTGAGTGCTTTCTCATCAATCTTGACCATATTCTCACTCCATTCAGTCAGTTTGAAAACTTCAACAATTTCTTCCTCGGTGACCTTCTCCATTTTAATCCCATCAAATGTTCTCACAGTCTTTGTGAATGGGTCATAATTTGCAGCTACTACCTTTAAAGGTCTACATCCATGTTGGAATTTGGTACTGTCAATTTCCCCATATCAAAATTCCAAGGGTTACCCATAGGAATGCCATAGTTTATATTGCCAAACCAACAGCTAAATTGTGCCCATTTAGTATATTGTAATGTGGCATCCTTAATAGTGCATTGTTTGTCAATAAATCCTTCCATAATTTGTGTGCCTTGGAATAACAATTGACCCTTAGGTTTCTCAAAGGTAGAGGGTTTTAATTGGTTAGTTAGATCTTGGACCAAAGGCCTGATTGGAGGTTTAGACCCAGAGAGTTGTTCTTTAGACTAGATGTTTTAACTTTTGGTTTCATAGTCCTAGGGTTTCCTTTTAACATAAATTAAGTTCACAACTAGGGTATGGGTTTGAGGCACAAGAAAACCATATTATACAAGCTATTCATTCGAATTGAACGTCAAACCTTAAAAGAAATGCATACAAAATTGAAACCCTACTAGTAAAATGAAAAGGCAAGTGAAATTCAGCAGGTTCTAAGCAATTGAGAAGCAAGGTAATTATTTCACTTACTAGTTTTGTGGACACTTGAAAAACCCTAATCCTTGTCATCGAATGAGCCTAAAACTTGCAACAAGAATTCCCTAAATGTGTTGGATGCTTTTAACAATATGTAATTATGCTTTAAAGCAAGATTTTATGGCTTTATGGTGGATTTATTCAGTAGGTTTGCGTCCTATCTACCATTATTGTTCACTCGTGCGAACTAGAACACTTCATTTTCCCTCAAACTCAACTTTGAATGTTATCCATTGATCCTACAGTGAGGTAGCTTGACAAATGGTCCAGATTGAGTCAAAGAAGTTTGAAAAATCTAATCGTAGACTTCCATTTTCATCAATCAACCAAAAAGTGCCATGTGGACCCTGCCTCCAAGTCACCCAAAGGTTCCACCATATTCACCAACATAGAAAAAATCCACGTGTCGGCCTCCCCGCTCCCCCATTAGGTTTAACCCATGTGCAAATTTGAGCAACAGGGAGGTGGGGAGTGGTCTAGATTCAATCTGGTGCTTCACATATGTGTGCCTTTTACCTTTAACACCATCCACCTATACACATAACCCTTAGGCTCGATGAATGACTCAGATTAAAAGATCATGTTCATATTTGAGACATTTGTTTAAAAGGTCCCTTTAGTAGCGCAATATTTAACACTACTCAACCTTATGTCAAAATATTTCATTAATATTTATTGCCTCCATATAGCTCTTTTAAAGTTGCAAATCTTGCCATGTGGCATTTCCCTATTGATTGATGGGAGATGTAGGTGGGTTTCCTACGATCTAAAGGTCAAGATTGACCCACTCACCTCATCTTGATTGTTCATTGCTCAAACCTTATTATTCACTGCCTCCAAAGGATGATGGGACCCACTGATAAAGAAGACATGCCACACCCGCCCACTAGCCCATGTGAATATTTTAATGGGAAATAAAACCCGACGGAGGCACGAGGAGTGGTCAAGATGCAATATCATGGATCTGATGGCTTGCATTAAATGATTATATCTACATGTACATAATTGTTAGCACTTAAAAGGGCGACAAATAGGGTAATGAGAGGCGTGGACATAAACCTAAGGCTGATACATTAGACCGATGATTAAAATTAAAACTAACTTAGACTTACGAATATGGAAAATATTAAATGACTTGCGACCCATACAATATAAAGTGGCATTTTAAAAGGATTCGACAAGTAACAACTGAGAGCGCTAGGTTCAAAGGGTCAGTGGGTAAACAGACTCAATGATTCAATTCATGAATAATGTGACTGGGAACAACTGAATGCAAGTCAATAGAGAAATAGACCCAAGGACAAGGATTTAGAAAAGGGGAAAACATGCTAAGTAAACTAGCAAATAGCATAAAACCCTAAACCCTTATTTCATTTCAGAGGAAGAAGCCACCCAAGTAAAGATATTTTAGACCACTGGAACATGAAATTTTGAGGGTTCCAAAAAATTCAATGTCAAATAAAGCAACTTCATGTTTATGGAGATTCACAATTGGTCATAAGGCAAGTAAATGAAGATTATCAAACAAATGACAAAAATCTTCTCTATAACAAGAGAATGGTAGACAACTTTAAACATTATTTTTCAACTATCATCTTTGAACATATCCCAAGGGTAAATAACAAAGCCACAAATTCTATGACTACTATTGAATCTCTTTTGGACCTACCTCATAATACTCGTAATTGTGAGTTCCTTGTAAAGCAACTATTCATTCCAACTTTTGATGTTCCTGAATATGAACTGGTGTGTGAGCTTTTTGGTCCTAATACTCCTTGGTATCATGATGTTTACACTATATCCATGATATTACCCTTCCACCTAACTTATCTAGTGCTCAAAATAGAACTTCATTCCCCAATATTCCCATTTTGTCATCCTTAGTTATACCCTTTATTAGAGGAGTCTTGATGGTGTCCTCCTTAGGTGTCTAAACTCAGAAGAAGCTAAAATTGTCTTATTTGAAGTGCATGAAGGTATTTGTGGGGCTCATTCTATTGGACCTACCCTTGTCAAAAATGTTAAGAACTAGATATTATTGGCCAACTCTGGAATAAGATACACAATAATTTGCTAAAAAATATTATCAGTGTCAACAACATGGAGACTTGATTCATGCAACCGCCCAGGAGTTACAATTGATAAATACTCCTTGGCCCTTTCCATAATGGGGACTCGATCTCATATGAACAATCCATCCCCTTCATTCAATGGTCATAATTTCATTATCACCACCACTAAGTATTTTACGAAGTGGATTGAGATTGTTCAAATATCCAATATTATGAGAAAGCAAATAGCCAAATTTATCCTAAAGTATATCATTTTCCACTATAGTATTCCTCATGTTACCATTACAGACAACATAAAACCTTTTAAAAATCAAGATGTTTGGGATCTTTGTAATCAATTCCATATCCAATGTCACTTTTTTTCTCCTTATTATTCACAAGGTAATGGTCAAGCCAAGGCATAAAACAAAACTATATTAAAAATTCATTAAGAAAACAATCAATGAAGCTAATCATTATTGGAATTTACAACCTAATCCTACTTTATGGGCCTATCACACCAGTATTTGTACACCTACTGGAGCCACTCTATATTGCCTAGTCTTTGGAACCAAAGGCATTTTTCCTATTGAGGTTGAGCTCCCCTCTTTAAGGGTGTTTTTAAAGTATGTCATTGATGAAAAAGAGTATCAAGTATTTATATTACATGAGCTTGAGTTATTAGATGAAAGGTATCTTAATGCATTAAATCACTTACAAGATTATCAGATCCTCCTTCATTGTAGCTATGATAAAAAAGATAAAAATTTGAAGGTTTGATATTGGAGACATGGTCCTAAATGTTAAAAATTTGAAATAGATTGAATAACCCAAAGAACTTTATAAGAAAAATTCAAAGCTACATAAACTAGAAAAACATGAACAATGTTGTAGACATGTAAAATTAACCTAACACCTATCACACACCTTAAATGATATTTTTGCATCATTAGCATTTAATATCACTACATTTCACATCAAAAGCATTGAAAACCCTGATTTTCCCTATTCATTGAATAATATGACAATATTTAATCAAATCACTTTTCATCATTTTTTACTAATTAAATAAATTACATTTATTTAATAAAGTCCTAAAACCCTATTTCTGCTATTAATTGAATAATACAACATTATTTAATTGCTTCATGTTTTATCATTTTCAACCAATTAAATAAATTGCACTTATTTAATAAAGTCCTAATCTAACTTTATTTCATCCTGATTAGTTAAATAGCACTAATTATTTAATTACATCGCTAAATCACTTTATTCCCCTAAGTTGATTGAATTATTAAAATCATAATAATCTAATTAACTCACTTTCCCTCCAAATTTGAATAATTTGAATAAACTATTCAAAACATTATCAAAAATTAAATCAAACTAATGCAACTTTGTTTGTAAAATTCAAACTTGATTTGCACGTTCAACTCCAAAAGGAATCAATTAATTAAATTAGTTAATTAATCATTCTCAATGACTTTACTAATTGAGCAAATTATGAATCACTAATTGCTCGATCTAATTCATGACTGATCAATCTAATTCCTGATTGATCAATCTAATTCTTGACCGATCAATCTAATCACTGATTGATCAATCTATTCCTCAATCACACTAATTATGTTGTTTATTTGCATATATTATGCCCATCTAAATCCCCTCAACAACTTTCAACCGTTAATCAAGATATTCTACTATGCGATCCTAATCGTTCATTTTAAATCACAATTTCTATATAACTGTATAGGAGTGAATTTGCACCACTAACACAAATTCCTCTTTTACCCCTTTCCACTTTAGAAAACCAAACTCAAAGGCTTAATTCCACATAAGCCTGTTTTTCGCACTACACTTGGCGCCTATTTTATGTGCCAGTGGAGGCATTTCTATCGAGGACGCCCGTGTGGTGCACAGAAGTCCACGCAGTGCGCTTATGTCCCTAGCAGATTCATGTGGATGGAGTCTACAGAGATGTTACACTTCCTATTGGAAGTCAAAGTGTAACGCCTCCCTTTAGCTGGCTGACCCAAATATGGTCATTTCTCCCATTCTTCCTTCATATTCTTTATTCCATCACCCATCTTAGAGCTTAGAAGATCTTTTTGGCCATCTTTGGATCATCTCTCAGAATTCTAGCATTCATCCACAAGCTTTGTAGCAACATTTCACATTCCATAGCAGCAATCTATTGCTTCACCACTTCGATAGAGCAAGCGCAAGACGAATCCATTACAGCAAAGGCTTGAGTTCCTCTCATCTTTCTCCTCCACTAGACTTGAGCGCTTTGGACGGAGGTGGTAAGCTCCTCACCCATCTTCTCTATTGTTTGGTTAAGTTAGCACGTACTGTTTTGTAGTGTTTTTGGTGTACTTTTCTTGTGTTCCTTCTTTATCGCTTTATTCCTATATCGTTGCAAACTTGGTTGTCTGTGGAGGTGGAAACACCAAAATGGGGGTCTGACTGAGGTAGACCCCTAAATAGCCCCCCGTATAAGCATGAATTTGCACCCCTAAAGCAAATTCTTTTTTACCCCCTTGTACTTTAGAAAACCTAAGGCGGAGGCTTAATTCCACTTAAGCCCGTTGTCCACATCAAACTTGGTGCATGTTTTGTGTGTTAGTGGGAGCGTTTATGTCAGGGATGCTCGTGCGGTGCACAAATTTTTGTGCGGCGTGCTTACGTCCCTGGAAGATTCCTGTGTCTAGAAACTGTAGAGACATTACACTTTCGATTGGAAGTTGAAGAGTAATGCCTCCCTTTGGTTGGTCGACCCGAACATGGTTGTTTTTCATCATTTCCTTCATATTCTTCATCCATTCATCCATTGTTGGTTTTAGCAGAAGTTTGGACGAAGTTTTGCAAGATCGTTTGAGCACTCTCTCCATTCCATTCATCCATTCAAACTTTGTAGCAACATTTCAAACTCCATTGCAACAATCTACCAATCCATCACTCTGATAGTGCAAGCACAAGGCACACACTATTGCAGCAAAGGTTTGAGTTCCTCTCATCCTCCCCTCCACAAGCCTTGAGCACTTTGAACGGAGGTGGTAAGATCCTCACATCTTCTCTATCATCTTGGTTGAGTAAGAACGTACTATTTTGTAGTGTCTTTCATTTATGTAGCTTGTATTCCTTTCTTTATCTTTATTCTTATTGTTGCAAACTTGGTTATCCGTGGAGGTGGAAACACCAAAACGGGGGTCTGATTGAGGCAGGCCCCTAAACCCTAACATTCTCCCCTTTTTTTGTGTGTAGGTGGAGAGATCTCGGAGCACGCTAATGAGAGGATTGTTCTACAAAATTATCTTCATCACGCTTGCGGTAATATATTTCTTTTATCACATTCATATTTATGTCTTATTCTTCTTAATCTCATTCTGTTGTTCAAGAAACTTCTAAACTAGGCTAGTAGTCCTTCTTTGAGGATTTAACCTCGTCTCTCTGGTTTTTTGGTTGTACGGATGCCAACGCACCTATGAGATGCCAGCGTGTCGCATTGTCATCCCAGAACTGTGCTTCGGTCCTTTTACAAAGAACTACCTGAGACGTAGAGTTGACCTTAAAACGTGACTCACCTAGTCTCTCTTCAACTCTCAGGATTGCAGAGTGATCGAAGGACACATATTCTTCATCATTATCATCCCTTCTATCCTAATCATCCTCTAAACTGAGGTAAGTTAGGGTAGCCTTTCCACTCTTGGCCTTTCATGACCTAGGGCCTTGCAGTGGTTGGTCCCCCTCTCTTACATTTTTGGTGAACCCGACGTGAACCATTTTGGTTCCATTTTGTGATACTGAAAATCTCTTTCCTCGTATTCTAGGAGTGTTGTAGGTGTGAGTGTTGTAGGGCTCCTGCCTTACAACCCAACCTGTGACCCCTAGCAGACGTAGTTGGAAGGTTCCAAAGTATTGCATAACCAAACCTTAATTGGGTCACTGGCTTATCCCGTAAACCTTAGAAGGCTCTGTAGAAGTACTGTTTGGTGTGTGTGATGGCCTCTTTCTTAAATCAACCTATTCCCTCTATGTAGACTTTGAGTAGTGGTACTAGCATAACCTTCACTTCATAGGGCTTGCCTATGGGCTTTAATAAAGATCCATCTCCTCTTTATATTCCTGCAAGGATAAATGGGAATATTATAGTAGGTGTTCTTGTTGATCCGACATCCCAATTAAATATCATAACAGAGGAGATCATGTTGATTAGCTTCCTAAATAAAGATGGGTATGATGCACCTGAGAGGATTGTTTGCACACATGATAGACTTTTCGTACCTCCTATAGGAATTATTGTCCTATCGGTACTCGTTGGGCCTAAATCTATGAGCCTTAGGTTTGACATCATCCTGGGGTCTAAACTCTTCAGAGTAAAGCTAGGTATCCCCTAGTTGGTAGCTATGATCGCAGTTCCCTCGATTGTGCACAAATGTCTAAAGTTTGTTGATGGAGGTTCAATGCATATTGTCCATGACATCGGTTATAGACCACCGGTTTCTCATGGTAGCTATACCCTAGATTACTTTTGGCCTACATCTCTTGGTCCTCTCCCACCTAGGAAGGACCTCTTGTACCATACATATCAAAATTATAAGAAAGGGCATGTTAGGTTGAAAGTGAGGTTCCCTCCTTTTCCTTATGTTGTTTCGCATAGAGCTTGCTTAAAATTTGACATTGGCGTCGCCAAGGTGTGTAGAAGAGAAGAAGATAAGCGGTCCCGAGATCCTCCTTCTTTGTCTTCCACTGCTTAGCCCGATGCTTCCTCTCGCCCTGTCATGGTGCCATCTGCTTCTATCTCACGCTTGCAAGAGAATCCTATGGTGCGTGCTTGGTGAAAGGCCAAGCATCTTGCATTTGAGGTTCTTGTCTTACCCATGGAGCCTAGGATCGTTTGGTATCGAAGATAGAAATCCCCCCATAGAGAGCCCTCTTTATCTCAGCCTCCGCAGCCTCCTATGATTCTTTTCTTCAAAATAGTGAATGAGAAGAGGCTCGCTGTCGAGGAACTAGAGTCAATTCCTCCCATTGTTTTTGAACCTACCCCTTCTACTCCCATTCAAGAGTTTGCCCTTCTGCTGAAAACAATCATGGAGGACACTCCCATGGCTAAGCAGAATCCTTCCATCCCTTCATAAACTCTGGCTTCTGGTTCGAAGAGTTGTAGGAATTGCCTTATGTGTTAGCATAAGCATCGGTGAAAGGATCTTTTGGCTGAGAAAGCCTCCTCACATAAGAAGGAGAAAGAGAATATGGCACCACCTTTTGTGGCCTCCTCTTTCCCCTCTTCTGCCTCTAATCTAACTAGTTCAGAATATCTTTTGGCTCTCGCTATGAGCACACATGCGCCCAAAAGGGTATAGGTGTTTATCACTCTTTCTGCGGAGCCGCCTCTACTGACTTCCATTGTGGATGTCTTGCCTTTCCCGAAACCCATGGATATGGTTAATACTTCAGTTGTATCCACTACATGTCTATCCTCTTCCATCCACCTTGCTTCATCTATGGGAAGTTCACCACCTTCGATGAAGAAGAGGATGGTCCCTCCAACAAGGGAGGATGTAAGAGGATCTCACCTTCTCCAAAAGGTGGCCCCACGCTGACTCATTCTATCCTAGTGACAGAACCAAATCCTTCCTCCCCCGAGTTTGTCACCACTCTCGAGTCTCTCAGTGAGCCTAGCAGTGAACCTCGGGTGTGAACTCCTCCAATCGCCGAGGTAAAACATGGCACTCCTATCAAGTGTATGTTTAACTCGATGGATGAAGTTTCGACCTTGTTGGTGATCTTTGATGAGTGTCATTGCAATCCTCATCATTTAACTATAAATGTCAATCCAAGGCGGTGTCCATGGCTATATGCAATAGGGAGAAGAAATCATTTGCATGACATATTTTTTTCTACAAACATAATTGTAAGGAAATGCATGAAATAAATTGTTAGAATCAAATCTAATCTAAGAGCTTGTAAATGTAATGCTTGAATCAAATCTATCCTAAGAAACTTGTAAAAGGCAATGCTACAAATGTAAAGAGCTAGAAATGAAATGACTACTAATAAATGAAACTAAAAACAAAGAGAATGCTTGAATCAAATTTATCCTAAGAAACTTGTAAAAGGGAATACTGAAAATGTAAAGAGCTAGAAATGAAATAACTACTAAAAAATGAGACTACAAACAAAGAGATTGCTGCTAAAATACTGAACTATATTATTTTATGAAACTCTTCCCCCATTTGATTTCTTGATTACAATGAATTTATAGAATTCTTGTCTTGAACTAATCTGAAAGATAAAATTTATGATTGTGCAACCACTTGCTAGAAGATAGGAACATGTGTTAAGAAAAAGATAGATCTTTCTTCATCTTGTTGAGTCAATCTTCTTTGGTCGTCCAAAAATAATATGTCTATTTTGCAGCCCTTAAATAAGCTCCAAAAAGGCATTTGACTGCTGAAAAATTCATGTCTTCCCATTGTGTATCATTAAAGTTCATAAAACAACTCCTAGATGCTTGCAAAATGGTTCAAACTACCCAAAATTGTCTCCTAGATATTCTTCATTTGTTTGCACAATCCAACAAATTGCCTTAACTCTTGGAACTGCTTCCTAGATGCTCTCAACTTTTGTCCGAGTCACCCCAATCTATTTTAATGCTCACAATTGCTGCTTTTACAAATTCTGGAAAGGTTCTGGAGCAACCCACAAATTCTGGAACAACTTCAAGCGTTGTCCCACAAGTTCCAGAGCACCTCTCCACAAATTTCAGAGCAACATATTCTCGTGATTTTTTCTCTCAAACCACAAACTAAGTTTTCATGAAATTTAATGGGTTTTGTCACCATATTGTCTTTGAATTTCAAACCAAAACTCTCCAGAACCCAGATCATAATTTTCAAGATATGATGAAATCTTTGACTGTTGCAACTAAAAATATCTTACTTCATCATAATACTCAATCTTGATAACTTCATAATTAGGCAAAAGATAAATTTTTACATGGCTAAAAGATGAGTCATTATTTTGTCTCATCAATCTTCATGAAGTCGTTGACCTTGGACCAACAAGAGTTGAGCAATGGAGATCTCATTGGCCCCTCTTCCTTAGCCCTTGTTGCGGGAGGATCAAAAGCTCCTCCCCTTAACATTACACTATTGTAGGCTCGTTATCCTTCCCCCTACAATGATCTACAGTGGGAAGATGGCGAGCTCTTGGTTGACTAGTGTTAGGGGGAGACCCTCTTCTTGATCTTTAGATTAGATGTGCATGTATGTTGTGGTGTGTTCCTCCGTGACCATGCTATATGTTCCTGGATGACCCTCGTCACCCTTGTTGGTGCTTGGAAATAGGTGTGGTGTTTGTGTTGTAAACCGTCTTCTATGTGTATATCTATTCTTCCATGTTTGTGATTGACTTTCAGTAAATTGGGGACGATGCAAAGCGTCGGGAGCATTTAGGCCTCCTTCCATGTTGACCCAATTTTTTATTTTTGCTTTGTCTTTCGTGCATTCTTCTTGATCTAGTTGGGGATTGATGATCTTTCACCTTTAACTATAGTTACCTACTAGTTATAAATAAAGGCAGATCTGACCCCACAAAACTAGATCCCCCTATGCCCTTTGTGTGTGATCTCTTTTCTTTTACTTTTTTCTTTATATTTCTCTCTTATTTGCTTGAGTTGTCCCTTTTATGTGTGACAACATTACTTCTACACTACATGATCTTTGGAAAACACATTTTTTTCCAGATGAATCTTCTCTCGAAACCCCTCACACACTCTTCTTTAGAATTCCATTCTCGACTTGAAATCTTAATGGAACATGTTTCCTTCATCATGGGTTCATAAAGAAAGGACTTGGGAACCCTTCTCCGAAGCGGGAACAGTCTTAGTCTTCCCCTCATAGGGGTGCATCTCCTTCCTTTCAAATTCCTTGATGAAGTGAACATCTTTCAAAAGGGTTCCTTGATGTTGAATCGATTCGAGAAAGAAGATGGTGGCCTTTGGATAACATGTCCCTTGAGTGGACCCCTCCTTTCACGTTGGGTTTCCAAAGGACCCCTTTCGAAAGCTTTTTTCAAATACTATGGCGTCTAGCCTGGGGGTAGCTTGACTAGACCAGTTTCATATTCTTGCGTCTAGCTCGGGAACAGCTCGACTAGACCGGTTTTACTTCGTCGTGTCTAGTCCGAGGGCAACTCGACTAGACCTACTTCACATCCTTACATCTAGCTTGGGGGTAGCCTGACTAGACTTCACTTTTCAAATAGTGTGTCCCTTGAGTGGACCCTCCTTCCTTTTGAAGGGTTCCTGAGGAATCCCTTTGAAAGACTTACAGCTTAATGATGGTTTGCATGACTGTTCGTTCATTGGCCTGTGTGGCCACTTCATGATGTGTTCTATCTATGGGTAAACATGTTGCCACCTTTGGCTCTACAGAGTCCCCTTTTGCATGGTTTCCCTCATGTGAGAGTTCTTGGGCGATACCTTCCTTGCAGGTATGCGGGTCTGTAAGGTGCTCTTCTCAGTCTCCCTCATGTGAGAGTTCTTGGGGGATACCTTCCTTGCAGGTTTGCGGGTCTATAAGGTGCTTTTCTCGGTCTTCCTCCATGTGAGAGTTCTTGGGGAATAACCTCCTTGCAATTTTGCAGGTCTGTAAGGTGCTCTTATTGGTTTCCTTCTTGTGAGAATTATTAAAGGATACCTCCCTTGCAGGACCGTGAGCCTGTGAGGTGATTTTTCTCTTCAGCTTTGTAGTCCCGCAGAACTATGAAGTCCTTTTCTGCACTTTTGAGTTCGCCAGATCGTGCTCTACTTCGTCATCAGTTTAGGTATATTTCTCTTACTTTGTTACTCCCTTACTACTCTAATTTACCGAAGCACTCATCAGTACTCATGCTAACTAAAGTGGGGGGAAAATGTATAAGCGTGAATTTGCACCCCTAACGCAAATTCCCTTTTACCCCCTTGCACTTTAGAAAACCTAAGGCGAAGGCTTAATTCCACTTAAGCCTGTTGTCCACATCACACTTGGCACCTGTTTTGTGTGTCGATGGGAGTGTTTTTGTCGAGGATGCCTGTGCGACACACAAACGTCTACATGGCATGCTTACATCCCCGGCAGATTCCTGTGGTTGGAGACTATAGAGATGTTACACTTTCAATTGGAAGTCAAAGAGTAACGCCTCCCTTTGGCTGGCTAACCCGAATATGGTCATTTTTCATCATTTCCTTGATATTCTTCATCCATTCATCCATTGTTGGGTTCAAAAAAAGTTTGGAAAAAAAAGTTCAAGATCGTTTGAGCACTCTTTCCATTCAATTCATCCATTCAAGCTTTGTAGCAACATTTCACACTCCATGTAGCAATCTACCACTCCATCACTCTAATAGTGCAAGCGCAAGACACACACCATTGTAGCAAGGGCTTGAGTTCCTCTCATTCTCTCCTTCACAAGCCTTGAGCACTTTGGACGGAGGTGATAAGCTCCTCACATCTTCTCTATTATCTTGGTTGAGTAAGCACGTATTGTTTTGTAATGTCTTTCATTTACGTAGCTTGTATTCCTTTCTTTATCTTTATTCCTATCGTTGCAAACTTGGTTTTGTGTGGAGGTGGAAACACCAAAATGAGGATCTAACTAAGGCAAGCCCCTAAACAGCCCCAACATTCTCCCCTTTTTCTATGTGTAGGTGGAGAGATCTCGGAGCACGCTAACGAGACGATTGTTCTACGAAATTATCTTTGTCACCCTTGCGATAATATATTTCTTTTATCACATTTGCATTTATGTCTTATTCTTATTAATCTCATTTTGTTGTTCAAGGAACCTCTAAAGTAGGCTAGTAGTCCTCCTTTGAGGATTTAACCTTGTCTCTCTGTTTTTCTATTTGTACGAACACCAACGCACCTGTGAGACACCAGCGCGTCATGTTGTCATCCCAAAACCGCACTTTTGTCCTCTGATAGAGAACTACTTGAGACGTAGAGTTGACTTTAAAAAGCAACTCACCTAGTCTCTCTTCAACTCTTGGGATTA